>CM056193.1:7606034-8001034 GCA_029692085.1 Gymnothorax javanicus
TCCATCGTTTGTGAAGCAAAAACCTAGCAAGTTGATCTTTCCGGGTTTAATTTTTTTCTTTTATGTCATGGCAAAATCTAGCAAGTTGAATTAGCCAATTATGAAGAATCATAGCTATTACATAATCTGTCAGGTCAGTCCCCTTGCAGAGCATTAGGTGTGCTGGACATTCATGGTCAAGATTCATAATTCACATAATTCACAAAATTCACACGCTAATAATGACAAGGGAGGCAAATGGTGGAGTTAGCACTGAAAAACAAATTCAGCTGTAATACATAACTGCCAGGTTCTTGTCCATCATTTTACTAATTGATATTTTACATTTTTGGATTGAAAAACTTTGTTAGTCATATTACCGTGGATCTTGACAAAGAGAAAAAATGTCCTCATGTCATTTTATCATGTAATGAACAAATAACTACCAATTCAGTAACACTGTCGGACAAGAGTTGAACCCCAGAAGGATACAGCTTTCTGTCTTTTTCTCAAAAGCCGCTTTTTTTTGTTACTTGCTAGGTTTTTCCATAACACTCAAGCTGTGTGTGTGTGTGTGTGTGTGTGTGTGTGTGTGTGTGTATATGTGTGTGGTTGGGTGCAGCCAGTGTGTGTTGGTGTTTCTGTGAGTATGTGTGTGGGTGGGCGTGTAGGTGGATTCAGTCTGTGTGATGGTTTGTGTAAATCCCCTGTGATACTGATAAATAAATGTAGCTTTTATTTTTCCCTTATTGACCACTCTTTAAAGTGATTTATCGTGAAGGCAGGTGCAGCTCTTCTAGCCCCGCCCATATTTGGCCTGTCCCCGCCCAAGCATTTCCTGCAGGGTCGCCTTGTTTATTCCATCCCCTAAAAAAGTGATCAACTCAGCTCCCTGACAGGGTGAAAAGTTTAGCATGGGGAGGGGCATCGGATAGCATAATGCAGCTGAAATCAAGCCTCTTTCTCGAGGCTTATTTCCCGGATTTGTTGAGAGACGTTTTTCACTCACATCGCTGTGCTTGACCCCAGTGTGCCTCACTCAGACCCTGTTTTCAATGCAATTCAAAGGCACCCGTCATATAAACATATGAAATGGATATTTCTTTATCCCACAAGGAAGCGTATACATCATATGTGCTGGTTTTGTCACCGTATGTGCCAATTGGTTCATCTAGTAAGTTGTTTGGACAATAGGGACATTTTTG
Organism: Gymnothorax javanicus; assembly: GCA_029692085.1. Classification (NCBI taxonomy): domain Eukaryota; kingdom Metazoa; phylum Chordata; class Actinopteri; order Anguilliformes; family Muraenidae; genus Gymnothorax; species Gymnothorax javanicus. Next base: position 7,607,219 of record CM056193.1, read on the forward strand.
GGGACATGGTATGTGCAAGTTACATCACTGCATCCAAATAGCCTCAAAGGAGCTCAGAATTTGAGCCCCGAAAATGTGCATCTGTCAGCAGACAGTCAATAGATGCTGTCATAGTGACCTCGTCCACATTTTTTGACAATATGTAGTTTTCATATAGATCTACTATTTCTACCTCTAGGATCTCCAAAATTCCCTTAAGTTAAAATGCCCTTTGCAAATGTTTTAAAGTAATGTAAAATGTAAATGTTTACCCTTTAAATAATGTTAAATAATGGAGATTCTTTCCTTCAATGTCCATGTATATATACATGATGTGCTCTTTTCAGTGTACACAGGCATTTTAATTTGCATTAGGTCCACCCCTTTGCCCTTCAACTACCCTGAAGAGCAAGGATCATTTGTGCTTTTTTTTTTTTTTTTTTTATGAATTATGCAGCTGAGCCCTGGTTTTAGATGAATGAATTGCTGAATAGATGGGTAATTATCCTATACATGACACATGTACGCGGAGAGCAAAAACTCTCTATTTAAATAAGTATTGAATGTGGATTTAATTCTGTCACATGTTAAATAGCCCAATTAGAGACATACAGTATTTATATCCTCATTATACTGTATCCAGGCTCTGTAGTCTATTTTCCATTTGTACGCAAGAACCAGACCATCAACTGGTGGTATTAAATTATTGGGGTGCATGGCGTAGGGGAATAATTCAATATTCATTAGTGGATTGGGGGGGGATTCTTTGCGATGGCTCTGCCCGTCAATTACATTCCTGCATCACAGACAAACTCTAATCTTCATCGACTTATAATAATTTGGAACTGTGATTGGCTGCTTTCCTAAGGCTGTGTTAAATATGGAATTGGCAGGGGGTCTGTTAACTCCACAGGGTGTTGGCAAAGGATATAGCAGAGCTGCTAAAGTGATTGATGTGTTGGAGAGCCAATAGCTGTTCCCAGGGGGCCAGCTCATTGGCCCAGAATTCACAGGGGTCGGGAATATTACCCAATGAGTGCAGCTGTGGATTACACATAGAAATGACATAGAGCCACATCGATGATGTTAAAATATTGCTGCGGGATGTGTTGTTTGCAATGTATTGTGGGGGTCATTTCACCGCATGGATTTGAACTGGCAGTTTAATAACATTTTCTTGAGAAGTTTGCTGGCAGGTCAGCTACATTCAAATTTGTGTACTGGCTATAATTAATTACCTTTTTTGGCATTTTTGAGATGTAGTTAATGTCAGAGGGGAAAAAAAAGCTTTTAGTTCTTGCATATTTTTTTTTTTTTACCCAAGCCTATTTAATCCCATTTCTTCTCTTGTTTCCCCTTCTGGTAATGTTTATTTTATTATGTTTATGAAATATGAGTTCACAGAAATCATTATGTACCCTGTTTACATTACTGCCCGATTCCGAAATACAGACCTGCTGAACCTTTCTAAGTGCATCAGTGCATGTAAGTATATTGCAGTCATGAATCACAGGCTTTCATTGGTATTTGTTTACCCAGAGTGCAGTGCTTCTACACAGCCACAGAGACAGAGCAGTGGTCAGTTAAATAAATCAGAGGCAGAACCAGAGGCACTGAGAGAGTCCGGCTGCCTCTCCACTCTGGACAGTACTGAACTCTTCTTCTGCCAGAAGGGTGTCCTCATTACTGACCAGTGCTCAGTCTGAATTCCCATTGGGCTCCTCAAAGTTCCCAGCATGCATTTCTCTGATTCTCAGCAGCTGCATGGAGTGGCTGACTCTGAACTGTGAGATATTGTACTCAAGCAGCAGATTTCTGTTCATTACAAAAGGTTCCTGTGTAAACTGGGGCTGCCCAACCTCCTTCCTGCAGATCCACTGTCCTGTAGGTTTTCACTCCAACCCTAATAAAGCTCATCTCATTCAACAGCTAGAGTAAGGCTGCCCAACCCTGCTCCTGGAGGTCAACTATCTTAGCAGTTTTTACTCCAACCCCAATAATTGACCTATGGCTAAGCCCCGCCCTCAAATGCGATGAGCCAATCACAGTGCATATTCTCTCCCCATATGTTCGGACATTCTGAGCCTGAACTTCCAGTGAAATGCATTAGGGAAACTCCGAGTCGTTCGCTTTTATGGGGTTTTAAAATGTTTCTAAGCTAAAAGAATGGTCAAACGCTGTGCTTGGGGTAAATGTAACTGGAATACGAGGTATCCCGAGAAGCTTGGCGATGTGGTGTATTTTATTCCCTTCCCAAAGTCACATCACAACCGAGAGAAGTGTCTCCTCTGGATAAAGCTTTGTGGAAGACCTCACTATCAGCTTAATGTAGCTAACAAAGGTCAACAAGGATGTCTACATTTGTTCCAAGCTAAGTCAACATCGTGTATAAGGCGACATCTTGTCACTTCCCTGGAGATTAATGTAACGTTATCTTTTACATCGCTAAGTTAGCTAACGTTAGCTAAAGTTAGTAAACTCTATGGCTAACTTCAGTGCTGACGGACGTTGGCTTAACGTGAGCTCCTGGCTGCGTTGTTCACCATGTCACCTTGTTTACGTAGAAGGAGTTCAGTCATGTCAGGTTAGATTTCTTAAATTCGATAGCAATAATAATAATATGTAAATTAAATTTATTACCTTGCAGTGCACGAACAATGCTGATCCTCTATCTTGTGTGAGAGGGTGACGGAAACGAGATGCGGTTGACCGCGTTTGCAGTGAGACCTGAAAATTTAAGCTTTTAATTTAAACTTTTCGTTGACCTTCTCCACTCTTAATTCCTTAATGTATCCCTCCAATGCATAGTGTAACCCTTTTTGCTGACTTCTTGATGATATTTGAGCCTCTATCGCCAAAAATCATCAATAGCATCCTGAAAAATATCTCCCACTGTGATACCAGCCATTAGCGCATGTTCTAAAATGTTGATTGTTTGTCCGAGTCAGTGGAGGGGGCGGGGCTTAGCCATAGGTCAATAGCAATTGCGCATTATTCCGTATTATTGTTATTGTAATTCCGAATTATGGTCCATTTTTTCTTTAGTGATGCATATTTGTATTAAGGTTTTTTTTGTAGTTAAAATTAATTCTTTCAATTATATTTGTTGATTATTTTTCTGGAACATTAGTTTAAGTATGTAAAGTATGTCTATTGCGCTTGGTATTTGGTTATGTGATTTTGTATTCATATACTTTTTTATATGTGTGCTTTTCTTTTTCCTGCTTGGATATGAGGACGTTTGAACATTTAAATTTCCTGTATTCTTTGTAGCTTAATAATTGTTCTGTTGTTTTGTTTCTGTTTATTCTGCATTCTAAGTATGTTTTATTTTCTATACCGTATGTCGTAATTTTGTATTTATTGGGATGCGGTTTTAGTATTTTAATGCAGAGTTTTTAAAATGTTGTAATATCTTTTTACTGTTTTGATTGCTTTTTTTAAATTGTACTGTTATTAACATACATTGCATGGTTGCACTGTGGGTTTTCGCATTGTCTTTATTTGATCGATTTATTGTTCTATGGAATTTGTAACCAATAAAGCCAAACTAAAGCCAACACAGCACAACTTATTCCACAGTTAGAGCAGAGCTGATCTACCATACTGTAGATTTTCACTCCAACCCTAACAAAGCTCACCTCAGTTAACAGCGATAGCAGGGCTGCCCAACCTCACTCCTGCTGATCTACTGTCCTGTAGATTTTCACTCCATCCCCAACAAAGCACCCCTCATACAGCAGCTACAGCTGGGCTGTTCAACCCTGATCCTAGAGATCAACCACCTGGCTGGTTTTAAGTCTAACAAAGCACACCTCATTCAATAGCTGGAGTCTCTTTAAGCTGGGAGCAAGTAGAGCGAATCAGGTGTGCCGAAATGGGGTAAGAGTGAAAGCCCTCGGTCATACACTTTGAAAAATGGAGTTGATTTGATAACATCACGCAGTCAGGAGTCATGTTACCACCCAACAGAGAGCTGGACCCAGAGAAGAGCGCCACCTAAGGAGGGCTGCAGATCAGCGACCAGCATCCACCAGGCTAAACAGAGTGAGCTGCACTGCGAGCCTGACAGCACAGGAGTAGAATTTGTGTAGAATTCGCCAAAACCAAACAACAATCACGGCCAGATATTTAACCAAGAGCCATAAAATCTGGGGGAGTCACTGACTCATGAATCATTCATAAACTTACAGTAAAATCTTAGCATTGTTGATTCTGATGGATTATTATTCTATCCAGGCCAAACCCCAGTGTGGACATGCACTAAATATTTGAATACCCAAACTTGTTTCTGGGCCACCTTTGTGGTTTCTGGCTTTTCATCTAATCACAGTTGTAATCTTACAACTTATTACAAGCTTAGATGAGGTGCATTTATGTTTTGAGCAATTATTTATCCTCATAAGCCATATTTTGACAGATATCCCCATAGACCATAAAAAAGAAAAATTCCACATCCACACCTTATATTATAAATGACAATAAAAAGAACAAATAAATGCAACAATAAATAAGTTCCTAACCTGTGGAACTAATGGTTGCAAAAACTTATAACATGTTAGGCAAATAAAATGATAGAGTCTAAACTGTTTTGTGTCATGTATGTGTAATTAAGTTCAAGGAAATTATCTTGAAAGAATTCTGTACACCTGTCCTCTGCAACCTAATTAAGAGCTTATTGACTCTCTCGGGTTTAAATTTGATCTGTTTAAAATTTTGTCACCTGAAATTGCTTGCAATTTAGAAAAAGAAATGCAATATGCTCAAAGTTCTTTTATTCATAGATATTTCTGGAAACATATGGCTTCAGACGATGGATAACCGCTTTAAACATGAAGTGATGAAGTGCGGCAAGATGGAAAATTAAGACCTTATTAAAGTTGCTCAATTTCCCACAGACAAAAGCGCATATGGGGGGGGTAGTTTGGAAACTGCAAGGATACAGCATGAATTTTAGGTCTGCTTCCATATCTTGGTTCAAAACTGAGAGGTCAATGCCTGCATACAAACCCGGCTTATAAAGATACAATGTTGAAACTGTCTTTGTGTACCTCTGGTTTAATTTTAAGCGCTCAGATAAACATTCTACCATCTTGCCAGCTAATGGGGATATTGCATGATTACTGGGTGTATCCATCCTGGCTCAAAGATATAGGACAAACGCCCTTGTGTGCATCTGGGTAATTGAGATTGAACAGGAATCTGTGGTACCTTTGCCTACATCTCAGCACCAAACATGCCGATGCTGCATCTGACCGAAACATTTTGATCTTTGATTGCTCAATGCATTTACAGATGCTTATTCGTGATGGACATTGTAGTGTTTGATTTTGATATCCAGGGAGGTATGAAATCATCATGAGGGAAGTTAAGATCTGGAGAATTACTGTATGTGATGATTGAATGATCTAGTATGTATGATAGGGTGCAACTGAGTTGCTATGCTCAAAAGATGCCATGTGATTTGCTGCTGTCTGGTTCAAAGCAGTAACGTGTTCTGGAAAGGTCAGCATATGGCATGACAAGCATAGTGGTAGTGAAAGACAAGCAAGAATAGCAGTATTTGACTGGAGGCATTAATAGATCATTGTCTTGGAAGTATTATTGCCCTCCTAACCCCCTCCCCTCCAAACTGTCCCACAGCACATATGACCCAAACCTTTTAACAGCTGATTACTAAATAACAATACTCTGGACCCGGCACAAGGTCTGTTGGGTATGTAGACATTGCATATTTCATTTTACAAAAGATTGTTCCATTTCTAAACCAGTAAAATTCATCTGTGCCTTTGGGTTGGGTTCTGAGCGGCACCTCTGTAAGATCTGCAAACGCTGATGCGTGGGGGAGCCCAGCGACTGTATGCGACAAATGGCTGATAAGCTCAGTCCAGAGCCATGCCAGATAGCAGTAAAACTTTTGTGGACTTCCAGGAGGTGGCAATGGTCTCACCACGGGGGGGTGTTGCAGGGCTCTGGCTGACACAATGCCCCTGTGCGAGTCATATTACTGGCTTAAGTCTTAAGTTAAAGTCCAGTTATATTAATCTGTTTCAAATAATCTAAACCTCTGGGAAGTGCATAATGTGCTTATATGTTAAATCATGTTCTAAGAAATCACTTATATACTTATAACCCAATTAAACTATATATTAATTCATCTTAAGACTTTTTCATGACAACTGCATCATATTAGTACATACTCATATCATGTTTGGTTTTGTTATTCTCGGGGGAATCTAAGGAGTTGAATGGAGTATGCTTCATTCCCATTGAAATTATGGTTCATTCTCTTTTGGAAACTCCTGAGAATTTGGTCAGAATACTCTCTGGTAATCACCCTATTCTCCTCTCTCTGCTGAAGTGTTTTATTACATCCTCCCAATGGTGGAAACCCAAAAACCGGATTCGACCCCCCTTCCAGGTGTTTATGGCCATGCCGCCTGGATCAAAGGCGTGATTTGGCTTAAAGCAAAGAGAAACAATCCATTCTGGGAAGATCGTATCTGATCTGTCCCCGCGCACGTAAGTGCGTGAGTAGCCATTCCGTATGCCGTATGTAGCCAATCTATGTAGTCAGGGGGAAGATCGTATCCGATCTGTCCCCGCGTACGTAAGTGCGTGAGTAGCCTTTTCAATGATGTAACATCGTATTTCGAACTTCTCGCGCAAGTTAGTGCGTGTATCCTTTTCCTCCAGGTATGACTTTATTCTCCTCTTCTAAATTATGTGTAACTTGTAATTTGCTTAACGTTGATTTGTTTGATTTAAGCTTTTGCCTACCTGGTGAATAAATTATTGTCATTCCTTTAAGCTTGCGTGGTCTCCGTGACTCCTAATCCTTTTGTTCTTTCTAGCCGCGTTACGACCGGTACTTAGGGGGCGAGTCCTTACATTCCAGACTAGCTAGCTGATGTTTTAAAGGTAGTGATGGGTTTTAAGTTGGATTGCAGATTACGGTCTACTTATATGAAGGGTTTATGTAGTATCGGTCCTGGGGATTTGGCCTTAAGGGCACCCTTGGGCTTATAAGCCGGTGCCTGGTCGATCCCCTTAAGGGGCCCTGTGGTGCACATAAATCTGGGTTCATGATATGTTTATGCCAAAGTTGCTACTATCATGGTAATTTCTTCCATCCTCTAGAACTCTCACCGAACTAAGATCCGCAACTGCGCTTATTACCCGGGCGTCGGTTGAGTAACTGGTTTTCACGGATGAGTCTGGCGACGTAGCTGCCCCGAGATTCACGCATGTGTCCCTAAACTATAAATTCTAATTCTAATTTGGAGTCAGATATTTAACGAGGGTATAACTAAATTTGGTATTCTAAATTTATTATGGAGTCAGATTAATTGTAACCGTTGTGCTTTTGTGCCCCGTTGTTCGAACGGAGAAAATATATCGATTTTCTTGTGATTCGCACCAGCCAGGACGTCGCGCGTGCTAATACTAGGAATCCACACGCATAAACCTTCAACCCGGGCTCTTCCGCCTTTGGTCGGGCTGCGTGGGTCTTACAGGTATGACAGGTTAACCCCTTAGGGTGGTCGTTACGCATAAAAAATACAGCATGTTTCCTAAAGGCAAAATCATCATGCAGCTTATCCACTTTATGCGCAGAAACTCGGAAAAAAGCTCATGTTGACCATTTTTACCTCAAACCGAACACACTGAAAAAACTGAGACTTAGGATCCAAGTGAAAATATTGCATCAATTTGTTACCATGTAGCAAAACATAGGCTAACATCATATCAGCGCTGAGTCGCTAGAATTTCTCCTGAATTTGAGCTATGCATACAAACGATACCTCAAATGAAAGAGGAAAGTCCACAGAATCCAACTATATAAGCCTTGTCATTTTAAACCGACACCACACTCAAAGAACAGCAGGCATACACTTTACAGTCTACAGAGATAAGCAAAAAATTTTTCTTACCTTTGATATTTTGTAATAAAACACTGTTTGCGGGTAAATCTGTGCTTGCTATTGTTAGCCCAATGTGTCCATGATATAACGAAACTAGATCTCCCAGTCTCCAAGCATGTTTTTTTTTTTCCGGGGCATTGCTTCAAAGATCTCAGCTCCTCAGCATTCAGCTTGCTTGCAATGTATTTTCTTCTCTGTGATCGGCTTGTGATGCCGTCAGTAAGACTTTGCCAGTTGCCGTTTGATTCTTTGGGCTCTGATGTTTCCAACGAGCTCTAAATCACCTTAATCGAAGAAACCTAGCCTGAGCTACAGCCTTGCGTTCCCAGTGTGTCAAACTGAGTCCATGGGCTATTTGCATGTACTTAAATAGCACGACAATGTAAACGCTTAACTGGTTTGTTCGTGGTATTTTCAATATAATTATCCGCTAAATATTCAACAGTTGTTTTCAAAGTCGTTTTCTGACAGAATCTTTGTGCCATTCCGCGTGAATACTGAGAGTACAACAGTGCAGTACGTGTTTTCTTGACTAATTCCTTATATTGGCAATTTGACTGTGGATGCTCAGTCAGCTGTTGTAGCCTTGTGGTTAGGGTAAGGGGCTGCATCTTAGACCGCCAAGGTTCAATCCCAGTCTCAGCATGTATTTATTAAGGCAATGATAGCATTTTTCTTGTATAAATAATTGCTGGGGTTTTTGTTCTTTTTTACTTTTTTACCATTTTTTTTACATTACCTATGTATTTATCATTTTATTTATTTGCTTTTTTTAAATAAACCTGCTCCAGTAGAGTCAAACTTCATTTTCTTTGTACGTATTGTCTTTGAATGGGAAGTTGTATAGGCTACAGGACTGGCAGTAAAATTCTGAACATTAAAAAGTGGTTGTGTTTGGATGGAATGTATGCCTGTAGTGATATGTAAGTGAAATTAAATGAGTTTTACAGTTTGGTACCTGAAAATATGAAACGGCACACAGTGTCAGCTTGCAGAGGCCACCTAGACATTCCCGATCTAAAACCTCTCTAATTTTGCTCTGATTTACTTGGTTGGAATACACTTTCACACAGATAATGGTGAGATTCTGTGCTGTAATTTTTTTAGGGGTTTCAGACTGCAACTGAACAATTTTACAACAGATAAAAGTAAAACTTTGTTTGGTGCAAAAAAGATGTTTCATTTATGCAGTGTTCCATCTTCATTTACTCTGACTCAGTGACATATACACTGATTTTTGCACCATGACAAAAATTCCCAAGGTGTTACCTTTATTATGATACCGAGATTATTCAAATCGACCAATTCCTTGCAGAGATATAGTCATTTCATTTTAGGCATGTCATTTTCAAGCCAGAGGCTCAGGGCTTAAGGGGTTAAAATAAAACACTGAGAGTAAATGCTTCGCTTGGCTGAACAAGCTTTGAGAAAAATTTTACAAAATGTCCTCCCCTTCAGACATTTATAATCAGCACTGATGGTTTGTTGATGGAAGTTTGTTAAGCTGACTGATCCTTCATCAATTATCCCTCCTGTTAAACTTGGACAGCGACGGTGTACGAGAAACGTCTGTTAAAATCACTCAATGCACGGCTTATATGAATAAATAGTAGCAAATATTTACAAAAATTCAATGCATTGTGAATGGCTGCATAGTGAATTATGGATGAAAATCCTACAAAGGAGTGATCAGCCAATTTCTGGCTGGAGAAAATGACAGGAAATCAATGGGGAACTTAATTACGTGCACAACTCAAACCCTGAGAGCAACCATTATAAATCTTTCATCCCCATATTTTCTTCTTGATGCATAGAAAACAACTTGCCTGATGTAATGTAGGGTGAATAATTCAACATGACAACAAAGATTTACTCAGCTAAAGAGAGCCATTTCGATACGAGCCACTTCTGGTGCTGAAACATTGTACAACCAAAGATCACAGTAAAGCTAATCTCAGTGTCCTATCTGAGCTAAGCTACCACAACTGAACACCATTACTCTGTCACCCACCCTGTTCACTGCTGTTGATGTGTCTCTTATAACCGTCTCTGACTCGGAGAGTCAAACATCAGAATGCAATCTTTATTCTGCTGTTCTCAGCCTGATCTCTCAGCTCGTGGGCCTCTGCTGTTTGTTTATTGTTCACTACAGTCGCGTTGTTGTACTTAATATATCATACTTTCATGCTCATGAGGGGAGCTGTTATTTGTTTAGTACAGTCCAATGCAGGCTCGGATGGTGTTGCCGTTTTTGTTAATATAATGCAGTTTAAATCTCATTAGTGTATTTCTTTTTTTACTGTGTGGGTAATCTAGTTTAGAATGAGTCTGGTTTGTACAGTTTGTACAGCTTAGTTTAATATTCAATAGGGCTGCTGGCATTTTGTCTATCAGTTGAGCACTTCTTGGCCCTGCAGGATGTTTGCACTATAAGTATCTGCAAAACAGCAAATGCTACACTGCAGCAAAGTAAAGAAATGAAGTTATGTGTGTGTGCGTGTGCATGTGTGTGTGTGTGTGTGTGTGTGTGTGTGTGTGAGCATGTCTGTGCGTACATGTGTGCATGTGTATGTGTGTGCTTTTGTGTGTTGTGTGTGTGTATGCGTGCATGAGTGCGTGTGTGTGTGCATGCATGTGTGTGTGTGTGTGTGTGTGTGTGTGTGTGTATGTACAATGCATGCATTAGTGCATACCTCTGTATATGCATACATACTCAGTCAAAAAAGAAACTTCACACTCGTTTGGAGGTCGATAAGTTGAACATACAAGAAAAGTGGTTTTAAATAATGATTTAATTCCATTCTGTACCCATTAAGGATGGTGAACCATAAAAATCATGTTCATAATGTAACCAGTTCCACCGGAAATGCTACGGAAATGTAAGAGAGTAAAAATGGTAAGTTACAACTTGATGAAAGCATGTCAATAGCGCGTATGCCCTCCATGAGCATTCACAACTGCGACGCAACGTCTCCTCATGGATTGAATGATGCGTCTGAACACAGCTTGGGGGATGCGTCGCCATAATTGAACCAACATGGCACCAAGTTCCTGCAAATTCTGTGGAGGGTTCCTTACTTGACGGAGTCTTCTGCCCAACACATCCCATACATGTTCTATGGGATTAAGGTCGGGAGACCTTGAGGGCCAATCCATGACATTGATGCCATGGCCGTATGAGGTCTGGCATTATCGTGTTGGAATGTCAGACCTGGGCCATGAGCTGCCATGAATGGCAAAAGCTCTGGAATGAGCACTTGATCTCTGTGTCCTGCAGCAGTTAGGTTTCCTTGAACGACCATCAGTCGGGAACGGGCAGGACCATTAAAGGCACCCCAAACCATAACACTACCGCCCCCAAAACGGTCCACTTCCTGCACACAACACTGGGCGTTGCGTTCACCGCGTCTCCTCCAAACTCTAACTCTCCCATCAGCGAAGTGCAAAGTGAATCTGGATTCGTGACTAAAAACGACCCTATTCCAATCACGCTGAGTCCATCTCAGATGTCGTTGTGCCCAGAGAAGCCGTTGACGTCGGTGTAACTGGGTTAAAATTGGTCCACGATATGGCCGACGTGCATGGAGACTAGCAGTGCGCAGGCGATTACGTATGGTTTGGGCAGTCACACGACCTCTAAACAATTCATTCCTAGTGGATGTTGCAGTGAGAAATCAATTACGCAAATGACGTAAGACGATTTGTCGGTCTTCTGCTTGTGTCGTCACACGTGGTCTACCTGAACGAGGTCGGTCTGCTGTGGTGCCAGTTTGTTGGAGACATGTCCGAAGATCATGGATATTCCGTCGACTGCATCCCATAACCCTGGCAACGTCAGTGACCGACGTTCCCGTATTCAGCATGCCAATGGCACGTTCACGTTGAATGTTTGACAGTCGTGGCATTGCAAATCAACGGATAATTGACTGTAAGAACTTGTTTTTCCGAGATGTCACTCTACCGTGCTAACGTGGGCTCAATTGCACGTGTCTCATAAGGTCACGCGACTAGGAACACGAGGAAACATGCTTTTACCTTGATGTATGCTCGCACGTGCTGCATGCTTGTGCACGTCGGAGTGCTGTGTGTCATGATGTCTTTGACAACCCATTTACCCCTAATAATAATAATAATATCTCTTGTATTAAGTTTCAAGAAAATATTTAGAAATTTATGAGTGTGAAGTTTCTTTTTTGACTGAGTATATGTGGGTGTACTGCATTGATTATGTCAGTTACAGGATTAGAGCAAATGTTTATCTCTAGGAGTTCCTGTCTGTAAACATTACATATTCAATTTGATGCAATTATAACCACAGCAGAAGGAATCCTGCTCCACCCATTTATGTTGTCCCATCTGGACTATGGAAATTCTATGGTAATTCTTTGTTTATTATATTACCTGACAGTAAAATTAATAGGTTCCAGCTCATCAAAAACACAGCTGTCAGATTCTCATCCACACCTGGAGAACCAAGCTGATGACACCTGTGCCAGGATTGCTGCTCTGGCTGTCTTTCAACATTTCCTCAGCAGAAACACGCACAATGTAAACCTCTGAATATCCTGCCTGGGTTCTGAATGAGGGGATGATGAAGGTGTGTGCATGTGCGTACGTGCGTGCGTGCGTGTGTGTGTGTGTGTGTGAGTGAGGGAGATTGCAGGCCTCAGACAGGGTCAACTGGACAGAAATCTTCCAGTTACAGTATAATTTTAAATCACAGCGACAGCCAGGCGTACCGGAACCATCTGTGCAAATAAACATGTTCTCTAAGTGGCAGGTTATTCAGAGATGGTGGGGCCCTTCAGAATGTGGGGGCCCAACATAATGGGTGGGGCCTTTAGAGTAGATGAGGCATCAAAGAGGATGAGATGTCCAGAGTCTAAGAGGATAGCACATGTTGAAAGAATGGGCCCTCCAGAGTCAGTGGGGCCGTCTAAGAGGATAGCACATTTTGAAAGAATGGGCCCTCTGGAGTCAGTGGGGCCTTGTAAAGGGACAGGACATTTAGAATAAATGTGGCTTCCAAAGTTGGTGGGGATCTTAAATAGGGTGGAGCCCACTGAGTGGGTGGGGCCTTTGGAGTGAGCAGAACCTTCAGAAAGGGTGGGGTTTTAGTGCAAGTGGGGAGGGGCCCCTTGGGCTACCAGCCAATCGCACAGGACCGAGTCATTCTCATGCGGCAGATTCATCACCAAACTGTGGTGCCCACTAACTGATTGACTTGAGCTGAGCCTTAGCAATGTGAGGAACCAGCAGCCCGGGCTGCGAGTCTTACACTGTGTACTCCATTAACAATCAATCAATATACTGCCCCCTATAGGCCGGGAGCTTGTGAGATGCATGAGTAATGTTCTCTCAGTCTGAATACACAAGAGCAGCTTTAATCCACTCACTCCAGGTCCACAAGCTCGACCGCAGAAATCAAACCCTCACCTGGTTGGGGCTCATTTATAATGTATGGGCCAAGCATCTTTTACCGTCTGTATACAGCTGCTGTGTTCTAGATAGATCTATTTGCACCTCCTGCTTTGCATTAGTAACAAAGTTGGACCTTGTAAGTTATTTCAAGTATTAGGTGATATTGTATGATACAAAAAGGTAACATTTAGGTAATTCTCAGTAAATGCAGGTAATATTAGTGTGTAAGCTGCCAGTACACTGTTATGTACTGATAAGTGTGTCTTCCGTGTCCAAGAGATGGAAAAATACCCTTTTTCAAGAGGGAGGCTGTGCTTTGAAATGCATATTGTGCCCATAGTCTCTATATAAGAACAGTGTGTATTCGGGGCTGCAGAGTAGGAATGCGCCAGTATCTTCTTGGAGATTCTCCAGGGGCCTTTTTGATGGAAACTGGAGTTAAGTTCTTTGTTGAAATAACTTTTTGTTCATTTATTTTTTTTCCCGGTTGAACTTGCACCACATTACAGCAAATATTATAACAGTTTTTCCCAGTAGAAAGTTCTGTATGAGCAACTCGAGGATGAAAAAGTCTGCATCTAACAGACTGAAGTCCAAATGAATTTGACGACATATTCTCATTCTGACCCACCGCATAGTTTATGCTACCTGACCAATCTTCGATATACGATGAAAAAGGAGGCTTTGGGTGTCATAATTTGCCGTTTAGGATTGGGATATGGGTTCAGGGTTAGGGCTTCAGGGGTAAGGTTTGTTTTAAACTGGTGTCAAATAAGGACACCAAAAGCCTCCTTTTCCGTCATATATCGACGATTGGTCAGGTAGCGTTGCTGTATGATGAGTCAGGATGAGACTGGGCTCAATTTGACATGCACTCTGACACTATAGATCCAGAGAAAAGTATCTGAATGCCCATGTTACATATTACTTGTGATTGCCCTTGTGTTCGTGTGAACATGTATCTGTATTTGTGTATTTGTGTATTTGTGTGTGTGTGTGTGTGTATGTGTGTTTGTGTGTGTGTAAATGCATGAGATTGTTTTTGTATGAACGTGTGTGTCTATAAGTGTGGGAAACAGTCTGTATCTACACACTGTAAACCCTGATGGTGTGGTGAACTCAAATGTTTTGTGGAATCTGATTACCTCAAAGAAATTGTGTTGGCCAACTTAATTGCATTGTGTGGAAGGAACTTAAAGAAAATAAGGTATTTTCTACATTTTAAGGGGCCTTCACAGGTTCAAAATGATATTTTTTTTTAATTTTTCTCTTTTTCCACCTTAAGGTTCACTAAGATGTGTACTTTAAGAAAATCAAAACATGTTGTCATTAATTTCATCAATTTTGTTAAAAAATGACTTTTTTAAAGTTCTGCCACCTCAAATAATTTCAGAAGTCAGCAAAAATCTGGTGACTTTCAACACTTGTGGCTCTGATAACTTTTATTTTTCAACCAAATTGCCTCAAATTCTGATTGTAGACTAGTTGGTTATTTTTACATGCAATCACATTGGCTTCTTCTAATAGGGCCAAAGGTATCGATGTCATGGGAGTGTATGTGTCATCCAACTGATACATTTGAGGTATTCTTGTAGAAAACCTACAAGAAAAAAAATAAACAATATATGGAAAAATCCTCATGTGATTGCACAGATATAACATATATCTGACGGGGAAAAAAGAATTAAGTGATTTGGTTGGGTGGTTAGGGAGTAAGGCTTGCCACAATACGGACTTTGATTTTGGTTATTCACGTCAATTCCATGGTAACAATGTAAAAAATGTGCTTTACGAAGGCAAGTGAAGGCAATACCCCTCAGCCCCAACACACTGAATCAAAGGTGAAGGTGTTTGAGCCAGAGTGAAAGGTCATTGTGGTTCAAAACCTGGATGAGGCACGCCTGCCCATAGATATATTAAAAAAAACTAGATGACACATCGCCTATTTGCCAAAGGCAAGTTGGTACTCCAGCCGTTGCTGGGATGGCAGCCATATTGGGGAGGTTGAAAATGTAAACAAAGCGGACCACGTGGAAATAGATCTACACCTTATGCGTTCGGCCTGTTTATGGATCATTATCTGAACATACCTTGGCTTATATATTTTAATTAGTTAATGGCTTAGTGGATTCTGTAATAAATTATAAGAACATATTTTTAAACTATATATTGCTGGATAGAGTGCCACGCAATACCAATTTTTCCAGGACTCCTCTTTCTGTAGTATGCTTAATTGGCTTAGATGCAGGGACTAGGCTCATCGAATACGTCTTTGCATTAACTTTGAATGTAATCTGTCGTGTTTCGCGTCCGATGTGAAAGCGGCTTTAGCTGGCAACCTTTTTATTCGGCGCATTTTATTGCCAGCTAGGGAGCTAAATGCTCGCGGTGCTACTGCAGCCAAATTAGTTCGCATAATAATGGCTATAGCCGCTATATGCATTTTAAATTGACTAAATTTAAATACATGAAATATAATGTTAGCTAGCTAGCAAGAGAGCCTTTTTGCCAACTTAGCTAGCTATTTAATGTATGTATACGCAAGCTAGGTGCCTAAATGGCGAAGTTATAACTATTCACCATTATCTATTGATTTCTAAGAGCAAGTCCAAAAATAATACAACTGAGCATGTGTACCGGAGGTCACGGCCAAATAGTGGTAGAAATGTGAAAACGGTTCACGGCAAAATATACACTGCCTTTTTTTTTTTTTTTTTTTTTTGTACAATTTTTTAGTCGAAGTTACACAGCCATAGTATCGAGATGTTTTATTGTTCTTTATTTGGGGACTGCTAAATGCTAGGCCTAATAGATTCTAGATTTTTCCTTTGAGTTTTTATTCTGTACAGAATGTAAGGAAATATAAGTATAAGTATGTAGGGTGTTCCAAGAGCACGGTTTAGGCCTAGTTAAAAAAAAAGAACAAATATACTCCAGACAAATTTCAAAGTAACTTTTATTCTGCATGTATCATGTGTTGAACATTTATTTATAGTCGCGTTATAATTAATGCATATTTGTGCACGATATTAAATAAACATTGAATATACTGGATTTTATATAACGGATTTTCGCTTAAATCGTACAGTCCCATCACAATGCATTTTGATTAAAAAGCACTCGTGTATACCGGACTAGCTGGTTTGCACCATACACATACGCATTTGCAACTAAATGAAGTTCGGCTTTCCTGTACTGTTATAAACTGACTGAATTTAACCGTTAAATTAACGCATTGTCTCCTTGTCATTTTAACTGTAAGTGGAGTCCTGAGCGCATTTAACCGTGGGTTACACTTAACATGGACAGAACTCTGTTGTAAACTTATTGTTAAATTACGGTTAAAATTACTGGCAAAAAGGTGTAAGTTTATAACAGTGCATCTGCGGAAACTGAAACTGGCGCAGTTTCATTTACATACTTAGGTTTTTAGTCGTCTCCATTGATTCCAGTTGGAGCAACACGGAGTAGCCTATCATATCATCCTGTTATCCATTGTGTCAGGGCAAAGACGGACTAAATGAAGACAACAAGTAGGTACCGGTGTTCTGACAAATTTTGCTACCTATCAAAATATGCTACCTCGCGGTTCTGCGCTTGCGCAAACCTAAAATCTCGGGCTGTTTCCTCGCTCATATCTTAAGTTTCTTTAAAAATCATAAAAATAGATTTATTTTTAGTGCGCATTTCGACCTGTAAGCGTACATATATTTGCATGTACATGCTGGGTTTTCCTGAAAATGCAGAAATTACATGATAATGGTGTATATGGGCATAAATCTTTGAACAAACTTATCCAACTCGTTATAAAATCTGCTTATGTTATAATAAGCTAACAAATAACAAAGTTACTACTGTAAAGTGATTCATATTGCAATATCAAGGCAAAAACAAAGACTTTGCAATCGCTTTGCATTACGGTAGCATTTTTTGACAAGGGAGCAAAATTTGACAGAACAACGGTACGTGCACTTGAGAATGAAGTTGTTCCAATCTTTATACGCAAAGCATAGGCTACATACAATTTTTAAACTGTGAATAGCGGATATAATCTGTTACACGCATATTGAGGATATAATCTGTCTTGTGAGTATAACGGATTTTGTATGTTTAATGCATATAGTGGAATTTGCTCATAACTGACAAAGTTAGCTGGTCCAATTGAATCCTTAATATACTAGTTTTACTGTATGTACTTTAGTATGCATTAATCCTGACATCAGTTTAACGGAAAAGACTCTCCACAAGACAGCTAGCTATATAAAATGTGAAAATTGCTGAAGTGGAGCCAGGGTAACGTTAGGGACTTGGCTAACTGTTCTTAAATAGGCTTACTGTGGCAGGTGCTGCACGTGCATTCAAGTGCCTATAACGTGATGTTCATTAACATATTGTTCTTCTTTAGAGAGACAATGTATATATCTGGGCGTTGAAACAAATGGAAAATGACAGAATTGTGAGGTTGGTCAGTGGAATGTAAAATATTACCAACAATAATGAAACAGTGTTTTGCCCTCCAAGGGTACGCCAAAACCAAACGCGTCAATAAAGGACAATGATTGAAAACTTGCCAGGACTAATTCTTCTCATAAAGGGACGTTTGTGGGGTGTACTCTGACCGGCGCAACACTACCTGAGGTCAATTTATTGATCGATGACGCAGCATCAGAGCAATTTCGCAGCGCCGCTATGGGGATTCGCCAGTGCCTAGCTAGGGGCAGGGCAAGGGCTAGCCTCACTTGCACCGAATGCTGCATCATCACGCTATATAGCTGCCTTATTTTTCACAAACAAGGCAACTTATTTGTGAAATGTGATTCATTGTTGTCTGGACTCAACTGTTCGCAAGTTTTTACAATCATAGGCAGCACAATGTTGAGGCATTTTCAGTTTATGCCGACCGGTTGTTCCACAGCCTTCATCGCGTATGTTGTTTTGACCTCCCCAATATGGCGGCGGTAAAGACGTATGCGGGATGAGCCAATGAGTGATCTAGTTTTTTTATATATCTATGCGCCTACCCACCAAGGCAAGTCCACATATGCAAAATCAAGTTCCTAACCCAAGGATTTGAGAGAAATCACCCAGCCAAGATTTTAAAAGAGAAGGTCAGTGAAGCAAGGTCAAAAATCATTCAGGTATGAAACCTTAATGAGCCACACCTACCCACTGAAGCGAGTACACATATTGTATGCAAAACCAAGTTCCTAACCCAAACGGTTACAGAGAAATGGTCCGGACAAAGTTTTGAAGGTCAAGGTCACTGAGCGAAGGTCAAAGGTCATTTGGGTGCCAAACCTCAATGAGGCACGGCTACCCACCAAGGCGAGTCCACATATGCAAAATGAAGTTCCTAACCCAAGCAGTTTGAGAGAAACGGCCCAGACAAAATTTTGAAGGTCAAGGTCACTGAGCAAAGGTCAAGGGTCATTCAGGTACGGAACCTCGACGAGCCACGGCTACCCACCAAGGGGAGTCCACATACATAAAATAAAGTTACCAACCCAAGCGGTTACAGAGAAATGGCCTGGATATTGGCTGGACGCCCGGATGCCCGCCCACCCACTCCCCCATCCGCGAAGGGGACAACGATACCCCTCTGCCCCTTAGTTGGGACCGAGGGATAATAAAAACCAATGGAATGGTACATTTTTGTGTGAAACTATAAAATGTTGTCTTATTATACCCATATCTGTGCTGGAACAAGACAAATCAAATAAACCTGGCGAAGCCCTTTAGTGCTTTGAACATAAGATCATTAAGTTGATGTGGCAGGCCGAAGGAGGTTGGGAATTGAACCCCAGACTCCTGGGTAAGAGTCACACGCGCTGACCACATCACCAAAGAGCCAGGCTCGTTGGCAAGGTTGCCAGGGCACGTACAGCACTTATTAGGAGGCATTTATTTATTTAACCTTATTTAACCAGGGAAGTCCCATTGAGATTGAAATCTCTTTTTCATGGGAGCCCTGGGGGTTGAGGTGGGGAAGGAGAGGGCAATTTGCACAGCCAATTAGATCAGGGGATGATTAGGTGGCAGGTCGAAAGGGCCAGGTTGGGACTTTAGCCATGACACCGGGGAACCCCCTATTTCTAGTGACAGGAACCTTCAACTGTCACATTGGCACACACAATTTTTTGAGGTAATCAGTTTCCATAAAACATTTGACCTCACCACACTTATCAGGGTTTGCAGAGCAGTAAATGTGTTTGTGAGGGTGTATATCTTTCAGTGTATTTGTGCAAGTGTCAGCATCTATGATGTGTGTGTATGTGGAATTTTTGAGAGCATTTGTGCTTCTGCGTTTGCATTTACAGTATGTGTGTGTGTTTGTGTGTGTGTGTTTATGTCTGTGGGAATGTGCCTCAATGAGTAAGTCTGTGAAGGTGTGTGTGTTTCTGTCAGTTTGCATGCATACATTTTTTGTGTGCCTGTTTCTGTGATTGCACTTCTATAGGCAAGTTTGTATGTTCCTGCATGTGTGTGTGTGTGTGTGTGTGTGTTTGAATTTGGTCATCCACACAGCCACAGGGAATGTCAGGCTCTTGAATGTCCAGGTGTGACACAAATAAACAGCGATCAGTTGACCTTTAAAGTAGCGCAGTAAACACAGCGGTCATGTTGGGCAGTCTGACCAGGGAGATGAGAGCGTCTCAGAGTCTATCCTCACTCTCGATCTCGATGGGATAAATAAACATATTGGTTTTCACTTTTTTTCCCAAAGTCCGCTTACAATGGAGTCTTCATACTGTGGGTCATTGGTTGCCATGGCGAGTCTGCTGCAAGACCCATTTTCCCTGTACCGAGGGTCCAGGAAGCATGACTAATCTTCTGCGGGTAAAGAACACGCCCGCAGCAGCCTGTGCCGCTGACGGAGTCTTCGTTAGATTTGCGTTTATCTTCAGCTCTCTGGGTCAGAGAAAGGATAATCAGCGCTGTGAGTCAGGCTTCCAGTGGCTTTGTGGGGCAAGTAATGGAATTTAGAAAGCCTCCATTAATACAAAATATTCCGCCGTATTATTTTATTTTAAAAATAACACATAAATATGAGAAACAGCACATATTTCTCTCAGTGTCCATGGTACAGGATTTTCCAGGTCATCTGGTTTTCTCTCGCTGTCCCGTTGTAAGGGCTGTGCTTCGCACACTGATGATGCGCGCGGAGGACAGGAAGTCGAGGACTGAGCTCAGGTGCAGGGATCGACTTGGTTGTATTTATTATGCCTACTGAGCAGCAGGGAGCCACACAAGCAATACAAAACAAAAAGGAAACGAGGTTCCTTAATAATGCTATTAGTAATACAAAACTGGGCTTTAGCTACAGTAGCAATGTATAACTAAAATAGAGAAAAGGAATTAGGAAACTAGGTACCTTAATAATAAACTTTATTTATTTATTTTATTTATTGGTTTGCACACAATTAAGAATCAAAAATTGAATAAAAGAGATAGAAACGAGTAGTAGTGCAGGTTGAGACAGGAAACCCTAGATGGCCTTGTACGAGGTCTCATACCAAAGAAGAACACAATTCATATAGAAATAGCAAAAACTAAAATTTAAAAAATAAATAAATAAAAAAGAAAAAGATTCCAGATAAAATTACACCAAAGCAAATGAAATAGAACATAGAATACTGTAATGTGTTAGTATTGGCAATATAATGCTGTCTTGAATATATACTTGTTTATAGAATTATAGTGTGGCAATTTTCAATTAGATTTACACAGTTCACTTTATATACATAAATATACATAATAGGTGGAGGGTAACAATGATAAACTTAATGAATTAAAAAAACAAACAAACAATAAAACAAAATTCTTACATATACCATACTTAAAGTGCTGTTAATGAACTCTGGACCACTCCCAAAGTGGAGGAGAGAATCTGGTGGAAGGATGGATAGGGGATCGGGGCGAAGGCGATGTTGTGTGGACTTGGTCTGTGATTGTGTGAACATTGGGAGCCCCAGGTGGCGAGACTCAGGGTGGGGCTCGTGTCTCTCGTCGGAGTCCGTGTAGGCTCCCAAGCCCCCAAAAAGTGTTAATGAATGGACAATAGACGGGCTCTACGCACGTCACCGACATAATTGCGAATATAGCTTGCGTTAGAGTTTGACATCTGGCAGCCGAGGATTTTAACCAGGTGGTCCACCCCTCCTTGCTTGGATGCTGTGGCGACTGGCTGGTTTGCGGAAGGAGTGACTTCCGCCGAATCTAGAGTGGGATGCCGTCGCCTAGCGTGGCGCTGGGGACATTGATGACCCGGTAGTGCTGTGTGGTCTGCATACATCTGGTCTGCACGTGGGGAGGATCAGCTGCGTTGGCGTGGGAGTCGATGAATAATTTTTAGTTGTCTGGCTTTGTTGTCGAAGCGGTGGAAGGGGATTTTCTTCTCCTTGAACGCCCGATTGGAGTCTGGCGAGGGTTGAACGTGGAGCCTGGGATGAGCTTTAAGCGCGAGTCGTGGTAAGCCTTGCTGGGGAGCCGCGGGCTCTCGCATCTGAGCGCCGCTGTTACGAAAGGTGTAGCTGCTACGAGACAGCAGTCTGGAATTCCTACGGCGCGGAGCCCTCGGTCGTCATCGCGGGGGGAGCACGGTTCGGAATGTGAGCACCCCGGTTGGGGTGAGCGGGTGACGCTTCGTGGTGGACGTACGAAGATGGCAGAGCGCGGGCAGGTGCGTGGAGGAGAAGCGGGAATTGCGGGACGGATTGAGAAGATTCCTCTGGAGCCTTGGAATTATTCTGCATAGGAGGGACTCTGCGGAATTTCACCTTGGTTCAGGTAAGCGAACTCTTGCTGTGCGCTGGCCGTCTGGTTTGCGAGTAAACGACGTAGAATCGAGACGAGTGGGGACTGTGGGAACGAAGGCGGTATATATAGGCGTGCGGACGAATAGGAAGGCGCATTGGGAGTGGTCTTGTTCATTAACCTTTGTTATCGGGAACACCCTATATCAACAATAAACAGCACTAAGTTAGAGAATTAGAATGCACACGCAATACGCAGAGGATAAGTCTATACAAGACTAGTAATACAACACAGGCATGCGGTTTACCAGACTTTGCAAAGACTAAGAGCGAGGCTCAGTCTTAAATTGCACAATACTACCGCACTGTGGAAATGAATAACAGGTGCATGCAATGATTGCGAAGCTGAGGAATGCGGTCCGGGTTTTAATAGACCGTTGCATCTGAAGGCTGGAGGCGTGACCTTACACCTGTGATATTACGCTGGTTATTTGGACAATCTAAATTGCCACTTGGTGTGTGTAAGTGGTGTTTGCCCTGTGCTGGATTTAAAGCCTGTGCAGACTGTGTTCAGAACTCTAACCTATTGCATGCTGGGAGAGGCTCCAGATTCTTCTGTGACCCTGACGAGAGGTCTTTCCATATTCTCTCTGACAGGTCTCCTTTTTCCTTTCCTCTCATTTCCGTGACCTCGTGAGGAAATGTCACAGGGAGATTGCCGAGTAACTGGGAGATTTTGAAGGTACCTTGAGACATGTTTTAAAGTAATCGAATATGCTTTCCTTCAATATGTTGCAAGCTTGACTGCGATTGTTAAAGACACGAATAATCAAACAGAAAAATTATGATGAATGACGCATCCAATCACTACAACTGCAAAGGACTGCATTTGATAATCTATGATTTCTTTCTTTGAAGGTTGGTCCAGTGTTTCTGTGCTGGAAGAGGGCAACAGAGGAGCTAATTGTCTCCCATCTTTCATGAAATTGGCAATTCTCTCCTTGTCATGGCTACAAGCCAAACTATTTCAAATTCATGTCCTTTATCAAGAAGGTTCCTTGCTTTTCAGAGTATTTCACCCTAGCATGTGGAGTGTGTTTGGGCTCAGAAAGAGAGCTGTGTGTGGAGTGTGTTTGGGCTCAGAGTGAGAGCTGTATGTGGAGTGTGTTTGGGCTCAGAGTGAGAGCTGTATGTGGAGTGTGTTTGAGCTCAGAGTGACAGCTGTGTGTGGTGTGTGTTTGAGCTCAGAGTGACAGCTGTGTGTGGTGTGTGTTTGGGCTAAGAGTGAGAGCTGTATGTGGAGTGTGTTTGAGCTCAGAGTGACAGCTGTGTGTGGTGTGTGTTTGGGCTCAGAGAGTGTTGTGAGGGTCACGATGGTTCTTTTTTGTCTCCATGTTTTTTTGTTGCTGCTGGAGATCATTTGGCCTGTTCTGATGTTATTGGGTCCAGCTGTGCATGATGGGTGTTTGGCTTTAAATCACTGCCACAATCCCCAGTGTACCTGTCCCACAATCCCTCTCACCTGAGATCCTGTCCCATCTCTCACTGCACTGCCTGCCAAACGGTCCCAACTGGTGTTTGTGCAATATTACCAGAGGCCCTACTGTAGGTCACATCAGGAGAATACTGATTCTCTCTTGTTCTGCAACATCTTATTTGATTATAGAACAAAATTTATGCTTTGGCTGACAAAGTGTTCTGCGACCTGTCTGCTCATAGTGCTGAATCTTTATTTAAAACATGCGGGGGTTTGTAAACGCGAGGGTAAAGTAAGGGCATTTACTCTACAGTTTAAATGCTGTCCCTGACATTGAGAGTAAAACTTTGCTAAAACTGCACACCAGTGATGAGGCTGAATAATGAAGAAAACAGATGACTATAGGAGAGGATGTAAATATGTTCATGGTTGGGGATCAGGGACACTTTATTACTGGCCAGTCATCTGTCCAATGAGGGCACATTAGGACACCCACAACTGCACACTGTCAGTGATTTAATCATTTTTCTTTTTCATCAAAAATTAATCAAAAAAATTTCTGACATCTCTCCACCCGTCCCCTCTTTGGCGTCAGAGGGTATGGTTTCCATGGGTGCAGCGAGTTATTGGACGAGATGTCACACTAATAATTTTCATTTTTGTGAGTTTCGTTTATTGGCTTTTATTGTGGGTCCAGAATCTTAGAGGATTAAGTGAAGGTTTGCAGGGCACCTGGGACATGGATTCCGGGGTAAACTGGGGTAGTTACCAGTAGGCAGATACACCTTTGCTGTGCCTATAAGACTGGGGGATGAAAGAGTGCGTCTTACCACACTAATGACTGAGACCAGGAACCTGTGTGCTGAAAAACAAGAGAACAATTGAAAGAGATCTCTGAGACAGAGATAGAGAGAGGGACAGTAAGTGAAATAGAGAGAGAGAGAGAGAGAGAGAGAGAGAGGGACAGTAAGTGAGAGAGAGAGAGAGACAGTTAGTGAAACAGAGAGAGAGAGAGAGAGAGAGGGACAGTAAGTGAAAGAGAGAGAGAGGGAAGGGTAAAGAATGAGACAAAGAGACAAAAACCAAGAGTTATAACAGCCAGCTGCTCAGCAGTCAAAATCCTCTGTTTTAGTTTTTTTTTCTTGTGCCTAGAAGCCCTTGAGGGTGAACTGTGAAGATTTACAATTTTCTAGTTTGAGTAAAAAATGACTCTCTCTCTCTCTCTCTCTCTCTCTCTCTCTCAGTGTAAAGCAGAATCATTTCATCTCCTCACATCCAGCTTACCAGTGTCGAAGGACATTGTGACGACACAAGAGTAAACAGCTCCTTCTCACATCAGTTGATGTTTGGCTGAGCCTTTGAGCTGTTCTGTGGACCAGCTCATGTAAAAGGCAGGGCCATCTTTATATCATAATGAGCGTAGATTTCACTGAATCCTTCATCACATGTCTGCGGGTTTTCATAATTCTGTAAACAGCGCTAGAAGGGACATTCTTTCACGCAAAGACGCAACTAGATTTCAGTCCAAACTGCACAGAATTTTTTTTTTGGTGTTCACACTCACTCCCAATAATCTGAAGCATTCATCTCATCACTTTGATCCCCACCTCCTCAGAAGACATGACTATCAGCTTATGAGCACTCTTCCCATTTCCTCAGACCCTAAACACTAATCAAGCACCAGTACATGGACTGAGTCCTGGGCTCGGTACTGTCACTGCCCTCTGATCCCTGTGCTGTCTGCTGCAGTTCGGGCGATTGCTTCAAAAGGAGTGTAAATACTATTTTATAAATTTTACCTGTAAGTCAAAGCAAAAGTTTGAGTTATTCTATTTGAGTTATTCTATTTATCAGCATTTTTTTTTGGTTTAGTCAGCCTTACTTTGCCTTTGTGCTGTCATGCAACTCCCTTAATGCATTGCTAGATACACAGAAGCCTTGTGTAATTTTAAACCCTATTAGCATCAAAATAAAGCAAAGATTTTGGGAGTCTGTTGCTTTTTTAATTTATTTCAGTGCAGTAAAGGATGGCATCTGTGCCCTTTTACCAAACAGAGAAAAACACTTATCTCTGTCCAACATACACACACACATACACACAGACTAAAACACACACATATACACACGCTCAGTTACAATCACACACACACACAAACGCACAGGCACTCACACAGACACATACACACAGAAACACACGCATATACACAGAGAAACGCACAAACACACTCTCACACTCACACATACACACACACACACACACACACGCATCCACACACACACACACACACATACACATGCTCACTCACATAGACATACACGCATACACACACACGCACACACACACACACACACACACACATACACACGCTCAGTCACATAGACACACACACACGCACAGGCACGCACACAGACAGATACACTCACACACACACACACACACACACTCTCTCTCTCTCTTTCCTGTTCCTCTTCAGTTCAGACCCTATTCCCCCCCCCTGAACATTATAAATATTAATACAAATTAAGCTCAGGAGAGAAGAAGATCAATCCCTCATCTTTTTATTTCTCAGAATCATGTCTCCACTTTGCAGTTCTCTCCAGATGTTATTAAAGCAGGCACTATTTCGATTAGTTTTTTTTTTTTACGCATTTACATACCTCTATTTGCAGATTTATTGCAGAATACTTCCTGCAGACACATTTGGAGACAGAATGAACTGTAGATTCCCCGTGTAGCAGCTCTAAACCCTCACTTTTTTTGTCCTACTCTTGATTCTGTCTGAACTGCCCCCTTAGGAAGTTTAATTAGCCGTCATACGAATCTGCAAAAGGTCCGATTGGACCTTTTATATTTACATCCTTTTGCAAAAGCAGAGCAACATCATTGAAAGCAGCTGTTTTAGAGAAATGCTCTGAGACAAAGTCCAGTTGAGGGTCTATTTAATTAGTCTGTGGAGTAAATCTCAGAGAAGCAGTGGTGTTATCTGAACTCTGCAGGTAGGCAGTCGACAAGCACACACCAACAGTGCTGCAGATTGCTGTTTTTTTCTCGGTAAGTATTCTAATGGACTCGGTTGTCAGGTCCACTTATAAATTCCCCTATTTTGCCGAGGCAATTAGAATCTCAAGTTGAACTGATACAATGGTGAAATAACTCAAGCACAGTCATTTTATGCAGTATGCTTTTGCGTGAAAAGGTGTTACCAGTGTATAAAGCGGTGGAGTGTATGTATGCATTAATATCTAGGGTTTGAGAGTCATTGAGTGGGGATTGTTGGTGATGGGGCTGGAGTGTGTAGGTGATGCGGTTGTGTTTGTGTGTATAGGGGTGGAGTTTGTGGATAAATGGGGTGGGATCTGAATTGAAAAAAGTGGGGAATAAATGGTATTTTTATTCTCTACTTGTTCTCACTCAGCCTAAATGAGAACACAGATTAATTCAGAGATCTTTCCGGAGATCCCTGCACACATTCATGAGCACTCCAGTGAGACCAGCTGCACTTCTGCAGCAGGCGTTTATTATTGCCCTAAAGTGCCTCACTGCGCTTTCTGGGGAGGAGCAGATCCATCTTCTCATGGAGTGGCCTGCTGGGGAACAGGAAGCAGGAAGCCTGAAACTGGAGGCAGGAAGAATGGAATGGCTGGGGTTTTTGACCTAATATGGGGAACCCTCGGCAGATTCACTGTGCTGCAGGGAATGCGCGTTATCAGTTTCGAGCCTTCAAGACCTCAGAGGAAACTGAGACCCCTGTTGAATTCGGTAGAGGAACAGATTTTGTATGCATATGTGTGTCTATGTCGTGTGTGTGTGTGTGTGTGTGTGTGTTTATAAGTGTCCATGTGCGTGTTTGTGAGTAGTGTGGTAGGTGTATTGCTGCACTTGTGGGAAAAAAGTGCCCCTGCAATACCAGACTTCTTTATCCTAATGGGGATATTTTCAGGTCCCCATAAATTAATTGAGCAATTTCAGGGTTAGGAGATTAGGTTAAGGTTAGGTTAAGATTGGGGTTAGGATGAGGCCTGTACTGTTTATGGTCAAGGTCAAGAAAAGGGGTCAGGGAATGAATGTAAGTCTATGGAATATCCCCACAAAATATGAAAACACATGTTACTTTGTGCGTGTGTGTGTGTGGTTAAAATAGAGTTCTGATCAAAACCGGCCTTCAGAACCAGCAAAAGTAGAAGCCAAAGACACTCCTTCCCTACACTCTCCTGTGGTATTACACACAGCGTCTGTATTACCTGAGACATGGGGCAGCTTGAAGCCAAAATAATTTTCCATAATGTCAAAGTGGGAGCTAAAAGATGCTGCTCCATTTCCTTTTGTTTGCATTTGTCGATGGATAAGAGCTCCTCTTGACTGAATATATCCACAGTGTCAGTGAGGACTGTTGGTTTATCGTTGATTGAATTTTCGAGTCATTTTTTATTGGACGGGAATCCGCTGAAGTGCAACATGGCACTCTGACTGTATCGAGTAGCTGCTCGGCGGCTTTCAAGACTGTCAGAGCTAGAGAGAAGATCTTCCATGGAAAGACCAGCCTTTAGTATGCAGGTCAATGCACTGAGTGCATGTTATAGTGCTTTATATTACTTGATAGAGGTCAGGAAAGATAGAATATCATACAATTTCGATACACGCCTAAAAGTATGTCGGTGTAGGATGGATTTTTCATTGTGCAGGATAGCCCTCTTTGTAGCACTAATGGACAATCTGAACCCTTTAGCATACAGAAGATTCTGTGCTTCTAATGGTTGGGGAAAGTCCTTTGCTGTTTTACTATATTGGTGCCCCCAGGCTCAGTGTTAGGTCCTGGCATGATTTGTTGAGATTGCTTTTGAAGAACCTGACTGACCTTCACGTAGCCATGACTCTTGACCTCAAACCCATCAGATACTGTTGCTATCAACTGGAAAATAAACTTCAAACCAGGCTTAATCACCCAGCTTCACTACCACTGTAATTCTTATTTGGCTGGGATGGAGGCAAATTCCTGTTGCAGTGCTCTAACATTTACGGGAAAGCCTTCCCAAAAGAGTGAAGGCCATTATATCTATGGAGGAGGAACAAAGTCTGTAACAATGTCCATGAGATCGGAATGAGATGCAGTATGAGCTGGGGTACACATGCGTTTAGCAGCAGGGTGGAGGCTGGATTGAAGAGGGCTTGTTTGTGCATCTCCTGCGGGGATTCCAGACACACTCTAAAGGGCGAAGCGCATCTTCCAGTCTGGGAGCTTTTAATAACATGGAGCATAACTCTGAGACGTTGTTGTAAAGGGGGAGTTAAATAAAAGCCTGTAAGTGAAAGCTTGTGGAGAGATATGCTTTAAGTATTTATGTTGTGGCCATTCTGAGTTTATCTAAATACAGAGGAGTATTTACCTGCTATTTACTTATTTAGTGTTTATCTTTGTGTCAGGGTTGAGTGGGTCTGTGTATTGTGTTTAACAGGGAGTTGTGCAAAACTGAAGTTTGTATCACTGAAAAACATGGAGTCAGGTGCAGGAGCATCACAGGAGATTCATGGGTATGGGGCAGTAAGGCTTTACTTTGGGGCTTTGGTCTGGCATGCTCTCCCCCTGCTATTGAGGATTGAAACTCACAATGAATTAAAGACCATCAAGCCCCCATTCAATAGGCCGAGTGAGATCTTATTCACCTGTTTCCATACTACTGAGATAAATTATTTTTTATCAGAGTCATACAAGTAATTAAGAACCAGATCCGACTGACTAAACATATTCAAACTAGACAAATGCTGTCAGACGACAGTGAGGTATATTGCCAAAATGGAAGCATTCTTTCCATTTGCTAAATTTATAGTTTGGCCTCATGATGGTGCTACAGAAGGATGTATAGGGTCCAGAAATCAATAGGGGAACTGGTTTGGGATTGAGGAACATTCACAAAAATTTTACTTGATTCCTATAAAAATTGTTTGACTGTTCATTTTTTGAAAAAGTGCCATTAGGCCTAAAGGTGGTGCTACAGAATCAGTCATAATGTCACCAGAACAATTAGCTTGCTCTTGAGTGCACGAAGACGTTCACAGCAAAGTTGATCTTATTCCCATTAGAACAGTTTTCCTTTCTGCATTTGAAAATGCGGCTTCATCTAATGGTGGCACTACAGTAAAAGTGACAGAGCTATAAAAAATAAGCTATATGGTTTTCACCTGTGTGCACCCAGACGGCAACAGATTTGACAGGATTACCATTAAAATTGTTAAAATTATTGCATTTTTTAAAAATTAAAAGTTTGGCCCGGTTTTGATGTTGCAGTTGCGTTTTTAAGCTTTTACTCAGCATGTATCGAATGATTACAGTGTATAAGAACTGGCCCAAGTTACTGCGATGTCAGCCATTGACTTTGCTCAGGATATCAGATGAAGCATTTGATGGATAGAACATCAGTTCTCAGGCATCACTGTGTACAATTTAGAACCAGAGTCTGCTATATACGGTCACCAAGTCTAAGTCTTCCTTGTGCTTTAGATACAGTGATGTATCCTGCTCCAGATTTTTCCATAAAATATTTCTCCATCATCCACATACAGAAATAAAATTACACACTTCATTTTGCCCCAGATTGCCACAGATCACCGTAGATGAGTCAGGCTGATGGTCCATGGCAGAAGCTCAATGCAAGAGTCAGGCTGATGATTAATGGCAGAAGCTCCATCCCAGAGTCAAGCTGATGGTTAATGGCAGAAGCTCCATCCCAGAGTCAAGCTGATGGTGAATGGCAGAAGCTCCATCCCAGAGTCAGGCTGATGGTTAATGGCAGAAGCTCCATCCCAGAGTCAGGCTGATGGTTAATGGCAGAAGCTCCATCCCAGAGTCAGGCTGATGGTTAATGGCAGAAGCTCCATCCCAGAGTCAGGCTGATGGTTAATGGCAGAAGCTCCATCCCAGAGTCAGGCTGATGGTCCATGGCAGAAGCTCCATCCCAGAGTCAGGCTGATGGTTAATGGCAGAAGCTCCATCCCAGAGTCAGGCTGATGGTTAATGGCAGAAGCTCCATCCCAGAGTCAGGCTGATGGTTAAAGGCAGAAGCTCCATCCCAGAGTCAGGCTGATGGTTAATGGCAGAAGCTCCATCCCAGAGTCAGGCTGATGGTTAACGGCAGAAGCGCTTCATCTGCCTGCGCTGCAGTGGCCATCCTCAGCTTGCTGAATGCCTGTTAATTGGCAGTTAGCATCCATCCAAAGACTTCATGCGGTGGATGGTGAATGGCATAAAGGCTGTGTCCATCCCCGAGTGACCTGGGTTCGATTGGCTCAGGTCATTGGCTGCATGTCTTCCCCATCCCCAACCTTCCTGTCTCTCTACACTGTATAGCTATCAAATAAAGGAAAAAATTCCCCCCCAATAAAATAATCTTTAAAAAAAAAAAAAAAGTACTTCTCTCTGTCAACCAAATCTTTATCAACTTTTTATCCTGGTGTGTACTTATCTTGAAAATGTCTGAATGATGGTTTGAGAGGTAAAAGTCATGTGTCCTCTCTGTAGCAAAGATGGAAGAGTAGAAGAACTGCAGAAAAACAGTAATAAAACTCACATTCACACCCTGGCACACTGAGACACACTCAGCTGTCCCTCAGTTTATTTGCCAGAAATGGATTGAATGTATGTAGCTTTTTTTACATGCAGATGATATGAAGAAGACATTATGACCTTGAGCAAAAAGCTACATTCACTCAGTGTTCCAGATAGTGATGGGACTCATTTAACGACTGAAATTACAGCTGCCAAATGTCCGAAGAGGAGCTGTCCTGTCCATAACCCTTTATAAACAGACTCTGGTGAGTAAAGGAGTCAGCAGTATTTAATCATAGGTGTCGTGAACACAAACAGACTGCACTCCATATTATGAATGTACACCATATCGTGCTCTATTCCCTTACTTACACCCACATGTCCTGCACACATTCACTTCCGCACTTCTACCACTAAACAATACCAACATACCAACATCACAATATCCAACAATCCTACACACAAACACCAAGATACATAGGAGGTTTCATGAAAAAAAGTTCAAAGACGTTATTTTCATTGTGCTGAATACTGCTCAGTGACAGGTTTTAATACACACACACACTTTTCAAGTTGTCAGAGAAGGAAAAAAATGTTTTTACTAAAGAAAAACAGACAACTTGAGACATGCTCTCATCCTCTTATAAAATCCCATACATTTATGACATTGCTTCACCCATCAGTAAGGCAGGATATTTTAGCTGCTCTTCTATGCTGCCTTTCAAGCAAAAACACCCCTCTGCCTGCCGCTCTGCTGCATCACACCATGATGCTGCTAGTTTATATTATCTGCCACTGTATCACTTACTACTGCTGCTAGTTCACATCCCGCCTCCACCCCAGCGCTCACCTGTGGGCTCTGAGTTTTTCCTGGAGAAGGCCGAGGGGGGCTCCATCCTTGTGTTTCATGATCATTTAAATTGTTTAAAGGAAATAGGATCATTGGAAGCAATGGAATTGCATAAAGACGTTTCAAATTATCTGATTTCATTTAAACAATTTAAACGATAATGAAACAGATGCATTGCTTCCATCCCTGAGTGAAGAAAAGGCTGAGAAGTCCAGGTTAATGGCATGTGAAACTGATAAACCTCCATGCACAAGGACTTCAGTTCCACGCAACAATCTCTTACATATGCATTGATTGAGTAATTGCTGAATACAGCAGAGGAACGTAAATATCCATCCCATACCTGTTAACTAGAGTTAACAGGTATGGTTAATGGACCTATTATGCTGATCCTTCTTTTAATACATATTAGTAATGTTATAATGTTGGTTGTCCATGCTCCCTCTGAAAAGTTTCAAACATAAGATATAGGGGTTTTGCCGTAATCCAAGAACGTGATTTTGTGAGTGAGGCTCCTCTCTGAACAGCTCCTCCCGAGAACGAGATCTGGGTAAAACCTGACCAGGTTGTGCCATCCAATTAGTACAGACCTAGCCAGAGCCAATCATGGCGCTGGACCTGCCCACACCAGAAACTATTCTAGCAGGCACTAACAACGGCAGATCATACTATGCCTCAGTAGCGTTGACACTTTTGGAAATACAAAAGAAGAACCGCAGATCATTTGAGCTGCAATTTTGTTAGTATCTCTCCCAAAGCTACTTGTCCGTTTACTTTTGGACGCGAAGAAAAACAAATATTTCTCTTGAAAAGACGATGCCACCAGAAATCAGTGGGTAGCTTTTTTCGCTTGCTGGCAGCAAACAGACGGCCAAATGGAGCGTTAGCTGTTTCTGCTCAGCATTTCACCAAAGACATTTATCAATAAAGGATAATTCGACACAGGATCCGTTTCAGCTGCTTCTCAAACCTGAAGCAGCTTCCTGTCTCCGGAGCCACAAGCTGTAAGTAACCATATAACAGCAAATAATGTAAGTGAAAACTTGTTACGGGTGGCTAGCAGGATAAGCGATAGTTAAAAAAAAAAGGCAGGCTTGGTAAAAATATCTGAAGATAAAGCCTGTATCGGTCGACTGTCCATGACTCACAGACACAGAAGCTGTAAGCTGCTTTTACTGCATAAGCCAACCTGACGTGATAGCCAGTTGATTGTGGCTGTAGCACAGGCTAAAAAGTTACTGTTGCTAATGCTTGTGTCCTAAATATGCAAGAGTGACATCAGGGGAAATTCTACAGAAGGTGTGTGAACATAAACCTCATTTGAAGCTAACTTTTAATACTTGTTTGTAATTTGATGCTTAGAACAACTGTTCACAGTAAAAACTTGCTGTCTGTAAAACCTGTATTGCAAGGGTTTGTCTCTGTGGTTATGACCCTGGTTACCAGCTACTGCATGTTACACACTAATTAAAAATGCTCCTGGTTAACTTATATGCAGTAATTCTGATCGGTATGCTTGTGTTATGTAAGCATCAAGTTTCATCATGCAGATTGAGGCTCTACAGTTAAGATCGCTTCACTTATCCATGACCGGGATCAGCCGGATACTTACAAATGTCTGAGCAAGCTCTCTGGTGCTACCATGAAAGCAATGGGAACTCTACTTTTACAAATGATTTCTCTGCACTACCTTGACATAATTTCATCCCCTTTAGAAATTGTTGTGGCTAATAAAAAAGCCAAAAAAAAGGCGGAGATTAAATAGGTAATTCTTTCCTGTAGAAGGATCGATTCGCTAGCTCCACATAACAACTTAATGGAACAGACGGTTTGCAAAAACCTGTATTATGTTCCTAACATAACCGAGCTCTCTCTAGCTGTACTATCCATAAAGCTCCTTTCACATTGGACACTTAAATGAATTTTTTGCGACAGATTACATTCAAATCAATGCAAAGACGCGAATACGGGCATGTCAAGCCGCTTCTACGGACTAAACAAATTTACCGACAGATTACATTCAAAGTCATGGCCACTTATCAGCTACTGCATGTTAACAATGCTCTGCTAATTAAAAACACCTGGTTAACTTATATGCAGCATTCTGATCGGTATGCTTGTGTTATGTAAACATCAATGTGACAGTTTCATCATAACGCGTTGCCTGATTGTAGCCACTACAGTTGAAGCTAACCGGAGAGGTGCTGTATGTGTCTGCTGAGGTGGGCTGCAGTTAGACCAGACGTAGGTTTTGCAAAGCTTGGGGTGAGTTTTTGGGTGCTCGTGAAACGATCGCTTTACTTTTCCATGACCGGGGTCAGCCTGATACATCTCCAATGTCTGAGCAAGCTCTCTGATGCTACGTGAAAGCTTTAGGGAAAAGCACAGGCTATAGTATGGTAAACAAACGATTTTCTGCATTGCTAAAGATTGAGTATTAAATCAGACAACTGAATATTAAATTATTTCCTGTAAAAGTGATAAATTCCCTAGCTCCACATAACAACGGTTCATGCAGACGGAACTTACGGTCTGTAAAACCTGTATTATGCTCATAACATAACCGGAGCTCTAGCCTTTCAAGCACAATCCACCCACCCATTCTCCGCGAGGAAACGCTTTTGTCATTCCGGCGCAGTAAGTAAAACCATTATCACGGGCAATTTCCGAAAAGGCGTTAAGCCTGGAGCTTTTCCTCCGTCTTATACCACGCAGAATCACTTTCTCCACGCTAACAACACACCACAGCTATGCCGACCCAGCAGGTCCTAATACCCGAAGCAGTCCATAAGCTGTTGGGCTGCTCCTCACTGTCCATTTTTCCCTAAACTCAGACCCAGGCCGGGGGGGTCTCCGGTCTACACTTGGGCATGGTTGTTCTACAAATGTGTCTATATGGGGTGGATTCTAGCTTTGCATCCTAGCTAGGACTAAAAAAAGGTACTCACCAACTGT
Source organism: Gymnothorax javanicus (assembly GCA_029692085.1). Lineage (NCBI taxonomy): Eukaryota > Metazoa > Chordata > Actinopteri > Anguilliformes > Muraenidae > Gymnothorax > Gymnothorax javanicus. Next base: position 7,642,120 of record CM056193.1, read on the forward strand.
TGCCGAGCAAACTGTAGCCAATGCAAATTTGAGCTTGCATGAGAGATATTCGCACTGCATCCTCCACTTTTATTTTGGTTTGTTAGAACAAGATCATGTCATTAGATCTATATTCAAGTATAACGTTAGATTGCCCGCCGCTTCCTTATCAGATTGCAGACGTGTCTCAGGTTTCACTCTGGGAAGCCGGACACGGAAAAACTGCGTTCTACAGCCTCGTCCCATAACTCCGCCCTCCACAGAGCTGGCCAGTCAGAAGAAAGTGGGCACACGGGGGGGGGGGGGGGCCATAGCGAAGAGCCACCCAGTTCCAGGCAGAGACTACAATGTACTACAAATGCAGTTTTTGAGGATGGCAGTATTGCTGAAATAAATACCCTTTTTTTTTACTTTTTAAATAGGAGTACTCTAGGGGAGTCAAAGACCAAAATATAAATTTGGAAAAATAGCAAAATAGGTCCCCTTTAATGAAAACTGACCACACCTGATAATGTTGAGATTTTTCGGAGTTTCTGTAATGGTAATGATTGAAAACAGGTAATCATCATTTTTAAGGGATGGTTTGAGCTTCCCCTATTGCCAGTTCACCAGCTGCCACTGATGGGGGCATAATATCTTGAAACTTTGCTTTCTGCTCCTCAAGCTCAGGGAGCTACAGGGTGCGTCATTTTTATTGGTATTTTCACGTGAGTTCGTTGACTGAGCTGAAAAAAAAAAAACTTAATGATAAACTCATGAAAATAGCCGTAACTACTGAGCAGGATTTCTTTTCGACAAGGATGGTCATTTGGTTCCGAAGGTTTGTGTTACTGTGGAAGTTCCGATAGATGTGCAGCACTTGCAAATAATGGCCCATAGATGGCCAGCAGTCATGGTCATCCCTTACTTTCTCACACTTATTATAAAACAACTGATTGTAAAAAATGAAGCATCCAAATACAAATGATCAAATGTGCATTCCCTCTTAGTGCTCCAGTAATTAGAGAGCTTAGTGTAAAATCCTGCCATTCTTGTCACCACAGCTGAATTCTCACCACGTTTTGCGTATTAAATGAACGCATTCAAATTCTCATTGGAGACAAAAGTCATAATTTCACGCATAAAAATGCGGATGTTTCTTCTGAGAGGCAAGTTTGCAGCTGTTCAATCAGGGACTATGCAAAGACTCCGATAGTGGTGCACGTCCCAGATTGTCTCTTGTGAACACATGCATGGGGAATAATCCAGTGATTGATGCTCATTTATCATTTGTCATAAACAAAATGAGAAATATGTGCTCTCTGAAGATCTCGGCAGGAGTCCAAGCATAGCCAGGTATCCATGGCTACTGAGGAATGCTTTGTAGTCCCCACAAATCAGAATTGTTTTACAGTTGATTACCAGCAAATTAGGCCACCTGACTTCCTACAGATCTGCAGTGTTTTAAACAAGCTGATTAGTGATGGAACCTTCCAAAAACACGTTCACAGAGTGTGTCACCATGGCAGGCAAAATTATAAGAAATATGAAAAAGTGGATAAAATAGAAAATAGTAAAGATAAACATAGATTTAAAATGGCTCAAATCCCACACAATAAAGAATCATACTGGTGTAAGATAGATTTCCATGAAGCAGCATGGTCTGATGCTGGGAATCCCAACAGACCTTGAGGTCCAACATTGTGCAAATTTTCAGGGGTTTTTTTGTAATCTTTTGCAAGAATATGTCATTATAATAAGAGGCCCTTTTCTTATCAGGAGCAATGAATTTGTGTCCTTGTAACAGTCTCTCACACGTTTGTACGGGCGGGCTTACTTCATTATTATTTCATATCTCAGGTTATTAGAGTCATGAAGTCTTCTTCTATTGACCTTCTCTGTTAAAGTTGCGGGAATTATTGAGCTGTACAACCCTCTGACATTGGCATTTCAGGAGATATTGCCATTCTATAGCGGTTTGAGTTCAGTCAGCATTATCAGGTCACTTTCTTCACCTGTGTCCATCGTTGCGGCCTTCCGTAAAAATCCAGCCGAGTTCTCTTACTCCATTTCTCTCTCAAGACAGTTCCCCCCCTGTATTTAATACTTTCTGATGACTGAGACACATTTCAGATTAACCAGGATGGCTTTTGTATTTCAGACTGAAACAAGAGCTGGAATCAGAGGACCAGGGTGACTGCAGTGTGAGACAAAAAGGGCTGAGCTCGTGTCGTCTCTCGAAGTTTAGGATTTAACAGATTCTGGCAGGCAGCCTTAATCACGCTAATGGCTTTTAGTGCTGACAGCAGTGCACACTATATTTTAAATGAAGATTTTGGGCTGGCTGTCAGGGGTTAAGAACTTATAAATAGCAGCAAATCTAAGCTTGAAAACATTACAAGTATATCCATCTGAAAATAACAGCGAAAATATGAAATCTATCTGAGCGAGCCAGGCTCATTAAGAGATTAAACTCTCTGCTGATATTGTTGGTTTGTAAGGGAAACAAGTGAAAAGGCCTTAAAAAAGGCTGTCATTAACCGTGTATCTCAGTCGAGAAGATAATTAACCTGCCAGACAGAGTCATTAGAGCAGCGGAACGGAGAGAAAACTGAAAAACACTCAAATTATGGGGCGGTTTCAAACAAAAAGCTTAAATCTGTCCTTCCTGAAATGACTTCCGCATGGATGCTAATGCCAAAATATTTAACCTATCTGAGAAAATTTCATTTCACAGCAGCTAATAAAAAGTAGCAACATCTCTCTGACATGTTCATCCATGCAACTGCGCTTTTATCCTCCAGCAGCAAGACAGCAAAAAGGGCAAGTTCAGCTGAAAAGCACTTGTCTTATTGGATAAAAAGGCTGTCCATCATTTTGACACATAAACATGGCCTCCCTAAGGCCGTTATCTCTCACTGCTGACAATTTCCTTCAAGAGACCTTCCTGTTATGATTCTGCCATGTCTGTTCTGTTTTTGCCATGCCTTGTTATGTTTCTGCCATGCCTGTTCTGTTTTTGCCATGTTCTGTTTAGTTTTAGTTCTTTGCCATGTTTTTGTTTTTACCATGCCAGATCCACATTTCTGTTAGATCCCGGTCCATGTCTTTGTTCATGCCCTGCATTGCACTTTGTCTCCCCTGTCTGGTCTTTTGTTCAGCTACAGCTTCTCCCCAGTCCTGCGTGTCACATGTTTAGGTGATTTCATGGTTTCTGGGTTTCAAACATTCCTTCTAATCTCGTTTGCTTCCTTCGCCTTGCTTTTCTATTTTACTAACCCATACTAACAGTTTGTTATTTTTTTAAAGTTACTAACCAAGACTAACATTGTATATAATACTAACTTACTAACGAGCACCAGGGATTGTATAGCTGCACTTACTAATCGATTAACAAGCTCTCAGCACTCGCCCTGTTCTAGTCTCCGCCTCTTGCCTTCACTTAGTCTTTGCTGCAAATTCAGCGGATCCACCGCACCTGCTCTACTCTGTGCACATTAGAACTCTCTAACCGGAGCTGTATGTTTTGTCATAGGCTGTCTTGTGATCCCTGTCCGCGTTTTGGCTTTTGCTAATTTCATGTGGTTAGGTTCTCCCTCGTGTTTGCTCCCACGTAATTAGTCTGATCCTCTTCACCTGATCCTAATCATAGCATGTGACTTCCCTTGTGTATTTAAGCAGTCTTTTCACAGCAGTTCCCCGTCAGAACGTTTCCTTTGTGCCACGCTTGTTTTCGCCTTGTACTCTATTGTGATTCTTTTCTGACTGGACTGTCCTTGATTATTGATTTTTGCCTCTGATTTGGATATTCTGCCTGCATCTGTGTACCTAGCCCATTTTGCCTGACCACGATTATTGTGTTTGCTGCCCTGGTTACGATTTGGATTTCGCCCTTTGGATTTTGATTTTGGATTGTGGACTTTGTACTGTCGCCTCCTGCTCTGCGGGGGTTTGCCCCCCTCTCCAATAAAATCCCATTTTTTTTTTCCTCACTGCTCGCATCTCGCATCTGGTTCCAGAACCGTATCTAACACTTCCATGATCTTTCCTGGTTTTCTCCAAGTCTGTGACCAAATCATCCATGGCATTATGGGGAAATATTTCACCATCTACATCTTCTTGCTGATCATTAACCAGCTACCCATTCCATTCACCTGCCCAACAACCATTAAATCCAAACGCTTCTAAACGCCTTTGCGCAGAAGCCAAATCTGGCTATTTATGTGTTACCTAATTTAAGGCTTTATAATTCAAGATTGCAGCTTCACAGAGAGGAAGGGAATGGCTCAACTGAGTAAAGACACTTGAAGCATTTCAGTTTATTTTTATGATTTTAGAAGGAAAAAGGGCTGCAAACATAAAAAATCTTCAGGAAAATTCAGCACTGAAGTTGTAAAAAAAAATAATAATTCTGAGAATTGAACAATGGCTGGGGGTTAAAACTATACATTTCTGGGATCATAAACTCCTTGACCACAAGTTTAATTCATTTGAGCATTACATTCTAAATTTCTATTATATAAACACGTTCCACACCTTATAAGGAACAAGTATACTGTAACTCACTTACGCAGTAATATCTGAAATATACCTCATAACAGAACAGACATTCCACTATCAGAAAAAATCTGGCAATATTCTACCCTTGATTGAACAGAATGGTGCAATGAAAGTACCAGGGGGTCTACCAAAGTCCTTGAGCTGTTGGCATAATAAACATGCCAAAACACCGGGATTCTATTTCGTTGAATACGGTATAGATTCCAAAGCAAAAAGCCACGTTGAGAAAAATGCAACCACAGTAGCAGCATAACCTTTCTTCATTGAATCTCTCCTCCAGAGACAGATGTATCCGGTAGAAGGAACCCTCCAGTCCTGTTTCATTCGGAATAATTCCCATTGCTTCCTATGTCCGCACCTCCTGAAAAAAAAAATCCTGAAAATGTAACTGAACACTTCAGACCTGATTTGGAAGTGTTTTTTTCTTTAAATCGCATCATTTTTTGCTGCACAACTGTGCCAACGTTAAAAGAATACAACCTACCTTGCTCTCACGCAAAGGCTTATATATTCTTTTCATTGTCCAATCAGCATCTTTCAGTTATTGTGGAGGGTGTATACACTCTGGCATTGGATAAGAAAGGAGTCAATCAATATATCATTACTGGGGAAGCTTCAAGTGGGCGTGAACGATAAGTGTGCAGTTATGCAGATGACCCTAAGTAGTTGAGTGATTGGCTATGAACATGAGTACTGAGGAGGATATGAAGGAGCGCTGAATTTGTCAATGGAGGAATCTACGTCTAAATACCTGGTAGGGAACGTGTTTTTGATATGTGATGATTATAATTGATAGTACAATGACAGTGTTAATACCATGTTGAATTTTTGTTTCAGAAAACTTATTTTTCTTAACTATGAATTGGGATGCCATTAGCTCACTGTAGCTGAAGTGCTTGCTACAAAGGACAACAATTTTTCCTGTCGCAAGAGATTAATTCATGTAACTCCTGAAAAATAGGGATGGGACTGATCTTGTCCATATTCTAAACTGTGTTCAAACTCGACTTGCTTGTGAATATTCAAGAACTGATCCAGTTGTGCCATCTAGTGATAGAATATTGTAACTGCGTGCACAAATTTGCAGCTCCATGTCCGTTGGCAGACACATCTGCACAAGGGAGTTAATCCTCTCTAAAGGTCATGTGACATCAGCCAGCACAGGTGCGTGTGTGAAAAAGAATAGGGGAAAATTAATTCTCTGGGCTCGCAAAATCAAAACTTAAAGTGCATATCCTTGCTGATTTAAAACGTAAAATGCACCCAATTTTGAGATACTATATAGGATTTTTAGTCACTTTACACGTTTTAACCGATAAAACACATCGGTCAGGGTCAGATATACCTGGTCTAATATCAGTATTTTAGCTTGCGAAAAAAGCTTGCGATTTGAGTCTCTCAAGGAAAATGACTTTCTCTGACGTCACGTGCGGTTCCCGCAGCCCAAAGGCAGCACTAGTCATTCTGTTGATTGTGGATATACTCGGCTGCGTTATTGTTTATGGTGTTTATTTTTGCGATTTTTGGTGTTATTTGAAGTATTTGGCCATAATGTTCAACAGGTGTGTTGTGGGAGGGTGCAGTAACACCAATAAGTACAGTAACTGTTGTTTAGCTGCAATCGGTAAATGTCGGTGACCGCGCACTGATCCATGCACACACTGGGTCTCTCAGCGCCCTGGGTATGGGGGAACTGCAGGTGACGTCACAAATCTAGACCAATATGGCTAAGGACTCCCTGGGGATTTTTCCAGACGCTTCTGGTAATTTTCAAAAATCGTTCTATACACGGACCACCATTGGCAAAATAACCCTTAGGATTTGGTGTATAAAGGCAAAATCTTTTAGACTAAAAAAGACAAATTTGGTCCAGGCACTTTAATGTTCAAATGTAGCCCCACCCCCCTCATTTTAACAAGATCGGGTGTGGGTGGGACTTGCTGCCTGTTAATCAGTCAGAGCTGTAGCAGTGACCGCACATGAGCAGGCTTCATCAATACTCTCCAGTGACTTGCATGTGGCTGTTTTTGTGAACACAGAGTATTTTATCATTCACCAAAATCTAAGAGTATCCCCATCCCACATTATTTTGCACTGGTCGGCTTGAATTCAGCAATGTTCGGTTCAGACTCAGCGTGAGTGTTGAATTATGTGTCAGTGCATGTGTGTGTCTCTCCATGGGTTGGATCGGGTTTAAAGCCAGGCACATCAATACTGGAGCGGATCAGTATGTCTGTTTGGATTTTAGTGAGTTTCTCTCTGGTTCTTGGAAATGAGTTTTTTATGGTTGCCCAGTGACATGAGTGATTCAATGACATTCAAGAAAATGACAACAACAATGGCTAATTGTCACCCACCTTAAAGTTTGGTTACTAGGATCATAAATTTAGTAATGATCAGTGCCCAATAAATAGATAAATATATAAATATGAATAAATAGAATAAATATGTCTTAAATAGAAATAACAAGAAGCTGAGTTTACATGATGATATTTATTTTCTTTTCATCATCTTCTTGATCTGGTTGAAAGTGAATGTACTCTCAAAGACTTCTATTTTGATGTTTAGTCATCTCCTAGGTGACGGGGTTGTTTTTTTTTAGACTTCACTTGAACGACTTGAAATCACTTGAATGAACGCTGTTCATCTCTGTCCTGTACAAATACTCGTAAAACTTAAAATCACTTTTCTCTTCAAAGCCCTTTTTATCGAATCATCTTCTTTTTCCATTCTACATCTTTTTTTTCACCCCTTTTCTGAAGCTCAAGACCCTTGTGTTTGTGTATAATTTGAACTCCGGTGAGTGAACTATGTCGCTGGCATCCGCTGGCGAATGTCGGCACTGTTGGCTTTTAGTTCATTAGTTTGAATGGGATAACTAGCAACCGAGGGTAACTGAGCGAACTATTTAAAAACCAATCGGAGATTAACTTTTAGTGTACTGTTTTCCAAATATTGTTATTGAATTAATATTGTATTTATGTATGTTATTGGAGAAGATAAGTGTTATTAATGAATACATCGAATTATATGATTTTAACCGTTGATGGTAACGAACTCCTAGTTAGAAGACGTTAAAAATAGAATGTTTTCAGGTGCGCACACAGTAGCCTGTGTGTGTGTGTGAGTGAGAACGGCACCTCTTCTCTCTCACTACCAATGACGCTAACGTTGTAGTTTGTGCCAGATCTAATTGACACAGTATTGTTTAACTGTGGTTACAAGTAACCTCCCTTACTTCTATATATTTATTTGGTTACAGTAATTATACTGAACCCCTGTATATATTTTAGAATTGGAACATGATGAGATCTCATAACTTTGATAACTTTGATATTAGATATTGATTATTATTCTCAAACTGCTGTATGCAGATTGGTTTTTTATGTACTCTGGATTTTGGATTCCATTGGATGGCGAGTCAGTCCCCTTGGATCCCGATCGAACTGTTCTGCCCATACTGAACTGGATTCCTAACCCCCTTGTACTCAACGCATTTGGACCAACCCTTGTTCTGTTCCCTGGACACAGATAAGCCTTCACACATACACTGATATTACACCTTACATACCCGGGTAACGGATTCTTTCTTTTCTGTGAAACATTTTATTTGAAACTTTGCTTTTATTTGATACCTTTTGGGTATTTTATTATTTTATTTATTTATTTATTTATTTATTGGTATTGATTATTCTTGATATTTAGAAATATTGATTGAATATTCTCTGTATCCCGAGAAAGGAAATATTTCCAGAATATTATTATTAATAAATGTCTATTGTCTTCTTCTACACTTAAACAGTGTCTTTGTCAACTTACTCCCCCCTTAATGCCGAACCTAGAACTGGCCTAAACCTTAACCATAATCGTAGAAACACCTCCTTCTACTTAAAGGTTAATTTTGTCAGGTAGAGCAGAGGGGTGCTACATAATAGTTAGTGCACAGGAAACTAACGAACCTAGCTAAATTGCTTGCTAAAACTGACTGGCTAACGCTAGTTATATTGTTTTTTTTTTTTTTTTTTTTACCAGAGGCAATTTGCAGCCTTATGAAATCTATGTGGTTGGTTATAAAGCTAAAGCAAAACCGATAATTGCTCAGTGAAAGCAGTTTACGGTTGCTTTAACAGAATGCGGCAGCTGCAAAATTTGCTGGAGGGCATTTCAAATGACCAATTATTTGGGAAAACTACTCTCTGCTGCCCTTCAGTTTATTCTACAAAGGGAAGTGACTTCACAGGGTGTTGGGCGTAGGCGTTAACCCTCTGGAATGAAATGTAGCCTCTAAATTTGATAAAAAGACTTCTTATTTTTCTCTCTCAAGTAGAAAACATTACCTTACTTTAGGTTACCATGAGTTTGACGGGTAAAATATTCTAATCTCATTCGTAAATCTTAAAATTAGTCAAAATTATCTCGCCTCAGCAGCAGAATTTAGCCTTTCTGAGAAATGAAGTTATAGAAATAAGTGTTTTAAGTCTAAATAGAAGATTAAGACGGTTGGTAAGATGGTCTTGTTTTTAATTTATTGCTGAGTGTAGTGCTGCTGTTTATGCTCAAACCTGCTGGGTTTCATGACAGCTGGGGAAAGAATTTGCTTAAACTCCTGGTTCAAAATTTTCCATTTTTATTCCTGTTAAATTATGAAATGGGAGAAAATCTGTATAGGTTTGAGTCACAGAGCTGGGTGAGTGCAATTCTTGTTATGATCTGTATTCTGCCTGCTTCTGTTTTTGTTATTTTTCATTAAGATTCTGATACTGTCATTGTTCTGGTTATCATTTTTTCCATTGTTATTATTTTGCAGTTCCCTTTGCACCAGTGTCTCCCCTGTTATGTATGACGTCATTTGTGTTCTCCCTGCCATTGCACTCCCTTGTTTGCGAGTTGTCACATTTCGGAAGTTTCTGGTGTTTCACGAACTTCCTTTACCTCTCGTTTACTTCCTTCTAAACGAATTACTAATTAAGTACTAATCCTACTAACACTATGTTTTGTCTAGTTTATCTACAAACCCTTACTTATATACTAATCCTGTAAATAACTAACATACTAACTTGCACCATTTGGGTAAAATTATTACTGCACCAACTACTAACATTACTAATTGAATCTCTTGCATTCCACACCAATCTGTAACTCCGCCCTCTGTTTGCTATCCTTGTCCTTGCCTGAGTTTCTGCAGAAACCTTGCATCTGTCTCTCAAACCAATCTGCCTCTCTTATCTTTCACACTTAGGCACTCCTTAAATGGAGGCGTTCGTGTTTCTTAGGTTTTGTGATTACAATCCTTGTCATTGTTTTTCCCCAGTTGTTGTTAATTACCTCTTGCGTTTTCCCCTCTCATTTACTGTTTAGATTATCCCTCACACCTGTTGCTCCGCCTAGCTCGTTACCTTCCTTTTCTATGTATAGGCCCACTCTGCTGCTCGTTCCCTGTCAGAACGTTGATCACTTCACCCGTGCTGAGAGACCTGTGCGCCAGTTGTTTTGTTTAATCGGAGACACCCTTTGTTAGACCACGATTTCTGCCTGTGCCCATTTGGATCTGTTTGCCTGTGCCTTTCTGGTTTTTGACTTCCCTTTGTTTTATGGCTATGATTTTGTCTTTGCTGCCCTGGTTTTCGACTTCTGGATTTCGGGCATTCGAACCCGTCTATGCCTACTGTTTGTGTACCTCTGCCCATCTGACTACCCGGTTCATGAACTCTGCCTGTTTTTTGACTCTGTTTTTGTATTTCGTTTTTGGCTGTGTCTCTCTGGTGATTTTTTGGCCTGATCTCGGATTCAATAAAGGATTACGATTTTTGGAAGTCACGTGCGTGCGAGTGGTTCTTGCCCACGAGCCTCACAATTCTGTTATAAAACATTAGGAATGGGAATTTTAGAGAATAGGGGCCACGTCATCATTGGTGTCACTGCAGCTTTGATCCGAAAGGAAATGGACCAGGTACGACTTTTTGGCAACATAGAAATGTGCTCTTTTAAAATGGGGAATCTTTATACGCACGCACACATATGCACACACTCACATGCATGCATGTGCACACACACACACACACACACACACACACACACACTCATGCATCCATACTTAATTAAGCAGGTGCAGTGTGTGTAAGGCTGATAAATCAATACATTTCAATTCCATTCCATAACGGACTGAATTAAAATATCATTGACATACAGTGTATATTAATTTCATTATGCATATGATGTGGATAATACCTCATATGTAACAATGCAAATAAAGATCTATATCATATCACATTAATGGCATAATGGAATATATTATGGAAACCACTAAGTTCTGAAAGAGATCTTGAGGGCGTTCGATTGGATAATAAGGGGTAATTACTCCAGCTAAGTTATTGCCAGTATTAAGGAAAATCATAATGATACTGCCCTCTCAATGAAACAGAATGGCATAGTTCACGAGAGAGAGGGAGAGAGAGATGCTCTTTCCTCAGAGCTGTACTGGGTATGTGGATTTATCGCTGTAATAATGCTGTAATAATGGTGCTCGGAAGGAAAACTCTAATGCCTTTAGCTCAGAGACCCAAACTGAAGGGCCTCTGTTCTCCTGAAACTCACATCTGATTTATTTAAATGAGACGACTTCGATCCAAGGCATTTAGCTCCTGCCTTCCAAATCAAACCTTGATTTATCATACCGTAAAAAGCATAATGGAGTTTGTTTATTTATTTATTTTGTATGGGGGAAATTGATGGATATTTGTTAACCTTCAACAAGGGTGTCAGCCAGAGGGAGTTATTGATGGTGAGAGGAGGGAGATTCTCATTAGGGGTGATGTGTTCCCCACCGGAGCCAGGAATAGATGAGAAAGCACTTCCTCACCAACTAACATCCTTCCTGTGAAGCACCATAGTGCTCACTGACCCTGTCACCCAGAATATTATCGATGTATTTTTAGTATTGCTGGGAACACATACCAGGTTTATTTTGTAAGTATGCTTTAATATCGAGAGAGAACACACTCCATTCTCTCTGTATGTTCGTTATTGAAGGCGAACACAAGCCAGGTTGATAATTTTGTGCAGGATAATAACACATCTATATTTCATCAGTTGTCAGCGCATCCCTGGGGTAAAAAAGTAATACTATCAAATGAAGGATTAGCTCTCTGCGTGCTTCAGACAGAGGCTTTCCGAGAAACAAAGATGCGCATTTAATTGGATTTGTCACATCAGACGGATCGAAGACAGGCACCCACTGCGAATAATTTTGTTAAATGCTTGGAGAGCAACTTTGAGCGCAGATCAATCTGCAAGCGTTCACATAAATACAGGGCATTAATGTTGCGAGCTGCATGATGTAACGGAATGATTAACTGACATCTTCAGATAGATGTGTTTTCTGTGGACCGTGTGCATAGAGATTCACCGTTGAAGCCCTGTCATTTAGGCCTGGTTAGCCAGGTGCAGCTCACTGGCCTCTGTTACTGGAGCTTTCATATCTGAAATATCCTGCACATCCTGCCTGTGCTACAATACGCAGTGATGTACAGCACGAGTGATGTAATAAAGCTGGACTGTCCCATCAGCTGTTTGTACATGGGGGCATGTACGTGCCTGTGTGTGTGTGTGTGTGTGTGTGTGTGTGTGTGTGTATGTGTGTGTGGGCAGTATTTTCTGTGTCATGACTGTAGGGCCTTAGCTGGATTATTTTGTACCCTCTAATTCTGCCTCTTCCTCTCTTCTTTTGTTTTAAGGTCAGGTGCAGCATTAACTCTGAGTACCCCCCCCATTTACCATCTCCTTCTTCCACTGAACACATCACCATTTCACCATTACCCACCACCGCTCCACACTGTTTATAACACAACCCTCTGCTGCGCTAATACTGTCAGACAGAGACTGTGTCGAACAGAACCTGTGTTGATTGGGCTGATCGGCCTGTTCTCGCCACTCATGTTATGTTATGTTATGTTATGTTATGTTATGTTATACTGTATCAGTGTTCAGGCCAGTTCACCTGTGTTATACTGTAGCGGTGTTCAGGCTGTTTCACCTGTGTCATAGAGGAGCTGTGTTCAGGCCCCTTCACACAAGGCTTTTCCGGCACTAAGGCATTGCACTGGATTATCTTGCCTGGGGTTATCTTTGGGTTTTTCTAATATCCTGATTTGGCGGAAGTGGGCCATCATCTGAATTTCCTGTGGTTCGGCTATCCCCACTGAAGAGCTGAGTCAGCATCGTACTCGTGGAGCCAAAACTTTGGGTTATAAATTAAATATCTCAGCTCTGCACATGTGAGACCTAGACTAACATAAAACAGGAGTGAGAAGGCTTTTTAATTGAAGCAGTATTGAATAGACACTGTATCAGATGAAGTAGAATTATCATATAACTCCAAATGAAGCTTGGATAACAGGGACACAGAGAAGCTGTATTTAATGTGATTGTTGTGCAACTGAGGTTCCGATACTGACGACCACAGAAGGATGTTGAACTGGACAGAGAACATTCTGGAAAAGGACTAACAGGAGCTCAGTTCCGATCCGGGAGAGTATGAGAAAGGCTTTGTGGCTTGTTCTGATGAATGAGGCTAGAAATGAAACGAGCGTAAATTACTATCATTAAAAATCACTGTAACTGGTTCAAAGCCTTTATAAGCAAAGAACTATTCAGCAACTGGCTTCTTGAGGTAAAAATAGGTTTCACACACAAGAAATAGGTAACTATGAAACAAGAGACAGCCGGGAACTGGGGAGCACGACAGACTCAAACCAATCAAACAAGACACTTCTTCCAATAGACAGGCAAGTTGCTGAATGGGACGAGACTGTTATGGTTCTGCCTCGTGTGTTGTCTTTGTGCTTATTTGTGCTTGTGCTTACTTTCGTTTTATTTTTCAGCTTTCATTCTGCCGTCTGATGATCGATTCCCTCTCTGCCAATCTCCAGTGATGTCGCATCACAGCCTTCAGCATGCCTGCGTCTCGTTATCCAATCACGTTTCCTCTTTCGGTTTCGGCTGTGGTATTTCATTCATTGTTTCCACCTGTGCTTAATTCCGGGTCTCGCTAAACTGAGTGAATGCGTTCTCTGATAGGATAATTACTAACCGTACTAACCAGCACTTATTTGAGGGTGATTGTAAATATTTCATCACGTAGTATTAACCTTAAGTAACTCATTAGCAAGTGCGAGCGTTTCTAGCTTTAGTAATTCCTGCCTAAGCTTTCCTGACTAACTGCGTTTAAAGCTGTGCTTTCCTTTGCTTCTCTCGTGGTGCTTTTTACTCGTCACGTTTAGATTACCTTAATCTAAACTGTCTAGTTTGATGGTCTCAGCGTCTTGTCTCGAGTCATTATGGTTTACCCGGTCCTCGTTAATTTGTTTATTAATCCCATGTGTTTCTGTTCCATTCGAGATTATGTTCGAGTCCCCGCCTCCTCTCGTGACTATAAATGTGGCAGAGATGGGAGGAGACATCAGACGGAACTTTGCTAGACTTGATCTGCATGGTGAAATCTCAGCTCCTTGTGCCTTCCGAGTATTTCCTGGGTATGATTCCCGAGTCTTGTTTTTTGCTGCGCCCACGTCTTGTCTGCCCCTTGCTTAAGTCTCCCAGTGTGTCCGTCAGTCTAGTTAGGTTCAGTTTTTGTTTTTCTAGTTTAGCCACTCCTGGAGTGTGTACTTCTGTTTCCCCCTGCCTTGGGCAGTGTACTTTAGTTTTCCCATTTGTTCAGTGCATGTGCACGGTGTTTTATTTCTGGCCTGTGTGCCCATTTTCTCCTAGTGTTTTGTGTTTTAATAAACACTTTGGATCCTGCATCTGGTGTTCCCCTGACCTCTTCCTAACAGAGACACAGAAGGCATTCAGATGAGGGTTGCGGCAGTAACTGTCTGTGACACTGGCCCTATCTCACCTGTACACTTCTTACACATCTGAACACTCACACACACCTATTCACTCATATACACTCGTACACTCTTACACTCCTCTACACTTATACACAACTGTGCACTCGTACCCACCTGTACACTCTGAACCCCTATGGAATCCAGTTGTTGTGATTGGACAAAAACAGCCCGTGATAAAAGGATAAAAACCATGTGCTATATCCATTGCTCTCACACCTGCATCTGATGCACATTTCACAGATTCTGGACAGATGCACACTTACGACTGCAGAACAGATTGTGCATCGTTTTCCTGGGGTGTTAGATTTTCAGCTCCCCGTGCTGCAATATAATTTGAAGTTTGCAAGCAGGGCTTTTCATAATTGTACATCTGACTGGCAATTCATGCACATTGTTACAAGCGCATTTTCAAAAACACATTTTCATGTCAGTATTTACTTTGCAAGGAGTCTGTTCAAATGTCACCCGTAATGTGGCAGCTGTTTCACTGCCGATTCTCACACTTTGAACGCCCCAGAATTACTGCTGTGATGGAACGTGTTGTGTAATGTGATATTGATTTGGTTTAAACAATCTTCTCAGTCATAAAGTGCAGTTTTTCATTTTTGAAAACACACAATTTCAATGACAAGAAATTGGTGAAACCAAAATGTCTCTGAGACGTATTGAGAGAAGAAGACAAAAGTTTAGACGCAAGAGATGGGTCAGAATCAAGGGTTCTTACCTACTATGTCAAACTGTCAGATCTGAACCCACATTTGGTGTTAGGAAATTTTTTAATGCCTCTGCTGATGACTTGATTTTTTTCAGGATAAAACTATGGTTAATGTTAAAGGCTAAACCTTTGTGGGCACGATGGGCCAAATAACTTGAGCTGACTGAGGTTGCTGACAATCAATTCACAATCAGGCTTGCAGCAAGGGGTCCCCTAGTGGCCAAGGTCTGGGGCTGCAGCTTCTGAGCCCCATTGGGATGTGTGACCTTAGAGAGAAGAAGCTCATTGTATCACTGCTTCACACCTCTTTTGGAAAATTGCATTTTTTAATGATGATTTGTGACAAAAGTGGAGCTTCTCTCTGTGTCTCATTTTCTGAAAAGCACTGTTTGTACTTTTCAAGGGTCTTTGTTTGCGAGGATTAATTTTAACTTTGAAAAACATTTCTGGTGACTGGATCGATTCGGCTTTAAAAATGAGGTTGCTTTTTTGTCTTTTTATGCAAAGGAGGGACTTGTTAAGAAGCATTTGGCTTCCTATTGTTTAATTCAGACACTTTTAAGTATGTGCAGTAGTTAATTAGCACACTGAGGGTTACAGACAGTAAAGCAGTATTCTACACAGTAAGGACATTCTGTCCAAAACACAGGACCTGAATGATATTTATTGATGGCAAAAGCTAATTTGCAAGTTTTTCTTTCCTTGTTTCATTTCCCTTTCATCTTGTGGACACGTCTCTCATGACTGATCGAGCCGATCTGTGCGTGGAACTTCCGAACACACAAGAGCGCTGGACGGATGGAGGCGGTTGCGGCTGTGGTTGATGAGTCCTCCATTTCTGCCGTTTCTCCGCTTTAGCTCTCCAGCACTCCTGCTCGAAATGGGCTGAGGCAGTCCGGATGGTCTTTCGCTTTCCCTCCAGGTTTTTGGGTCAATGCTGCTCTTCAGCTTTGTCTTTTTGAGTCAGTCTTTGTAGCGCCTCAGAGAGCAGCCACAAGGTTCTCTGCCAGTGCTGAGTTTGCTGTAAAGGATCTGGAATGGAAGTCTCGAATCATTCATATGAAGTATGTGGCCTGCCAATCGGAGTCGGTGTTTGATAATGATGTCTTCGATGCTGGCGGTTTGAGCTTGTCATCTGGACCAAGTGGCTTCTATGGCTTCATTCTCTTCATTGCCTCACTGAATTTGCAGTATGTGGGATGGGCTGACATCCAGGGTTGAGGGGCATGCTGAGGAACGTTTCTGAGAAAATCCTCGCCAGGATTCTATTAAGTACATCATCAATGTACCCCTTCAGTAATCCGTCATTTCTTAATACTTTCTTCATAATCACAGGCTTATATATTGGTCTTGATTATTGAGAAAATAAATTGAGTGATTATTAATTAAGCCATCTTGAACACGGCTCGTCATCTGAATATCCCGTGACACCGGCGTTACCGCTAGGGGAATGTTAAGCCTCAGGAAGTTAAACTGGTTTATCGCAGCTGGCTACTCCAGGTAAACACTACTGATACCCAATGCACAACAACAAACAAAAATATAGACCTTTAGACATCTGATCATCTTCTGAGGGTACTTCTGAGGGCGGTCGCCATAGCTGCCCACCAAACTAGCACCAGGGGTTCAAATTTTAAGGGTGTTGTGATGATTAGTCTGTGAAAAGCGGCGAAAAGTGGAAGGATAGCAGCTGAGGGGAGATTGGGCTTATCGTACACCGGAGATGGAGCAGAGTTTGCAGGGAATTTAAGGTTTCATTTTGCACTTGTTTCCTTGTTAGAATTGACCAGGATAAAAGACTCGCTCAGCGGCCTGATGATTGCGGTATTGGTCCGTCTGAAAATGTGGAAAGCCTGTGAATGAAAGTCAGAAGTTTCGGTAACACTTTACTTGAAGGTATCGTCATAAGAGTGACATGACACTGTCATAACTGTTTCATGACACAGTCATGAACGTGTCATAAACATTATGTCAATGTCATAAACGATTATGACTGTTGTCATTAAGTGTCATTCGGTTTGTGTAATGAGAAGTTGACATTGTTTGGGTTGTCTTGAGTCATAAACGTTTATGACATTTACATAATGTTTATGACACGTTCATGACTGTGTCATGTAACAGTTATGACAGTGTCATGTCACTCTTATGACGATACTTTCAAGTAAAGTGTTACCAAAGTTTCTTTTGATCTTTTGATGAAACGAGGTTTTGAAAATTTTTCAAAAAGTTCTGATCAATGTTTTGAATCTCTACTTCCTTGAAAATGAGAGACTTCTAATTAAGAACTTACTGAACACCATTTTGTGGGTCTGCAACTGACCAAAAATACTTTCATATATTTTGAAATAAATCCAACTTTTTGGTTTTGAAAACTCAGCTGAATGTCTTTGAAACTGGGTATTTACCTCAATCGACTTCCCTTCTAATTAATTTTTGACAAGGCTGTCTCAACTTTTGAAATTAATTTCCGTGAATACCAACCGTTCCGCGGCGTCATTTTGACAGAGGACGAAGACGAATGCGTATGAGAGTAAAGGAAGTGAGTGTCTTGTTTGGTTGCAGAAGGAGGTGGGGGGGGGTTTGCATCTAGCGGTTTCCAGTAAGAGAGGAAATGATAACAGAGGCAGAAGGAGAGAAAGAGAGAAGGAAGGAATGATGGAGAGAGAGGGTGGGTGAAAAAGAGCGAGAGAGAGCGAGAGAGACGTAGAAAAATGATGGTGAGAGGACGCTGGGAGGAAGACCTCGGCACCCATCTTTTAGCTATGCAAATTTTTTTGCTGCCATGGCGACCTGAGCGTTAGAAGCGTGAGAAGGTTCCATCTGTTCTCATAATTTTAAGTGCACCCCCCCCTCAACAAACACTCTCAGCCAAACGTGGGCCGCACTTTTTTGGTTGAGTTTCTCATTTTAGCTCTATCCTCCACGACCCCCCCCCCACACACACACACACACATACACTCACACACAGAGAAACACACACACTGCACCACCATCACCACCCCACTCCCCCACCCCACACTCTTAAAAAACTTCACACTTCCATCAGTGTTCATAATTAGTCTAATGACAATCAGTCTAATTGTATCTGCCAGGTAACTGTCCTCAGACGGTTTCAAATATGAAAAATATGTACAATATTTCCTATTGCTTATGTGCCGCATGACCTGTCAATTCCTCAGTGCGAAATTATTCATGGCTCGGTCGAACAGGGAAAGTACCCTGATTGTGTGAGAATGCATGTTCAGACATGCATGGCATGTCTGAAGTCTGCGCTGAACTCACATTAGAATTTGTGTGAAATATTTCATTGTTTTATGCTTCTGAATATGGACCAAACAGTGGCCTGCTGCTCTGATCACTGTTCCACGCTGCTGCTCTGATCACTGCTCCACACTGCTGCTCTGACCACTGCTCCACACTGCTGCTCTGATCACTGTTCCACGCTGCTGCTCTGATCACTGCTCCACACTGAGGCTCTGACCACTGCTCCATACTGCTACTCTGATCACTGCTCCACACTGCTGCTCTGATCACTGCTCCACACTGCTGCTCTGATCATTGCTCCACGCTGCTGCTCTGATCACTGCTCCACACTGCTGCTCTGATCACTGTCCCACACTGCTGCTCTGATCACTGCACCACACTGCTGCTCTGATCACTGTCCCACACTGCTGCTCTGATCACTGCTCCACACTGCTGCTCTGATCACTGCTCCACACTGCTGCTCTGATCACTGCTCCACACTGCTGCTCTGATCACTGTCCCACACTGCTGCTCTGATCACTGCTCCACACTGCTGCTCTGATCACTGTCCCACACTGCTGCTCTGATCACTGCTCCACACTGCTGCTCTGATCACTGTCCCACACTGCTGCTCTGATCACTGCTCCACACTGCTGCTCTGATCACTGCTCCACACTGCTGCTCTGATCATTGCTCCACGCTGCTGCTCTGATCACTGCTCCACACTGCTGCTCTCATCACTGTCCCACACTGCTGCTCTCATCACTGCTCCACACTGCTGCTCTCATCACTGCTCCACACTGCTGCTCTGATCACTGCTCCACACTGCTGCTCTGATCACTGCTCCACACTGCCGCTCTGATCACTGCTCCACACTGCCGCTCTGACCACTGCTCCACACTGCCGCTCTGACCACTGCTCCTCACTGCCGCTCTGATCACTGCTCCTCACTGCCGCTCTGATCACTGCTCCACGCTGCCGCTCTGATCACTGCTCCACGCTGCCGCTCTGATCACTGCTCCACGCTGCCGCTCTGATCACTGCTCCACACTGCCGCTCTGACCACTGCTCCACACTGCCGCTCTGACCACTGCTCCACACTGCCGCTCTGATCACTGCTCCACGCTGCCGCTCTGATCACTGCTCCACGCTGCCGCTCTGATCACTGTTCCACGCTGCCGCTCTGATCACTGTTCCACGCTGCCGCTCTGATCACTGTTCCACGCTGCCGCTCTGATCATTGTTCCACGCTGCCGCTTTGATCACTGCTCCACCCTGCCGCTCTGATCACTGCTCCACACTGCCGCTCTGATCACTGATCACTGATCACTGCTCCTGCTGCTCTGATCACTGCTCCACACTGCTGCTCTGATCACTGCTCCCACACTGCTGCTCTGATCACTGCTCCACACTGCTGCTCTGATCACTGCTCCACACTGCTGCTCTGATCACTGCTCCACACTGCTGCTCTGATCACTGCTCCCACACTGCTGCTCCTGATCACTGTCCCACACTGATCACTGCTCTGATCACTGCTCCACACTGCTGCTCTGATCACTGCTCCACATGCTGCTGCTCTGATCACTGCTCCACACCGCTGCTCTGATCACTGCTCCACACTGCAGCTCTGATCACTGCTCCACATTGCTGCTCTGATCACTGCTCCACATTGCTGCTCTGATCACTGCTCCACATTGCTGCTCTGATCACTGCTCCACATTGCTGCTCTGATCACTGCTCCACATTGCTGCTCTGATCACTGCTCCACACTGCTGCTCTGATCACTGCTCCACACTGCAGCTCTGATCACTGCTCCACATTGCTGCTCTGATCACTGCTCCACACTGCTGCTCTGATCACTGCCCATTTGTTGATGTAATTAATACTTTTATGATTATATTATAATAATAATGAAAATAAATGTATTTATATAGCACCTTTCATGCAATGCAGCACAAAATGTATATAAAAGCACAAAGTAGGAAAATTGAGGGAAATAAACATCGAATTAGGAAGAATTTGGATTTTAAAAGCAGTCTTACACAAAATCCCTCCAGAAAAAAAAAAATTTAGACAGTAAAATCAACTCCATAAAAGTAAGTCTTTAAAAGAGTTTTAAAAGAGGATAAAGACTATGCGTTTCTAATATCAATCGTAAGGTATTCCAGAGTCTTGGAGCTTTAACTGAAAATGCTAAATCACCCTTTGTTTTTAACCTCTTAAACCCGATCATTACGCATCATAAATACAGCATGTTTCCAAATAGCAACATCATCATTCAGTTTTATCCACTTCTTGGGAAGAAACTCGGCAAAAAGCCCGTTTTGAACATTTTTACTTCAAACACACATGATTCAAGCAACAAGCAATTAAATAAGCAGAAGGCCCGATCCCTCATGGTGCGGAGCTTGCTCCTGGGGGGTTCGAGGAGGAAGGTGATAGATGAGCGGAGAGAGCGTGAGATGTGAGGAGTGAGGAAGTCCTTGAGGTAGGTGGGAGCATTTCCATGAACACATCAGTGGGTGTGGAGGGAGACCTTGTACACTATTTGGAGTAAGATGGGGAGCCAGTGGAGTGTTTTGAGGATGGGGGTGATATGTTCAAATTTGCGCACTCTCATCAAGATCATAGCAGCGGAGTTCTGAATGCACTGAAGCTTTTGGATGCTTCTGGTAGGAATCCCAGTGAGGAGAGCACTACAGTAATCCAGCCTGGAGGAGACAGAGGCATGGACGAGTTTCTCCGCCAGAGAAAGTGATGGGCGGAGTTTAGCGATGTTTTTGGGTGGGGTTCAAACGTGAGATGCATTTTAACACCAAGGTTGGTGACTATTGAAGAGAGTGAGATGTCCTGTCCAGAGAAAGTGATGCTGGTGATGGTGGATGACTTGACCTGGTGTGGGGTGCCGACTAGGATGTCTTCAGTCTTAGAGCTGTTAAGCGGCAGGAAGTTGAGCTTCATCCTTTGCCTCATCCAGGCAGATGTTGAGTGTGGCAGATGACTGGGGTGCAGAGGAGGTTGGGTTTGTTTTGAGATAAAGCTGTGTGTCATCAGCAAAACAATGAAAGGACCCCTTTGTCGATTCTGCCAGGAAGAAGTGGAGTCAGTAGACCATTTATTTTGGTACTGTCCTATAATAGCCTTATTTTGGACAAAGGTTTTATTATTGCGTGTTTTGTTTTGTCGGGTGATGGTAGGAGGACTCCTACACAATTATATGACTGACTGAATTAACAAAGTTGTCCTCAGAGTGGGAGGGTGGTGGCAGGTTTAAAAAAAAACAAAAAAACAATGAAAGGATATCCCATGCCTGCCAATGACTCGACCAAGGGGCAGCAAATACAGGGTAAAGAAGGTGGGGCCCAGCACCAAACCCAGGGGGACACCACAGGTGACACTTTGTATCATGGATTTTGCCTCTCTCAGTGCAACATGCTCTGTTCTCCCAATGAGGTATGATTTTAGCCATTTGAAAACAGAGTCAGAGAGGCCGATGGTGGTGTGTAGATGGTGCAGCAGGATGTTATGGTCAACAGTGTCGAAGGCAGCTGTCAGATCCAGGAGAGTAAGGAGAGATGGGAAGCCAGTGTCAGTCATCATCAGAAGGCCGTTGGTGACCCTGACCAGCGCCGTTTCCGTGCAGTGGCCAGGGTGGAAGCCGGATTGAAAGGTTTTGTTTGAGATGATTATAAAGTTGTGCGGCGACTACTTTTTCCAGCACCTTAGAAAGGAATGGAAGGTTGGAGATTGGCTTGTAATTTGCAAAAACTTTGGATCTAAGGTGGGATTTTGAGAAGTGGTCTGATGACAGCTGTTTTCAGTGTAGGTGGAACATGGCAGGCTTGAAGGGAGTGATTTATGACCCACTTGATGAGGGGGCTGATGGCAGTGAGGTTGGACTTACCAAGACTGTGGGAGGAGGATCTAGGACACAGGTGGATGGCTTCATCTTTCTGATGATCTTTTCAACCTCCTGCTTAGTGATGTTGGAAAAGCAGCAGAAGTGTTGGGCCACCCCAGGGAGTGGGTCGGTCATCTGGATGGGTGGGGTTGACTGGCTAGAGAGGAAGGAGCAGATGGAATCAATTCTTTCTCTGAAAAGCTGATGAAGCTAACGCATCTCTGCACTGTGGCCCCTGGGTGAGGGTGGGTTAGTGGCTTTAGGAGGAAAGTGATGGTGCAGAAAAGGTGCTTGGAGTTGCCAGGGCTGTTATTGATGATGTTGGAGTAGTACAATGAACATGAGTCTCTGAGGGATTTAGTATAGACCTTTGGATGTGCACAATTTGTATGTACACAGATACTGATGAAATACTCAAATATTACAAATAAAAGGGTTAATATCTGCATGGAATGAAAAGGTCCCAAGCTTTTTATTGGCAAAATTGAAAGTTCATATGTGGATGTAGCAGATACTGGTGATGGCCCACCTGGGGGACCACGCAGGTTTTAATGGGCGTGGCTCGTGGTTGGGTGACCACGCTTATCTCCCCCACTTTTGATCCTGCACAAAGGTCCCAAAACCTTTATTGCTGATTATTGATGTCTGGCATGCAAAGATTGGAAAACAGTTGTAATTTGTTTGGGACCTTTATGTAGGTTGGAACTAGGACCCAATTTCCATGCGTCGGAAATGGCATCGCTTGTGACTTCAGGTGGTGCTAGCGTCAACCTACATGGAGGTCCCAGGATTTTTTTCATGGTAATTTGCAGTCCACCAACTCTAGTTTCAAGAATAATTGATTAAAAACTTGGGACCTCCATGTAGG
Source organism: Gymnothorax javanicus (assembly GCA_029692085.1). Classification (NCBI taxonomy): domain Eukaryota; kingdom Metazoa; phylum Chordata; class Actinopteri; order Anguilliformes; family Muraenidae; genus Gymnothorax; species Gymnothorax javanicus. The sequence goes on from CM056193.1 coordinate 7,665,255, forward strand.
TTGAAATATGAAGCAGTCAAATTTGTTACCGCTCAATACTGCACAGAAAATTGGGCGTGGCCTGCTCAGCAGGGGAGGGGTTAATTACCAAGGTCATGACAGATTTCCCTATTCCCAGCCCCAAACTCAATAATTATGAAGAGATTTGGAGATGGTGAGTTAGCCGCTTTTGCCAGTATTGGGCTGATCTTAGAAAAAGGCACTCCTAAGTTTTTAAGGATCCCAGTGGGTACAATATCTAAGGGACTGGAGGAAGGTTTCATATGGGACATAATATCTGTAAGTTCTGGCAAAGAAATGTTGCTATTGCTCCAGCTGATAAATTAATGGCAGTAACACACAGGCAGTGAGACAGGCTGAGGTCTGAGAGATGAGAGGCTAATTCAGCAATAGAATATTATGCCAAAAAAACACTGGCAACATGCGTATTTCACATGTAATAAATGCTTATAACATGCATACAATTATCAGATGAGTCTTCTCTACCCCAATAGGTGAAGAAAAAAAATCTTGACTCCGTCCAGATCCGTCTGGACACGCTTTTGGTTCCACATCATTGGTGCTTTCCTTGTGCCTGGTCCCGCCCTCAAGGTTCGAGGGACCTCCCACTCGAAGGCTCAAAACATGTTCAACGCTCAAAGTTTACTCAAAAAAACCATGTCAGCTATTTCTGCACAACTTCTTTAATAACCTCTCAATTATTTTGTTGACTAATTTGTTTAAAGAATTTTGTCCTTTTCTTTCACTGCTATAAAGCTGGTGTTTTTATCTGAAGCAACATACGTTGAATGAAACTAAAACCAAATTCCATAAAAAGTTTGCACGTTATGGATAATGCAAATTAATTGAAAATGGAATGATTTGTGAAGTCAAATCTCCCTTTACCATATTAAAAACACTGCATTAACAGGTTATTTGATGCTTTAACTTAACTAAATTCAATTTTTTGTCAAAATTATATGCTTACTTCAAGCTTGATGACTGCAACAGACTCCAAAGCTGGCGCAGGGGCAGTTTACAGCTAATAATGATGTGACTTGTTTCAATAATTAGGTGACCTGAAATTTGTGTTGTTAAACAGGTGAAATAATCACGTTATACAGGATTATAAAAAAAAAAATGCCTACTCCGTCAAAAGCAAAGATGGGTCAAGAATAACCAATTAGCCAACCTCGTCTTAAGTTTATCATCCATGCCTTTGAGAATAACATTCCTCAAAGAATTTGGGCTATTTCACCTAGTGCAGTCCTTAATATAATCAAAAGATGGAAAGAATCTGGTTGAATCATGGTGCATGAAGAGCGAGGCTGAGGACCACTTTTGAGTGGTCATGATCTCGGAGCTCTCAGACATCACTGTCTTAGCAACCATCATGTGGCAGTAATTGATATCACAACACGGGCTCATATGTCCTTTAGGAAGCCTTTGTCAGCCAACACCATTCGCCACTGCACGCACAGATATGAGTTAAAGCTTTTCTATGCAAAGCTGAAGCCATGCATCAACACTGTCCAAAAGCGTTGCCAAATAATCTGGGCTTGGTGTCACATGAGATTCACAGTTGTACAATGAAAGTGTGCTTTTGTGGTCCGACGAGTCAATATTTCAGTGGGTTTTGGGAAAAACATGCACCGGGTTCTCCAAATTTATGATTACAAAGACAACACAAGCCCTTATCGGCGTCAGTCCCAAAAGCCAGTGTCTTTCATGGTGTGGGGATGTGTTAATGCGCATTGCATGGGTTACTAGCTCATGAGCAGGGGCTTCATCAATGTGGGAAGATGTGTACAAAATGCTGCCATCTAGACATTGTTTGCTCCAGGTACACCCCTGCATTTTCTAGCATGACAACACCAAACCATATTCTGCACATAAAACAAGTACATGGTTGCGTAAGCAGAGAGAGTATGGGCGCTAGATTGACCAGCCTGCAGTCCCGATCTGTCTCCAACTGAAAATGTATTGCACATTATGAAGAAAAATAAATGGCAAGAAACTCCCTGTTCAGTTGTGCAGCCCAAGACCGGCACAATGGCGAAAAGGGGGGAAATTCCACCAGCTGCTGTCTTCAGAGCCCAAATTCCTTATAAGTGCGATTAAAACACAGTGACGTTACATACTGGCATACATTTGACCAAAGTTTTTGCAGATTTTTCAGACTCTGTTGTTATTGAAAATGGGCAATTAAAATCACAATTTATATCCTCAAGAAATGCTTTGTTCTGTTTTATATGTAGTAGAAATTGAATGGATTGTTGAATCAAACCTTTTTGATTTTGTCCGCATTTTCATTGATTCACCAAATTTTTCAAAATTGGGGTTGTAATCCACGCAAGAGCAATTCAGGGTTAAGGGCTCCTCAGCTGTGGATTCTCACTCAGAAACATTCACTAGGCTGCCCAGCATAATACAGTTGCTTGGAATCTGTCGAGGTAAGGTTTTTAAGTAAATCAAGATTTTACTTTGTTCAGTGCGGTCTAGAAATATCTTCCTTTCTTCCTCCTCCTCTCTCTTTATCTGTCTGTCTTCTCATCTCTCCATCTCTGTCCATCTTACAATTTGTAGCTGATCAATCCCTTAGCAGGAGGCGACTCGGAGAGAATAAGCGACACAGAAGAGAAGTGATGAAGAAGAGGACACAAAAGAGGATGGATGTTTGGCGAGAGACTTTGAGCTGCGTGTTTAAACTTTGTACAAATAAGAACAGCAGACATTCTAACGATCCCTTTCCATCTTACTGCAGAGACTTGCTGACGGCTTCAAACAGGGTTACAGACCGAGCGAATATCTCCCCTCCAGGGACCAGCTGTCAAACCAGGCCCGAATAATCAGATCTTTCATTCCATCATTAAATGGAGCAGCACACATTCGGAGCACTCAGCTCTCGGTGGGCCGTTCTCACAGGACGCTGGGTCAGCCAGACCCCTCTAGCATTCAACCTCACCTCTCTCTCCAAACTCAACCTAGTCGACTGATTTCGGTGTTATTGGGTCACAAAAAACTTTAAAATGGAGTCATATCGGGGTAAGACATAAAATGAAATGTCAGAGATTGCAGTTTTTAGTTCTGATAGCAGGACTCATTTAGAGCAATACTTTGTGTTGCTCCAGCTCTAATAGGTCAAAGTTTCAGCATGAAATGCGAGGACCAGGCAAGGAACCCAGTGGATTTTCCCCAAGCTTTTCATAACTGAAAAGTTTTCTTCCCTCCTCTGGCCCCAATAAGATGTTATATAAGTTCTGTTCATTCCAACGTTGGCAAACAGTAACAAAGAAACACTCATCATTACCATAGCCACACTCTCAAACCATTCAGGCATTGGGTGCGCAGGTACACATGTAAAATACAAGGCCATATCATTACTGTTGACTGAACGCTACACATTTGATTTAGGATTTTCATTTGTGCTGAAAATGACAATGTCGAGGACTTGCCTTGACAGTATCTCGCCGATATAGTCTCTCAAGTCTCTGTTGCCCTGAAGAAGTCAATGCCTTCAGTGTGTAGATGAAAACTAATAGAGCTTATAGTCGAGCTATATCGTCAGGGGGAAAAGAATTTCCAGCCTCCACTTTTTTCCGGCTTTTTATTTTCCAGAACGATTTTAAAAGGGGGGGTGCCAATATGTGGAGTTTTATCAGTGAGAAAGGGGATTTAGAATTTAACATTAATATTTAATATCGCGAATGCATATGCTGCGCCTGCCTTAGCAACCCAGTGTGTCAGCAGTGACATGACAGCCGCCGTTAACGACATGCAACTGACATGAATAGCAGCACTCGAAACTAAACTCTAAATTTCCTTAACTAGACGTTCGCTTGACGCCTTTTCATATTCTAATGTTTCTCTGGGTACCCAAACATGAATCGATATTTGGAGTAGGTTGAATACAGAATTCTTAATCTCGCCATCCAGACACAAAATGTAAGCTGCACACCCTAGAATGTTCCCGAACGAAAAATATTCCTGTTTATAGTCCGAATCCACGCTATAAACTGCCTTTTACCATATGGAATGCGAAATAACTTATAATTCCTCACCTTTTAAATAGGATTTGTGCATCTTCTGCCACACATAGTCTGCAAAGAGCATGCGCACTCCAAATCTCGCTTTTTCACGTCCTTAAACCGAAAGGGTCTATAGGAAGATTAAGGAAATTATTCTGGTACCGGCTGCGAAATTCTAAAGGGAGATGGAGGAATGTAACACATCGTACCAATCTAGCGTGATAGAATCTTAACAATGGTCAGAATGTGTTTTTAATTTCCCTATTCAATCTCGCAACTGGTACTGTCCTCCATGCTTGTTAACTGTCGATCGGTTAAGTAGATTGAATAGGAAATTAAAAACACATTCCGACCATTGTTATGATTCTTTCAAGGCTAGATTGGTACGATGTGTTACATTCCTCTATCTCTATGGAATCTCACAACCGGTACCAGAGAAAACAAGCATGGAGGACTGAAACAAACCGAACCAATCTAGAGTGAAAGAAGATTAGAAGAAAGCCTAATAATGGTCGGATTGTGCTCGTAATGCAACAAAATCGAATGGAACATTTTAAAAGACCGGGATGCTAGCTAGGGCAAGCGCAGCATATCCATCCGCTATATTAATATTTAATCAACCTTTTGCTGTTCATTAGAAGAAAATATGCATAAATTTTTGTAAAATGGTGACCAATATTGGACATTGTGAACATTTTATATGTACAAAAATGAGTTTTTATTGGTGTTGGTTACAGTCGTTCTCATAGATACAATCAAAGCGGCCACCACAACTGCTTCCGTTTAAGCGAACCAACTCATGAATGCGCAAGGGAATAAATTAATTTGAAAGCCAGTCGGGGCATCATACCGGTATTCTTGAAAATACTAAAACATAATCATGTCTGCGCCATTTCCACCGTGTACGTAAATAGTCCAGCGATAGTCATAGTAACAGTATTTATCAATTTTTCCTAACTTCGTGTAAGTTCCCATGTTAGACCGAGGGATGTTTAACGTCATCGTTACCAACCGATCTGAAAGAACAAAGCAAGAAAGGACAGGATACGCCCGGCCAGCCAGCCAGCCAGCCAGTTGTCGGCCAACTAATCGTTGAAGTTCTTCCCCGCTGGCCGACTAATCGCTGAACTTCTTCCCCGCCGGCCAGCCAATCGTTGAACTTGATCACTCAGGCACCAATCGTTGAACTTCTTCCCCGCCGGCTGACCAATCGCTGAACTTCTTCCCCACCGGCCAGCTAATCGTTGAACTTGATCACTCAGGCACTCACTCACTCACTCACTCAGCGACATTCGCGTTTATAGGGGCCCGGCCGCTGCTCGGACCAGCCCAAAAATGGTACACAAATCAAGAGAAATATCCCTATTGTACAAGTAAAAGTCAGCATATGCTCACTTAGAGTTGTTAACTCCATGTGGCATCAATATTTGACGTGGGGCGTTTATATTTTTGTTCAGTGTACATTGCACCACAAAATTATTAGGCATTTTCTTCCACACATAAATAGCGATTTAAAATAACAATATGTCTTCATAAATTCTGCGCTCATGTAGCTCGTTAAATGGTTCAGATTTGTGTAAATTAGTTTTCGAGGGTCATTAAGCAATAAGCCACAGGAATCTCTTCAATATTCTGAATGCAGTCACGGCTAAAGGGTGTTGTTAGGCACAATGCAGAGCTGAGAGGCAGTTGTAAGGAAGGTGAAAGTAAATGCTGCGAAGTCAGTATAAGTTTTGGTTTTTTTGCATTTCTATTGCCATCCTTACAATGCCATATCAATTATATAAATATAGGCAATAGGCATTCACTTTTTCATTATCATTCCTTATTAAAGGTCATGTATTGGTCTTGATTGTTCAGTCGATAAATTTTTCTACTGTTAATCAGGCGAACTTAAACGAGAACAGCTTGAGGACAGTCAAGCGGTAAAAGGTGCGGTCACTGAAGGCCCTCAAAACACCTGACGGCACGCCGCTGGTTAAGACCCCTTTACGGCTAGTGTGCAAATTATCCAATGAATCTTTTATTGTATTGACCATGGAGATAATATAATAGAACCGGAGAGAGTGAGGAAGTACCACCCCATTACTTTCAATGGGAGATGCTAGGCTAGCTACCTCAGGCCAGGAAGTACAGAATTGACCGACGCATCTATAAAAATGGAGTTCCATGGGTGCTTATTCCCGGCACCATTTCAGAAGATTGCCATTCTGATTACACAGTACAAACGGCCAAGAAAGTTTGTCGGCTGTGCGGATTGGCGAATGTTTTCGAGGGGAAATGTCGCGCAAGCACTTTTCACTCTTTTCGTTGAACTGCTGTAGTCAGAGCAACAGCTGGACAACTAAACTCGTGCGCGAGCTGTCATCAAGCTCTAAGTATCAGTTCTTATTTTACAGGCCCTCTTGAAAACATCGAACAGTTGCATCAGACAAAGAGCAAAATAATGAAGGATTACCGAATACATTTTCTTTTGTTTTCGCTTTATTTGGCAAGAAAAAAATGTGCACTTTTCAATTGGTGTCTATGGAGCCGCTGCGTCGTTGGCCGCAAAATTGTCCCCAGGGGGAACGAGGAAGCAGGAAGCTAACATGCTAACTGGCTGAAGCAAAGGTACTTCCTCATTCTCTCTGGTTCTATTATATATCTCGATGGTATTGACTCGGCCATCATTCCACAGCCTAGTCTGGGGCTCATAATCATTATTTCTGCAGGCTAATAACAGGAATGACAAACACAATATCACCTTACAGCTCGTTATTAATAAATGATTCATAACAATTAAAAACAAAATCAAGAGGGCACCAGTGCTCAGTGCATATAATAATAATAATAATAATAATACATTTTATTTAGAGGCGCCTCTCAAGACACTCAAGGTCACCGCACAAAAGTCAAATTAGAATACATTATAAAATACACATACACACACACACACACACTCACACACAAGAGAAGACAATAAAGGAATACATTATGAATAAAAGCAGAGCAAAACATTTAAAACAAAGAACTGCAGGCCTAAAGTGAATAAGCCTGTCTAAAGAGGTGAGTTTTTAGCTGGGATTTGAAAATAGCAAGAGAGACCGAGTTCTTGATTTCATGTGGGAGAGAGTTCCAGAGGCGGGGGGCCGAGCGACTGAAGGCTCTTGACCCCATGGCAACTAAACGGGCAGGTGGAAGAATGAGTTGGATGGATGAAGAAGACCTGAGAGTGCGGGAAGGTGTCATGGTTTGTTAGGTGTGCGTGTTGTTTGGACTTTTCTTTGCGGCTCTCGTCCCGGGACGATATAGAATTCTTGGGCCATCGAATTCTTTACCCAGCTGGTTGATTGAGCTGGGGCGGCACTTCCCCAGAATCTATATAAGCAGGATGTCCGGCACGCCTCCTTCGCTAGGGTGTCTGTGTTTAGCTTCGCACTATAGCCGAAGATATCTGTAGTCAGGTTTTGTATGACCTTCTATCTTCTTATTGTTGGAGTTTCTTCTCTCTTTTTCTATCTCGCTTTGCTTCCGTGTTTCGGACTATTGTACGTCCTTTGGAAGCGCGGGTACTTGCGTTTGGTCTATATTATTCTGTGTTTGTACTGTGTTCGTGTTAATCTCTTTCTCTCTGTCGTTGCGCTTGGCCTCCGTATACTACCGGCCATTACAGAAGGTGCGTTGAGGTGGATGAGTTCAGTGAGGTATGTGGGAGCGAGGTTGTTGATTACCTTGAAGGTGAGGAGCAGAATCTTGTAAATGATGCGTAATTTGACAGGGAGCCAGTGAAGTTGTTGTAGGACAGGTGTTATGTGACTAATGGATGAGGTAGGAGTAAGAATGCGGGCGGCAGAGTTTTGGACCATTTGAAGTTTATGGACTGACTTTACCTGTAAGCCAAAATCTGCTGTATACAACAAGGTCGTCTATTGGCTAGAACAACTCCTTGGCTAAAACATGTTAAGAACAAGAAAAATATTTTTGCGCAATTCAACTGCAAAGAAACAGAGCTGAGTGCATTTCAAATATATCCATTAAGTACACAAAACAGAGGTGGTGACTAGCAGGGACCGCGGAGCATTCGTCATAGTCATCTTAAAATCAACCTGCCCTGGCGCGAAGACGGCGCACTAGAAAGTCGTGACATAGATGTAAGTGCATTAGTGACCGACTAATTTAACAGAGTTGCACTTCCGCCTAACTTCTTCACATGAACTTGTCATGTATTTCCAACGACTTCTGCCCCGTTCTCCAGTTCTCTTCGTTCACTTCCGCGACTTTTTTTTTAGCCGACTAATTTGTGTTCTCAGGGTATGGGAGACCAGTAAGCCTACCGGAATGAAACGCTGCCAAACAGCCATCACTTCATTTTTTGGGAATGCTTTGGCAAAAAGGTAGGCTTTTTTTTGTCTAGCCTTCTTTCGCGCATCATGTATGTATGTACATATACGTCTGAATTTCAATACATTGCATGTAGGGCTATTGCTTAGCGTTGAAATCATTTAGCGATATAATGAAGTATTATTGATGTAGCCAACGTACCTAGCTTACCTAAACCTCCGATTAGCCGTCATTGGTTGTATCCTCAGGTAGGCCTACAGTGCCTGACAAAAGTCTTGTCACTTATCCAAGTTGTAGGAACAACAAATAATAACCTGACTTGTAGTTGATCAATTTGAATCAAAAATGGCTTATATGAAAGGCAAAGCCCTCTAGATTATGCGAAATATACCAAAATAGAGTTTTGTGTCATTGATTGAGTTTTATAATTTAATTTGTACAGAAAGGTCAGATTTTGCTTGGACAAAAGTCTTGTCGCATTGAAAAAAAATGTGGAAATTATACATACACTTTATTTTGAATACACAAATATGCCACTATAATATCAGAACATAAAGCCATGGTGCCTTGGAAAAAGAATTAATATTTGCGATGACTCCCTATGAGCTTGGACGACTGCATCCATACGTGCCTTGGCAATGACGGAGATAACTTGATGATGAAATCATCTGGAATGGCATAGAAAGCAGTCTTGCAGGACTCCCAGAGTTCATCAAGATTCTATGGTTTCATCTTCCAGGCCTCCTCCTTCATCTTACCCCTGAAATGCTCAATAATGTTCATGTCAGGTGACTGGGTTGGCCAATCCTGGCGTACCTTCACCTTCTTCGCTTTCAGGAACTGTGACATGGAGGCAGAAGAATGAGAAGGAGCAGCAGTATAAGTAGGCAGCAAGAACTTCTTGATATTTCAGGCTGTTGATGTTGCCATCCACTATGCAGATCTTTCTCACACCCCCATGCTGGATGTAACAACAAACCATGATTTTTCCTCCACCGAACATGATTGTTTTCTGGGAGAATCCTGGGTCCATGAGGGTTCCAACAGGTCTTGTACGGCGACTGGCATGCAGTTCAATGGATGATTCACCAGAAAAATAAACTTTCAGCCACTTTTCCAGTATCAATCCTTTCTGCGAGCTGTGGGCCTTGGCAAATGCAATGCAGGTTTTTTGTTTTCTGTTTAATGCAGACTTCTGTGTACTAATTTGGCTATGAAAACCACTTTGAGAGAGAATTTGACAAACTCTTCTTGTAGATACCGGGATTTTTGGTGACATTTCCTCATGTAGCCGCTGTAGTTGAAGAAGGGCTAGCCTTGTACAGTTGAAGCAACAAACGGTCCTTTCAAACAGTTGTCATACGGGGTCTGTCTGACCTGCGCTTGCCATGAACGTCACCATTTTCTTCAAATCTTTTTCTCATCCCCTCCACTTGACATTTGGATACATTAAAAATGTCTGCCACCTCAGCAGCAGACTCAGTCTTCAGGCTCTTGATGATCAGCACTTTGGTCTGTGGTTGAATCTTTGGTATGTTGTCAGAGGTCTAGTCGCACCTCATATGAAAATCTGGTGTGCTGGGGTTATTTCTATACACATCTGGGAATGTGTTAATTACAGTATTTGTTATAGGTTAAACTCTAATCTGCGATTTGTTGCATCATCTGAGGAGACGACAAAACTTTTGTCCTAGCAAAAACAGATGTTATGGGCTTAGCCAAGCTGTGAACATCAGAACACTTTTTGACGGTTTCATTTTGCACCAAATTATTAATGTGAAAGCCCTTGACATTAAAATGGACCATTTATTGTAACAATTGATTGGTTAGAAATAAAGTTATATGCTATTTTTAGTTACTATGTCCTTATGCGACAAGACTTTTGTCAGGCACTGTATAAAGCAGGCATACACTTTACAGTCTACAGAGATGAGCAAAGAAATTTCTTACCTTTGATATTTTATAATAAAAAAACTGTTTGAGGGTAAATCCATGCTTGCTATTGTTAGCTCAGTGTGTCCATGTTATAACGAAACTAGATCTGCGAGTCTCAATTAAGCATGTTTTTCTTCTTGAAGATTGCTTCAAAGATCTCAGTTCCTCAGCATTCAGCTTGCTTGCAATGCATTTTCCTCTCTGTGATCGGTGATGCTGTCAGTAAGACTTTACTGGTAGCCATTTGATTATATGGCTTCTTGCGTTTCCAACGAGCCCAAAACCAGCATTATCGCACAAAGCTAGCATCAGCTAGAGCCTTGCGTTCCCAGTGTGTCAAACCGAGTCCATGGGCCATTCGAATGTACTTAAATAGCGCGACAATATAAACGCTTAACAGGTTTCTTTGTGATATTTTCGGTATAATTATCCGCAAAATGTTCAACAGTCGTTTTCAAAGTCGTTTTCTGACAGAAACGCGTGAATACTGAGGGCACAACAGTACAAACAACGTGAGTGACTTGTTTTCATGACTCATTCTTTATATCGGCAATTTGAGCTTGAAACAACTGCTAAATGGTATAGCCTAGTGGTTAGGATGTACAGCTGCGACGCAGGTGACTGGAGTTCGAGTTCCTGGCTGCTTGTGCTTTAGTAAGGCAAGGGTAGCATTTTTCTTGTATAAATAATTGCTGGGGTTGTTTTTCTTTTGACTTTTTTCCCCCATTTTTGTTATCCCTTTTTGTATTCATAATCTTAGTAATTTGCGTTTTTTAAATAAATCTTCTCCAGTGGAGCCAAACTTCATTTTCTTTGTATTTATTGTCTTTGAATGGGAATTACTTTGACAATCAGATGCTATATACTGTATATTAGTTTTCAAATATACTCAGTCAAAAAAGAAACTTCACACTCGTTTGGAGGTCGATAAGTTGAACACACAAGAAAAGTGGTTTTAAATAATGATTTAATTCCATTCTGTACCCATTAAGGACGGTGTACCATAAAAATCATGTTCATAATCATGTTCACCAGTTCCACCGGAAATGCTACGGAAATGTAAGAGAGTAAAAATGGTAAGTTACAACTTGATGAAAGCATGTCAATAGCGCGTATGCCCTCCATGAGCGTTCACAACTGCGACGCAACGTCTCCTCATGGATTGAATGATGCGTCTGAACACAGCTTGGGGGATGCGTCGCCATAATTGAACCAACATGGCACCAAGTTCCTGCAAATTCTGTGGAGGGTTCCTTACTTGACGGAGTCTTCTGCCCAACACATCCCATACATGTTCTATGGGATTAAGGTCGGGAGACCTTGAGGGCCACTCCATGACATTGATGCCAGCATTCCTAAGAAAATTCCGCGTTAAATTGGCCGTATGAGGTCTGGCATTATCGTGTTGGAATGTCAGACCTGGGCCATGAGCTGCCATGAATGGCAAAAGCTCTGTATCCTGCAGCAGTTAGGTTTCCTTGAACGACCATCAGTCGGGAACGGGCAGGACCATTAAAGGCACCCCAAACCATAACACTACCGCCCCCAAAACGGTCCACTTCCTGCACACAACACTGGGCGTTGCGTTCACCGCGTCTCCTCCAAACTCTAACTCTCCCATCAGCGAAGTGCAAAGTGAATCTGGATTCGTCACTAAAAACGACCCTATTCCAATCACGCTGAGTCCATCTCAGATGTCGTTGTGCCCAGAGAAGCCATTGACGTCAGTGTAACTGGGTTAAAATTGGTCCACGATATGGCCAACGTGCATGGAGACGAGCAGTGCGCAGGTGATTACGTATGGTTTAGGCAGTCACACGACCTCTAAACAATTCATTCCTAGTGGACGTTGCAGTGAGAAATCAATTATGCAAATGACGTAAGACGATTTGTCGGTCTTCTGCTTGTGTCGTCACACGTGGTCTACCCGAACGAGGTCGGTCTGCTGTGGTGCCAGTTTGTTGGAGACGTGTCCGAAGATCATGGATAGTCCGTCGACTGCATCCCATAACCCTGGCAACGTCAGTGACCGACGTTCCCGTATTCAGCATGCCAATGGCACGTTCACGTTGAATGTTTGACAGTCGTGGCATTGCAAATCAACGGATAATTGACTGTAAGAACTTGTTTTTCCGAGATGTCACTCTACCGTGCTAACGTGGGCTCAATTGCTGCGTGTCTCATAAGGTCACGTGACTAGGAACACGAGGAAACATGCTTTTACCTTGATGTATGCTCGCGACGCGTGCAGCATGCTTGTGCACGCGTCGGAGTTGCTGTGTGTCATGATGTCTTTGACAACACATTTACCCCTAATAATAATAATAATAATAATATCTCTTGTATTAAGTTTCAAGAAAATATTTAGAAATTTATGAGTGTGAAGTTTCTTTTTTGACTGAGTATATGAAAATATGATTTTCTTCTAGCAATTACCTGAGTCAGGCATAATGCGCCACTTTATCAAGCACTTTATGCAAGGCAAGCGCTATCTTATTGGTGTGAACTGTGAATTGATTACAATATCCTCTATCCTATGCAAACTTTTATAATACACTGCTGAGTGGACCAGATCTGGATGTCTCACACTAAAGCTTGTCCAGATTGTTCATAGTCTTATAGTACATAGTTCATTTTTCCACAGTCGTATCCACATTGGTGACCCACATTTTTTCAGTCAACGCGTCCTGTTATGCGATCTCGATGCATGTTTCTCGAATGTTATTCCTCTCAGAAAAGGGTTTTATATGCGTTCTACGGCAACCAAAATTTCCCCCCAGACCCTCCTCAGGGGGCTCCGTGGTCAATATCAAGGGAAGAGTCGTCCCCCCCAAAAATTTGAACGCTCTGCGGTCCCTGACTAGTGACACCACCGTGCAGCCTTTTGGCTTCTAATGATCTGACAGCAAACTGCGCAAATTCAGAGGTACGGCATGAAAAGAAATACAGGTACGGGCTCCTAATGGCCAACAGCACACAATTCAACCTTCAACTAATAACCAGTAAACTGAGTCAATTTTAAGGCTTACAAAATAATAATAGTAGTAATAATAATCGTCAACATCAATCACTTACCTTTTCTCCTGATAAGTTTGATGCTCTGTTCCACTGTGATCTGAACTCCCGCATGAAGATGTTTATTCACGAAGCAAATATGAAATCGGTGACTGGTTGGTCCTTTGCATTGACTGGCTATGTGGGTTCAAGATGATTTCTTTTCAGAAGAGTACGATAAAGATGAGAAAAGCTGCGGTTCTTAGATTTATTGTCTGATTTTCTTTGGGGTTTCGATAATTAGCCAGCGGTCAGTTGAATAGTATTTTGTTGACTTCAGCAGATGTTCAAAATACTGATTCAGAAAGTAACTGGTAACGGCTCCCTAATGGTGCACTCCAGTGACGAGCATGTGCTTATCAGCTAAAGGCCTCAACCAGGAGCCTGCGTCACCAACAGTCTGGTCACGAAGCACACTTAAAGCAAACCCAGTTATTCCATAGCAGAATCCTGTCTAATTTAATGTCTTTATCAGGCGGAATATTTTAATCCGGGAGCTTTAATTTTATTTTCACCAATGATAGAAGGGCTCCACAAAGAACGAAAAAGGATTACAGATACTCAACTTTACATTCTCAATATCAGATAGTTTTAAGCCTTCTAACGGTAAAATTGACCGCTCCCAACCTGATTCTTCCTCTGAGTCTTCATTAGCAGCGTGACTGAATACAGTACCATGCCGTTTTCTTTTGTGCAGTAATTCAGCATCATTAATCCTGTTAGCAAACAGGGGTCCAGCAGAGAGGGGGACAGATTAATTCAGATTAGGACAGATTCTGTGAATTGAATCAAGGGTGCAGATTGAATCCCTGTGAACTGCTGTGTGTTGCGAGCTGAGGCAGGGGTGTCCTGTCAAGCTAAAGGGTCTATTCCATATATACAGCGCCATGAAAAAGTATTTACCCCCTTCCTGATTTCTTTTTTTTTTTTTTTTTGCATATTTGGCATACTTAAATGTTTCAGATCATCAAACAAATTTTAATATTAGACAAAGAGAACCTGAGTAAATATGAAAATGCAGTTTTTAAATGATGATTTCATTTGTTAAGGGAAAAAAGCTATTCAAACCTACACTGTTAAAAGAAAAAGTTTCAACGCACTGGTTTTGTGTCCTGAGGCACCAGATCTGGAGGCTAGTGAGTGAAGTCTGGTGTTTGGAGGGTGTTTGCTTTGAAACCAAATGTTGGTGTTTCAGCACACTCAAAATGAACTTTAAACACAGAAAACAGGGTTTCTTGAGTGAGGTCTGGTGTTTGGAGGGTGTTTGCTTTGAAACCCAATGTTGGTGTTTCGGCACACTCAAAATTAATTTTAAACACAAAAACAGGTTTTCTTCCAACTCAGGAAGTTTACTGCTGTTCCTGTCGAAGTGCAACATACCATAAACTCTTTATCAATTAAAAGAATCTCCAGGGTATCATAACCAAAATATAGCCTATGACCAGAAAAGATTTTTTTGCATTACATTTTGTTGTTGTTACGCAGTTAACAGAAATTTCAAATGGAATGTGTGAAATGTATTCCTATTGTTTATGCTTCCATGTCCCGGGCAATCTTGCTGACTTGTAGGCCCACACACTCACCGAGGAACACAACTCCTGTGCCTCACTGAGGGAATGGGAAGTCTATCATTTTCGTGTTGAACAGTGTCCAACGCAGGATTGCCGCTCATTCGCTATCGTCCACATTTATGTCAGTCAACATGAAAAAATACAGATATGCAGGAAACCTATACAGAATTTTTTTTTTTTTTTAATATATAATTACAACTCACATACATGCAGGATCACATGACTACAGTGTAAGTGTTAGAAATGGTTCATAATTATGAATGAATGACTTATCCAGTAGGCTTGCACTAAATGCTGTTTCCATACTAATGCCAGTGGTTATTAACACAGGGCACAGCACAGTGGTTAAAGCACTAGGTTCAACATTAAAGACATTCATGTTCGCACCCATGCAAAAATGCAGTTCATGTGTGCGGTACTTGGCCTTTCCCAAAAGGCATTCGTACCTTGAGTATGTCAGTCTAAAAATACGTACATACGTATCTGATTGTTGTAAAGTACGGACGGCAGTCTCGGAGCAACTTTATTAGATTTAGGCACTGAAAGTACTTAGTAACATTTAAGGTTGGGAATAGAACTGGGGTCAGGCCATAGACTGTGTAAAAAGATGGACGAAGCAACCATGATGTCACCCACTGATTTCAGCGTACCATTTAGGAAGCCTCGATTTTGGCACTTTGTACTGCGCCATTTTGTCATTTTGAAACTGGATGTTATTCCTATTGGACAAGAGCGTGAATTGAAGATCCAGGGAAGAACGAAGGGTGGATCTAAGGGTGGATCTGACCTTATCTGACGAGGACCAGACGATAGACATGCTCCAAATGCACATCTGGCTTTATCCTTTGTTCTAGTTTATTTGGGACTATAATTTACAAAATTGAACATCATGATATATTGAAGGAGACTTGAAACTTGCGATAGATACCATAAAATAATGTGGGAAATCATTATTCAAATAATAAATCAGGTGGGAAAGTAGGGTCATTTCCTCATAGACATCTATAGCATTGAACTTCTTTCTGCAACTACCGACATCGCCATCTGCTGCCCATTAAAAAAGAATGCAATTTTTGAGATTTTCGACTGGCTTCACTTTTCAGACCCAGGTGCTGCGTCCAACCTTTTGGAAAGTCTATGGGTCAGGGTGAGGTTTAGGCATGAAAACTACTTGGTTATGTTTAACTGCTTGGTTGTGTTCAGGGTTAGGGTCAGGATTACGGTCAAGGTGAAGTTTAGGCATCGATATTACTTGGTTTGGTTCAGACACCAAAACTACTTGAAGTTTGGGAGTCGGACCGGTTTGCCATTACGGGTATAAAAAAAAAAATAGTAATAATTTCACTAGTGCTTGCGCTAATTGCCGAAAGTGGAAACGCAGTGGTTTGAGTGGCTGACTTCGTGTGTGGAGAATATGGGTATCAACAACCTGAAACAATTAGACCTATTTTTTAACTAGACAGAAAAGTAACATTTAAGTTGACCGCAGGATTTTTTTTTTCAATTTGGACATGAGCTGAAACTTGTTGGAGACACTTTATTCTTTAACCATACCCACTTTAGAATGACTAATGCTATACATCGTTCGGCATAATTTAAAACCAGTTATTTAACTGTCTAATTTTTAGAGGTCACTTAAATTAACTTCTTTATTCATGTCATTTGGTTGCAATCACATCTGGAAAGCCATAAGACCTCTGCATTTGCTTGGCAAGTTAATGTTCCCCTCTGGGGCCAATGTTGATATTTTGTTCATTCCTATAAAGCTAAAAAAAAAGAAATTTGGAATTTTTTTTTTTTTTTTGGTTATAAGACTCTGTCTGTATGGCTTCTTGTATGTTCATCTTGAGTTCTGCAGAATACTCTTTTGAATGGCTGTTTTATAACAGAAGCAGAGGAAATTGTTACAAATGAATCAGAGAAACACAAAACTCTGCAGACTCGCAGCACTCATTAAACGGACCCTGATTTTGTCCAAAGTATATTTTGCCACAAAGACAATGTGACATACGAACTGACTTAGTAGTCAGTTAGCAGTAGTCAGATTTCTATTTTATTCAATTAATTGAGCAATTGAGCATTTTTTTTCTTCCAAATTGGCAATTAATGCAATTTGCAAATTTGAAATGACCTACAGGTGAGCAGTGATCTGGAGTGTTTCATGTGAATCTCTGCGAAGGATCAGGTCTTTATAAAATGTTTTCCTTCAGGTTTGCCGAGAACGTCAAAGGTATAAGTATCTACCTTCTTTGCAAAATGTTGACTTGTCCATTATGTTGCATTACCCAATGCAGAAACATGGCAAGATTGATGACCTGTCTGGAATTCATAGTAATGAGCCAAATTTCACAGTGTCTTGTAACCATCCCTATGATGAAAGAGAGTATTGCTGCAAAATATTCTCAAGCATTGGATATTGTATAAAGCACATGTGTAGAATTCATAGAAATATGCTCTCTGATAAATTCCCTGATACTAGTATTTGAAACCTTGAGATTAGATGTCCAACATGTGATCACAAAGTGGAGAATTACTGACCTCAAATTATGATGCACACTGCAGAAAGTCAATTTATTGTTTGTGTGATGAAACACAGTAATGTAACTTTTGAAGTATACCCTTCATACACTTTTCATATAAGCAGACATCACAGATGTCACCTCATTAAAAGATGAACTGAAAGAGAATATTGAAACAGATTTGCCAAACACTGCTCATGATGTACAGTGCAGTGGCTGTAATGAGAGTGATGACTATGGAGCAAGACGTAAAAGGTATGATGTTACACGAAGCTTGACAATCACTTTTCTTAAGCAGCAGGAAGTTAGTATGCTTGGTTCTAGCTCAGTACAAACCATAATTGAGGATTGCACCAATTCTGTTGATGTGTCTGATGAACACACACTGACTGAAGTAATAAAGACTTGTGAAAAACATGAAATTGACAGTGTAGTTTTGGGGGAAATTTGTGAATCGCTGCAACATAATATTTTACGACAAAGCTTGAAAGAACTGTCCACGCTGTGGAAAAGAAACAAATGCTATCAAACTATTTTCTCCTGTTTAGCCTATTGAGCACAAATTTGGAGTTGCGAAGAAAAACAGAACATTTATATACAGTGGGCTCAAAAACTACTGGCACCCTTGACTGGTAATGCACGAACAATAATAATAATCCAAAAAAAAACTAATTATTGAGAAACGGAATATACCAACATGAGTGAAATACTTTGTTTCAGTGGAATCAACCAAAATCGTAACCATTTCATGCTAAATAAATTTCAACAAAATCAAGGTTTCTTACTAATTGGCACCCTTCAGTTAGTACTTAGTGCAACTGCCTCAGGCAAGGATAACAGCATGGAGTCATTGATTTTGTTGTCACGGAACCATTTCTGTGTGGACCTTGAGGTATGCTTTGGGTCATTGTCTTGCTAGAAAGTCCACCTACGGCAAAGTCCCAGCCTTCTGGCAGAGGCAACCAGATTGTCAGCCAAAATATCCTGATAATTGACGGAGTTCATTATGTCATTAATCTTTACCAGTGCCCCTGGACCTCTTGAATTAAAACACCTCAAAACATGACTGATCCAGCATCATATTTCACCATAGGTATGAGGTGCTTCTCTTTGTATGCATCCCTGTTTCCACGCCAAACATGCTGATACTGTTTCTGACGGAAACGTCTAATTTTGGTCTCATCTGACCAAAGCACCCTTTTCCAGTCATAATTTAAATGACGTCTGGCAAACTCCGAGCGCTTGCTTCTGTGTCTTCTGGTCAGAAAAGGCTTTCTTCTGGCAACCCTTCCAAAGAGCTGGTGGTTGTGGAGGTGGCACCTGATGGTGCTTTTTGAAACTTGGTGACCCCAAGATGCCACCAAGGCCTGGGATCCCTTCGCAGTGATTCTTTGGGATTTTGTTACTTCTCTCACTATCTTCCGTAGTAACCTGAGGGGCAAATTGCTGTTGTGTCCACTATGTTTGAGGTTTTCAACAGTTCCATATCTTTGGAACTGTATGATAATTGCCCTGACAGTGCTCAGCGGCATATTCAATTGTTTGTGAATTTTCTTATAACCATTACTAGATTTATTAATGTTTATGACCAACTGACAGTTGTTTTGTTTTCTTCAAGGTGTTGGATGACAATGGGACTTTGTATCTGTGTTACGTCATTTTTATACCCGAGTAAACAGGAAGTGATGTAATGGCTCAATATAGTTCCTCAAAACATAAGAAGCGTAGACCTAATAGTGCAGATTTTTAGGATATCATGAATTAAAAAGAATGAAATGGTCGCACACTCAAATACCATGCAGTTTAATATTACCAACATTTCACCGGACAAGCTGGCTTCATCAGGGTTTGTGGCAAAGGCGAACAATGTGCAAAAGATTTAATTAAAGGTTGTGGTCATCCAGGTGTTCTCAATCAGTTGTTAATCAGCCATAGTCACATCCATCAATCAGTGTAGTTCAAACAGATACCAATTTCCACTTCCTATACTAAAAGACAGCAAAAAAAGCCTAATTTACACATTAACACTGTCATGATCTGTTTTTTTGTATATTCTGGTTTTATGTTTTATTAGCTCCCGCCGCGGGAGCTATGGTATCGGGCTCCTTCCGTGTGTGTGTCCGTCAACAAAAACTTTGAGATTTTGCTTTGGCGGGAGATTCTGGGGCTGCCAGTGCCCTATATTCCCACTTGGTTTATTAGTTTATTGATTCTGTTGAATTTTGTATTATCTGCCACATAATTGCTGTTTACCAGTTCCGTGCACATTGTTGTGCCTGTGATGTCTTGCCTTTCTTTTTGTTTACTGCCAACGCACACCCCCGTCTGCGAGCTGTCACATTTCGGTGATTTCGGAAGTTTTCCGGTGGTTCACAAGTTCCTTCACGTCGTTTGCTTCCTTCAACACTAATTACTAATTAAGTACTAATACCCCTAACGCTCCATGTGTTTGTCTAGTTTATCCGCTAATCCATATTAATATACTAATCCTGTAAATAACTATCATACTAACTTGCACTATTTGGGTACTATTATTATCGCACAAACTACTAACTTTACTGATTGGATCTCTCCACTTTCCACACTAATCTATAACTCTGCCCGCTTAGCTCAACCAGTCCTTTGCCTTAGTTGCAAAGTATTTGCAGAAACTCTCTATTACTAATCTGTTTCTCCCATCTTTCCCCACTTAGGCACTCCTTGAATGGAGCTGTTATTGCTTAAGGATGTCTCGTGAAACTAGGCTTTGTCATTGTTTCCCATTTTGTATTGTTAATTACCTCTTGTATTTCCCCCTCTCAGTAAATGTGTAGATTATCCCTCACACCTGTTGCCCCGCCTCGCTCGTTACTTCCCTTGTGTATAAGAGTTCCTCACTTCTGCTCGTTCTTTGTTAGAACGCGGATCAACTTTTCCTGTGCTGAGCTACCTGTATGCTAGTGATACCCTTCCGTCTGATTCCGATACCTGTCTGTGCCTGCCTGAATTTGTTTGCCTCTTGTTATTAACCCATTTCTGTACAACCATGATTTTTGTCTTTTGCTGCCTTGGCTTATGACCTCAGATTTCAGACTCTCGACTATCCCTCTGGTTTGCGATTTTGAGATGTGGTCTGTGCCTTTTTGGTTTTTTTGATCTTCTGCCTGTTTATAGACCCTGTTTTGGACTACCCTTCTGTACTGTGTCACTGTAATTTTTAGGGATGATACAAATTTTTCTGAAAACATTGAATTACACCTAACTCATCAAACAGGGGGCAAAATGGCTTCATTTTAGCACCAAAAGCATCTCTTTAGCCAAATCATTAAAGATTTTTATGGCCAATTTTGTACCAGAATATTGATACCTTTTGAGGTGTGTGTGTGTGTGTGTGTTTTTTAAAAAACATTAGGTGGAAGCAAAAGCTGTGATCTAATGTACTCATAAAATACTTTGACTGAAAATGTCATAATTTTTCATAAAATGTTTAGTTTTAAAAAAAAAAACTTATGACATGTGAAGAGTTTTGGGTCTTGTAATTATGGCGTTAGAACACAGCCAAAAATCGCGCATGCGAATGAGACCTGCGCACAACATCCGCGCGCGCGCAAATGAAACATCCTAGGAGAATTACATGCTCGTAAAACTTCTTGCTATATTGTATCCTGCATCTTTGTTCCATCGAGCAATATTTTAGCCTGCGAGGAGAAATTCATGCTTGCAAAACGTTCATCTACTCATGGCGGGTTGTTTAAGACTTTCCACTGCTTTCGCTTTCATGAGTGGGTTTTTTTTTTTTGGTGGCTGATTTTTGTCAGTGAGGAGGCGGTTATTGTCAGTAAGGAGGCGGGCCTGAGGGCATGCCAACCCCCGAATATAATTGGTTGAGCGACTTCGCCAGTTGGACAGCAAGGTACGGCACACCACTAGGTAAAACGGAACAAACCACACAGCCCTGAATAATTTGTATTGTGAAAGTTGTTCTCGTTCCGCCTGTTCCTTCAGTAGCCAAAGCATGACTGACTGCAAACAGGTAACGTTAATTTTGTATGCAAGAAAATGTATAATTACTATTCGGCGCATAATTGTTGTAACATAGCTTGCCTTATAATTTCCTGTGCTTGACAGGCAATACAGATATTTTAATACTTTTACACTGCTGATTTGCGTTTATTGCCCACGTGTCCGCAGACTTGAAACAGCTATCTGTCCGCAACAGGGTGTCTCGAAAACGCAGACCTCAAAATATTGAAATATGAATATATGTGTCTCGTTTTCGCCTCGGAAATTTTTAAGTATCTTATTTACAATTTAATGGCCAGTGATAACACAAAAACTATATTGATAATTTAAGTGTGTATTGCGTTACCCTTACGATTATTGAAAGCTAACCGTAAACAGGCTATTCAGAGCTATTTAGGCTAACCGAAGTGCTATTCAGGCACCTTTTTTTTTTTTTAGATTTGCGAACCTTGTTCTTGAAAAATAGTATAATAACAATAATCGACTGTCGGACACGGAGTTATATTGAAACCATCCGATTGTCGGACACGGAGTTATATTAAAACCCTGTCTGATTTTTGGACACGTAGACGCTGCGATATATTTTTGGAGAACGCTTATCCAAGTCACTGTTTTTCATGAACATGCTCTTTATGGCATAATGGCGTTCCCCTATTTATAATTAAGTGAAGCTTGCTGACTTTGCAAACTGCTCCTTCAGAAAATGAGTACTACGAAAAAAAAATGAACAAGGAATTTCGAAGTGTCTAACTGACCGGCAGCGGGTCAAGGTTTTAAATAGAAAACATGACCGGCAGTCGAAACTTTTTTGTAGTTTAGCCTAAAAAGCACTATTAGCCTGAATAGCACTCTGGTTAGACTGAATAGCACTGAATAGACTGTTTACAGTTAGCTTTCAATAATGGTAAGGGTAACACGATACAGACTTAAATTATCTATAGTTTTTGTGTTATCACTGGCCATTAAATTGTAATAAATAAATAAGAGACATACTTAAAAATTTCCGGGACGAAAACGAGACACATAGCCTATATTCATATTCCAATATTTCGAGGTCTGCGTTTTTGAGGTCTGCGGTCTCGTTTTTTGAGGTCTGTGTTTTCTAGACACCCTGTTGCAGACAGATAGCTGTTTCAAAGTCTGCGGGACGTGGCTATAAACGCAAATCATGGAGTGTAAGGTATTAAAATATCTGCATTGCCTGTCAAGCAGAGGAAATAAGACAAGCTATGTTACAAAAATGATGCACTGAATAGTAATTATACATTTTCTTACATACAAAATGAACGTTACCTCATTGCGGTCGGTCATGCTTTAGCTACTGAAGGAACAGGTGGAACGTGAACTTCCACAATACAAGTTATTCAGGGCTGTGTGGTTTGTTCCGTTTGTCCGAGTGGTGTGCCATACCTTGCTGTCCAACTGGTGAAGTCGCTCAACCAATTATATTCGGGGGTTGGCATGGCCTCATGCCCGCCTCCTTACTGACAATAACCGCCTCCTCACTGACAAAAATCAGCCACCGAAAAAAACCCAATCGCAAATCGGCCACTGAAAAAAACCCACTTGCGAGCGAGCAGTGGAAAGTCTTGTGCGTGAGCAGTTGAACATTTTGCAAGCATGTATTTCTCCTCGCAGGCTAAAATATTGCTCGAGGGAGCAAAGATGCAGGATACAATATAGCTCGTGAGTGCTTTGAAAGCAAAAAGTTTTACGAGCGTGTATTTCTCCTCGGATGTTTGATTTGCGCATGCGGATGTTGTGCGCGGGTCTCATTCCCGTGAACGATTTTTGTCAGTGTTCTAACGCCATATGTAATGCTGAACTTCCTCTACATTATGTTTGGTAGTAGTATAGCGTAGGTGTATTGTGGTTGCAGTAACTCTGTTCCGCCGCAATTGATTTAATCCTGCGATTGAAGATATAAACCTGAAAGACGGAAGCCTGCGTTTTTAAAATTTTAATTTTTGGTGTGATTTTGACTAAAAGGCTGCGTTCGAGTGCCTTATAAAGGACTGTCAACCCTCCAGTTTTTTCCGGGATTCTCCCATATTTTACTCCTCTTTCCTGCTATCTTCCCGTTTGAATATTTTTCCGTATTTTTTTTTTTTTTTACCCTTTAAAAAAAGGCTGCTGACATGACGGCGGTAGGCATAAGACCACCTATTTAATTTTCTTTTTTTTAATTATAAATTCCCCTCTGCTAAACCAGGCAGCTGCAATATCTACTTACAGAAGTTATTCAATAAAGAAGAAACGCGGCTGCACAGGAAAAACATCCTTGCTTGGCGGGATGCATGTTTTTTTTTTACACTCTGGTGAAGGGTTTGCTCAGGATTCTGACCTTGTGAGCATGCGCAAAGGACTCGCACGCGATTACGGCCTTGCTTGCGATGCATTGAAATCAATGGATAACACTGAATATCTTGTATAACTTCACCATTTAGTTAGCAAGTTAGCGCTTACATGAAACAGATATGACCAACAAAGTCTGCAAAAATGTTTTTTAGCCAGCTAACATTAGTACGCTTGCTCAGCTAGCTAGTTTGCTAGCCTAAAAGTAATATTGGGTGCATGTAGCCATTAACCATGTCAGTAGAAAATAAATGAATAGCCATTACTTCGCTAACTAACTTGGATGGAGTTGAACTGCAAGCATGTAGCTTGCTAGCTGGCATGAATAGCACCAAAAAAAAAGTTTGCCAGCTAATGTAAACTTAAGAAACCTAGCTTAAGGCTTAGAAATTATGCATTGCCATACTTGACTGTTTAGCCTGGTGAGACTGCTATTTAGTTAGCTCCACTAAGGTCTAGTCTACTTAGTTCGGCTTACCCAGTTACATATCAAGATTTGCAACTAAAGCCAATTTACATTCATAGCCAAGTATCTTTGTCCTGTGATTGCATAAAAACTCAGTTGCTAATGAACGAGCTAATCAACCTGTCAAAGCGTAACTGACCTTGCTACTCTGCTAATTCATGACTGCTTGCTAATCTATCACTAGTTAAGTGGCAAAATAATTGCGATTTGCCGTTTTATTGATTTATATGCAACGAAAATAGCTAGTTAGCTGAGCATGCGAACTAGCGTGCTAGCCTAACATGTAAGATAGTTACACGTTACACCAGCCAGCTAAGCAAGCATTTTCAGTGTGATCAAGGATAGTTATCCTATCAATGTTTACCTGAAGGAGTTTCGGCTAGGTGATGGAACTTGTTATACGTGGACATAAAGGATAAGAGATTACTTGTATGAAACATTTTCAGCAAATTTTAACTGTCGACATTACCATTTACCAAATGGTACCAAATGGCACTTTGGGCGTAGTCAGCAAATTTCAAAGGCCTGTATCTCTAAAACTATTGCACCGTTGGCGCTGAAATTTGGGCAACTCATTATTGGTCCTAAGGGCTATTCTTAAAATAGGTTTCACGGAAATCAGAGGGGGTGAGGCCGGGAGCCCTGTTCAGTTTGGCGTGGAATGACCCGCAAGCGAAAAATACCCTGTAATGCATTGTAATCAACTGTAATCAACAAATCAACCTGAGCATCATTCTGATTTTTTTTTGTCAGACACTGTTCACATTTGTAAGATTGCACAGTAAAAATTTCAGAGCGATGAATAACTGGTGACATGGTAATTTTTTGCCCCAAAAAAGGGCATTTTGGGGGAAAACTGGAAAAATTTACTTAGAAATTATTTCATTAAAAAACTTCTACAAATGATATTACTTGAATTACTGCATTCTTACAGAGAGATATATCATAAAATCATAAAAAATGAATTCTAGCCTTTTATCTTACTTAGTTTCTGAGTTACAGGTCATAAAATGTGGTCTCGTTTTTTGGGCGTTTTTGTGTTTTTCGGCTGATTTTTGAGGCTTTACCATACAAAAGTGGATCAAGATACACAGAAGCTAAGGCCATTTTCAGATTCTAGGGGATGAATATGGTTAGTATACCCAATTTCAGCCTTGTATAAGCAATCAATTTGGAGCAATAAGTTGCCAAAGTTAGATGAAAATGGGTTTGCCAAAAAACTTAAAATACTATTGAAATTTTGAAGGGCTATAACTTGAAATGTTTTTGAGAAACTGGCCTAATATTTGGCATTTTTTTGTTTTGTGTGAATATTTACTCGTGAATATTTTCTAAAATTTTGAGTAGGTGACCTGGAAAATTTTTCAAAATCTGGATGATTTGACATGGAATGACCTTATTGCTAACAATAGCTAATAAAGGCTATCCTGACCAGAGGACACCCCACTGACCCCATGTCAGTTTTCTGACTTAATTTATAGAACGGTCAGCTAGGGTATGACGTCATTCCCAGCCCCAACTTCCAACTTCTGAGCCAAATCGAATGCAGCATCAACAGCGTAATCACGAGTCCCCTGCCCATCGATATATGTTTATGCAATTGGCGGATGAATGGTCGCCACTTTCAATGTTGCTGCTGCTCAGATTTGTGGGATAGTGTTATCTCCTTTCTTTTTCGAAAAGGATGGTTCTGTGTACCCTATGCTAAAGGAGGTAAATTAGAAGCACTGAGACACCTTTCCTTAACATTTAAAGAATTCTAATGCACTCATCATGGCTGCTACGTAATTACCTCCAGATCATTTTTTAGTAGTTAGGAACTTTTCAAGGCAAAAGAAACTATTCGGACGCAGCCATAGGTCCAATTCCAAAACGCTCCCTCACCACTAGTACTTCATTACTGAGTGTCACTCTGTGTGAAGTCTCCCTCACAGCTATGGAGGGAGCTTCATAAAGGGGGAGGGTATAAAAACATGTATAAACTTTGGGATGCGCTTGCCCTTTATCCGAAGAGAAGTGATTTTTACTGTGCTATCTCTCTGGAGTGCCCGTGAGGCCAGGACAGCATTGTTCTAAACTAATGGAAAAATTCATTTAGATAAGGTAAATGAAGGTCATTGGTGATATTCATGAAGGTTTTCCTGTGGCACCTGCCCAGAGAAATTGACTACGCGCTTGAATACCTGACAGCGCCCCCTCCTGGCATAGCAAAGAACTCCACCTTAATGCCATAACAAATTCTTATTTTTTTCTCATCAGTCCAGTTAATATATTAAGTTTCCAAAGGTTTACTGTGGCACATCGATGGAGATGCTGTAAAATAAGGTACAGACGAAAGCGCCACCTAGTGGCAGTTTTAGCTGAGATTACACATCAAATATCTGGCTTATCATATAGGGTGCCATAATAATTCCACCTTTTCTTAAATCTACATGGTAGTCTGAAGATATTCCAAATTTCAAATATCTATCCAGCTGGAGTAAATTTTATGGACTCCTAATGATGGTCCCAAATCAGCCGTGAGGGCCGTATTGGCAACTTTGACAGGGGGCAGCACTAAAATACTAGGAGTGCCATAGAAATTTTTGGCACCTTTCATACACCATGTAAGAAGGTATAAATCAACCTACTCATTAGCTCCATTCTTGTCTGGAGTATTGAAATATCAGACCTCAAAATAGGGCCAAAACAGCTGAAGTTTACTTTTCAAGGCCAAATATCCCAAAACTCCAGCAAGATACCGGAGGTGTTCTCACATTATACTATTTCATGTTCATAGACCTTTACAATAAAGTATAGTTTCTCAAGGCATGTCGCTGGAGTAAAACAAAAATAAAGTCCAAAAAGTGGATTTTCATTTCTTTTTTCCCCAAACTGTGAGCCCCTGCCACACAATTCTTCAAGTCACCACTCGGTGGCAACTGATACACGGGAAAGTTCAAGTACTTAAATATACATATCCATCAGAAATAGTTTGGCAGATTGAACCGATTTCTCATTATACTGCATCTCATAAGACTGGTTTTTTCCTATTTTGGCCCTGAATTTTCGGTTTCCAGGTGGCGCTGCAACCAAATGAAGTGACCAATGGCAAAATAATTCGGGGATTTTCTGTGATGCATGTGTATGTACTTACGTGCAAAGTTATACTGTGGATATTTGTATATGTTGTAATGTTGACTTTGGTAAACACATTGCAGAATTTTTTCTTTTTTGTTGTCAGAACACAATTTTTCAAGTAATAGAGTCATAGAAATTATTTAGAAAGTTTCTTTTTTTTGTTTGCATGAAGACCTGTAACTTTTTTTTGCAATACCTGTGTGATCTATGTGTGCGAGCCAAACAAATAATATTCACAGTGTTTCAAAAGCCCAGATGAATTTCCATACCTCTACAAGCAGCGTTTCATGACTCCTGATGAGGAGTGTTTTAATTCTGTCTACAAGGTGTTTCATGACTCCCGATGAGGAGTGGTTTAATACTGCCCACAAGGTGTTTCATGACTCGATGAGGAGTGTTTTAATACTGTCCACAAAGGTGTTTCATGACTCCCGATGAGGAGTGTTTTAATACTGTCTACGATGAAGGTTTTGTTTCAATGTTTCTCATGATGAGGAGTGTTTTAATACTGTCTACAAGGTGTTTCATGACTCCCGATGAGGAGTGTTTTAATACTGTCTACAAGGTGTTTCATGACTCCCGATGAGGAGTGTTTCAATACTGTCTACAGGGTGTTTCATGACTACCGATGAGGAGTGTTTTAATACTGTCTACAAGGTGTTCCATGACTCCCGATGAGGAGTGTTTTAATACTGTCTACAAGGTGTTTCATGACTCCCGATGAGGAGTGTTTTAATACTGTCTACAAGGTGTTCCATGACTCCCGATGAGGAGTGTTTTAATACTGTCTACAAGGTGTTTCATGACTCCCGATGAGGAGTGTTTTAATACTGTCTACAAGGTGTTTAATGACCCCCCATGAGGAGTGTTTCAATACTGTCTTCAGGGTGCTTCGTGACTCCCCATGAGGAGTGTTCCATTACTCCACACAGTGTTTGCAAACTCAAATTGTGTTGTGTTTGCACACACCACTCTGTGTTTCAAGACATAACATGTTGAGTGCACTGGTTCTTTTGAAGTGGTGTTTCATGAACTCTGTTAGTGTGTGTTTCAGTAGTTTGTGTAGTGTTTTCAGACACTATAAAAAGAGCGTTCTGTAACACCTTTATTGGTGGCAGCTTAGTTGCCACCAATTTGGAGGTTTCAAAACACTTTCTTTTAACAGTGTACCTGCCTACCTGGCCCTGTTTCACGGCACAGTACATATTATGGGTTCTTTTTTTTTTTTTTTTTTTTTTTTTTTTGACAGTCATTGTTAATGAGTCAGAAGGAATGATGATGTATATTTTGAGAATGGGAATCTGGTCACTGTGAAGAGCCAGGTGAGCTAATGTGAGGCGTCTGTGGATGACTGGGGTGAAAGTAGGGCCAACAAAGAGCCTTCCACATGCGGATTACACCCAGTGTTAAAGAAACTTGGAGTCCAAAATGCACAGACGACAACACAACCCTCAACTGTATCAGTCACCGACAGGGTGTATAATGCTCAGGTATGTGTCCACTAATCTTTCAATTGCAGAATTATTTAGATCAATCTTAAGATTTAGAAGATCTTACATGGGTGGGTGTGTCATATAAAAGTTATGAAACAAGATGAGCGTATTTTTTGTTTGTTGCAAGCTTTAGCGAGAATAACTGAATTGCGTAATTTAGTTCCAAAAAAAAACTTAATTCCAGTTACCATCTTAATGGTAATTCCCATTAAGTTAGCACTGAGCTAACTCTATCACTGTGATACTCAGTCAGTCCCTAAGTCACGGACAATCACGTTTGAACTAGCCATGGTTTTTAAATTCAGTCTTCTGAGTAGCTAGCCAACGTTGGCTCGGAATCTGTCCGGATCGATAAAATTCCTAAGTCCTCATATTTGAACTCTCATCTTCAGGTGGTCACACTGGTTGGTATTGGGTTTTGATCGAGGAACTAGGATTAAACTTGGTAAAACTTGGATTTTTGTGTAGATTTTGATGCATGCTTTGCTCGCTGAAGGATACTGTTTTCAGTGGTATTTGTCTGTCTGCATGTTTGTCAGCATTAGAGTGCAAAAATGGTTTGATTTAAATTACAATAAATTTTCATGTAAAGTGTGCAATGGTCCAAGGATAACCTGATTAAATTTTGGAACTAACTGGGTCAAGGTCACCAAAAAATGGTTTAAAAGGCCACCTGTTTGGATAATTGAACTGATGAAAGATCCATCCACAGTCCATTTTAAGCTTTCTGGCAGATGCAGTCAGATTTTCATTTGATAACTGTTGGTGCTTGGAGGAATCCATAATATCATAGGCCATAAGAGAAGCGGAAACAGCCCCAACAACGTCAAATGATTCACCACCATGCTTCACAGAGGTGATAGGGTCTTATGGAATCTTCATATTTACACCAAACTATCCACATCTGGTGTTTACTGCCCAAGAGGTCAGTTTTGGTGTCATCTGAGTGACAATAGAAACCAATCCCATTGGATGTATCAATACTGAGTGGTAAACTGTAGGAGAAATTACCGTTTATTATTTAATTATTATTAGTTTATTTATTTGTTAATTTTGAAGAATTTTTTCCCTTTTTTCTCTCGAAGAAACCTTCCATAACCTTAGATTCCTTCCATGTGAAGACTGCACGTGCCTTCGTCAGGCAGAGAGCGCACAGCCCGTGCCCCGATGAAGACAGCGCGCACTTCTGTCCCGTCTCGAGCAGAAACAGCGGGTCGGAGCGAGGTGACCGACTGCGTGCGGCTGCGTGCGGATCTGCTCTTGAACGCCTTAATGCGGCACCACTGTATCCCGGGAGGGCGAGTTGCGCCTTGACGAAATAAACCGCAAGAAACTGCATTCATGTAATAGAGTTTTTAAAAAGTCGGGGACAAATTTGGTGTGCAGTATTCCAGACGAAAGGGAGGTTTATTGGATTTGCCAAGTGCCGTCTTCTGTTGTTATTTTACTTTACCCGCGCTGGATTTGTGTGCGCTATTTTCGCATTTTTTGTTGAATTTAATCAGTTATGCGAGCCCGCATATACAGTATTTCCGTGACCCTCGTTATTCAGTCGGTCTGAGGTGGATTTTTTTTTTTTTTTTCAATGGCACGACGAGGTTTGGCGCTGCTCTAAATCTTAAGGAGTCAGAGATGGGAGCCCTCATGCTGATCTACGACTCCGACCAGCTGACGTCTCAGAATAACTCCTGCTGACCGCGATAAGGTGAGCATTTTGTCTGTTCAGTTCATACTGTGCACATTATTGCTCGCTATTTGTTCTCTGCCTGTCTGAGTGTATTTCAATGGCTTTAGTATGAGTTCAGTCGCGGCTGCTAAAGAACTTTGATTACACGACTCCAGGCTGTAAATCAGTAATTGTGCCGTTTATTCGTGAGCACATTCGCCGATCAAGCATAACATTATAACCACATGCTTAATACTGTATAGGTCCCTCTGTGTCCTTTGCTGCCAAAACAGCCCTAGCCGGTGGAGGCATGGGACATTTTCCAAAACATTTAATCCCCGCCCCCCCTACTTGTATGATTATAATAATTCGGTAATGGCCGTTATCTTGGCAGGGTAGTAGGCTCAGCTGGCTAAAGGCGGGGCTAGCGACTGCAGTGTGGCCTGTAATGCCTGCATGTGTATGAAAATAAACTCAATGTATCAATACTTACCATAAATCTGAGACTGATATTGCTATTTTTAGCTTCCAGAGCTGCCTGGAGCGCGTTGGTTCCCATGAAGGATATGGTCCCCTATTTATGCTCTAATTTCTTACAATAGCCACTGAAATATTTTTCTGAAGAATTTATCATTAAAACATCCACCAAATAGATTTGAAAATCTTGAAAATCTAATTAGTGCACAAGTAAGAGTATTCATTAGTAGGTGCTTCAAGCTGAATAAAATATAAAGATTTTCACCGCCATATACACAAAACAGAATAACTATGCACTACAACTGCTAAACATGCAGTTATGTTACAAGCCAGACAGCATACTGCGGAGGTTTACTCAGAGACCAAACACAGATACTACTGGTAAAAGTGCAGTAAGCATATGTAAGAGCTGTCAGCATGAATATGTGACTACCATACTGTCACATTTTCATGAAGACTTTATGAAATCTAACAAAAATGATGTGCTCAAAATTAGTAAAATTACACCAATAATAATCACTAGAAGCCACCAAACACAAGATAATCACTGTTACTCACTTTCCCTGTCATTGGTCATAATGTTATGGCTGATCGGTGTACAACATAATTGTCACCATGTCAGCAAAATACATAGAAAAATAAATACCTTGTAAATCGAAGAAAGACAGTGAAATCTACCCATCATCAAGCAAGAACTGGCCTCAGCAGTTCTGTGATCACCTGCCTTTTCAGGCATCTTTTGCACTGAGCGGTGCGCGCGTGTGCAGGCCTATGCGTGTGAAACCTGCGAGAGACTTATTTTTGGATGAAACCATTGCTATACAATTGCAACAGCTCCCTTGTGTAATTTTAATGTAGACAATTAATATGGAGATATACTTTGCTTAAGGAGCAGTTTCTATAAGGTCTTTTCATTCGATGTTGAAAAAACATCTAATATGTTCTTCACATCCTCTGCATCCTCTGTTTGAGGAGAATTTGGGTAATGAAATGATATTTCACGAGGTAAATTAATGTTCTATAGTTCACATCGTGAACTGACACCTGGCAGTAGGGACGGATTTGCGGCTTCAAATGAGTTCTTTGGCACCCGCTGTAGTCATTTCCCTTGGTTTGGGGGTGGGGGTTGCTCTTTGGGAGTCATGCTGCTTGTTCTCTCCAAAAATTCCCTGATGCTATAGAAGCCTGTATCGCTAATTGTGTTCATAAGGCCATATAATTCTCGGATCGTTAGGTTGACACACAGGCAGTGGTCTTAAGCTTCTGCAGGCCCGTTTCAAAAGCAAATGTGGGGCCGTATAAAACACAAAAGCTTCATCATTTTGCCGATGCAGTGAAATTTTGACTTTTCTGGCCGAAACTTATTGTTTATTTGTGGTGATTTATTAAAAGAATGGTAAGAAGGGGCGCCCCGGTGGCTCATCGGTCTAAGCGCGCGTACCATAAAGGCTGTGTCCTTCCTGCAGTGACCTGGGTTCGACTCCAGCTCAGGTCATTTGCTGCATGTCTTCCCCCATTCTTCTCCCCAACCTTCCTGTCTCTCTACACTGTACAACTGTCAAATAAAGGAAAAATTCCCCAAAAAATAATCTTTAAAAAAAAAAAAAATAATGGTAATAAAAATATATGCATGTGTAAATGTGATTAATTTATCAAAAACTGAAATGTGCAACTCAGGCCGACAAGCTAGCGGCATCGCAAACTGCGGACGTCTTTGTGCAGTTTATGCGTCACTGAATTTGAAATACAAAAAAAAAGTTTCCGCCTAAACCAGCCTTAGGTTTAAACACAAACGGCGTGACTAGCCCATATTCTTTGTTTTCTTCTTGGGGATGGGGTTACTGAATAGCTCGACAGCATAATCACTGGGATAATGATACCGTAAAATTTGGATGTAATTCAAATTTCGACATCCCACCAATATAATTTAATGTCGCTTGAGTGGACTAGCTTTGGAAGCGCTAAATGACTCGTATTGCCGGACCTTAATTCAAATTTGCATTGTAGCTACAAACATTAAACAACTCTAGGTGACGCAATATCCTTCCGCTTTGTAAGAGAATGAGGCTGCCTTTGCCATAGCCATGATTATAATGATGTATACAAAACCATCAATACTTTTTGTGTTCACTGTGTTAATGTTTTCATTCAGTTGCAATGCCATGTGAATGAAAGAGCATGTTCTTTCACCCAAAGCACATTTAGCTAACGTTATATTAAAAAGCAGCAGTGTGTAACATTCACGTTATGCATTGACAATTGATATGCAAAAATCGAACAGGTCCGCACCGGTAATTTTCTGCCCGATTGCTGTTTCTGCGCAGAGATTCCTGAACTCTGGCTTGTCCCAGAAAACTCGCATCTCATTGGCTTTGGTTGGGTTAAGTCCCAAAACTCCTTGGGTGTAGAGTAACTGGAAGTTACTTTATAGCTGTAACTTCTAATTTTAGAAATCTGCACACATCAGTGGCGTAGCCAGAACTGAAAATCGGGTGTGCCAGGAACATCCCTTTACAACTTTTATTAGTCCTGACTTGTTTGCAATCATCTTTCCTAATGAACAATACATTCACTCCGAAAACAATCCACACTATCAGGTGTTGCTAGTTCTCCTCGTGAAGGTAAAGCTGGGGACACACTACAAGATTTTTGGCCAGATTTTACCCACGATTTGCGGTTGGGGCTAGTCTGCGCCAGTCATCTCTAGTTGGGGACAGTTGTCATGACAAGTCAGCGCAGAATCTGTTAGTGTGCGATGTGGTACAGACTGGAATCAGCAAGTGTGTGAGGTGAACAGACTCCGCCCGACTTCAGTCACCGAAATTCAAACATCTTTGAATTTTTTGAGCCGACTCTGGACGCAGTTGTGTAGTGTGTGTGTGTGTGTGTGTGTGTGCTCCCTCATCTGCTGCAGTCCTTAAATGTGTGATCCCCAGTCTTTACAAGAATCTGCTGAAGCCAGTCGTGTAGTGTGTGCTCCAAGTCTTTTCAAAAACTGCAAAGACTGTGAAAATCTTGTAGTGTGCCCCCAGCTTAAGATGACAATCATTCGTTTGGATGCGGTTGAACAATTATTGCTTTTGACTTGTTCTCAGTCATTTTTCCTTAATTTAAACGTTTTACAATTATAACAATACACTATTGGCAATTATAGACACGGCGTTTTTCTTCATGCGATCCAAGTGTGACAAAATAATAGGCCAAACTCAGTGCAGAAAAATAATTTACTCGTAGCCGCACGCTTTACGAAACTGCTCTGGATCTTCTGCGCTACATTTTTTTGGCACATCAGGCGATGAAACATGCTCTTCATGATCGCTTACATTGTTGGAATTAAATCAAAGATGAAGATGAGAAACACCTGTACGCAATTTTGAATATGGCTGATTGAAAGGCAAAAAAAAAAGCGCGTCCAAACGAATGATTTCCATCTTTCACGAGGAGAACTAGCAACACCTGATAGAGAGGAGTGTTTTTGGAGTGAATGCATAGTTCCTTAGGAAAGATGATTGCGAACGAGTCAGGACTAATAGAAGTTGTAAAGGGATGTTCCTGGCACACCCGATTTTCAGTTCTGGCTACGCCTCTGGCACACAGTATCCGTTTCAATGCAAGGTTGGAAGCATAAATTCGTTTTCAGGGTGCCTAATTTCCATCAAATACTAATCAGACATTAATAAAAGCTAAGTAGATGAGTTCTTTAATATTTAAACTTAAATTTTGAGAATTATCATTGCATTTTATCGATCAGAAACTATTTTGACTGGGCCGGTTTCGGAGGCTACTGGACTGTGACCTGGCCCGAATCCAGAAATCTCCATAATGTTCATTGATAATTTAATGCATAAAAAAACGCATGAAATTGCTAGATAATGCTTTAAAATGTATACATCAAAGCTCATTGTTATATTAAATATTAAATATCTCCAGAATGCAGCAAGCGAATTACTTTTTTTTGTTCATATAATAACTGATGAGTCCGATTGCGCTAGCAACATTGGCTAAGGTGACAACTGTATTTCCGAAGTTACCAGAGTATTAGCTACCATAGCTCTTAAGCAACCATCATTTGTAGACGATGAATAATTACTACACTTCTACACTACTACACCAGCTCAGTCTTCATGCAACCAATATATCTGATGGAGGAAACCAGCAACTAAGCTACTCCGTAAAAAATTTCGGAGGTCCGAAATTACTTTGCTTTGCTAGCGCAGATCTACGTCCCTCCTGATTGGCCTGTTTTAACTGATGCGTACCCAATAATTATAATATTAATGTAGTAGAGCAAGGAGTATAATCAATGAGCTCGGTTGCGTTAGAATTCCAAAAAAATTGAACTTGAAGAAATGGGGTCTGGATGAGCTCTTTTCACTGTCTGTAAGTAAAGTATTTCACTGGAAATGACAGTCAATCTGACAGTTGTGCTTTCTCTGCATTTGCCACAACAGCGAGAAGGGGCACAGTTTAGGGGGCTTTCGAGGCATCGGCCGGGGGTGCGCTATAATGCCTTCATAGAAGGCTTTATGGGGTTTTTGTAAGTCATTGCAAAATGCGCCAATTTGAGCGGCCATCGGGGATCCCAAACATTTGCCTTTTTTTTGCGGTTTGCCTTTCCTGGTGGTGCGCCTCTGCATTACAGTTAAGGTTTAGGATGCTAATTCTTGCCTGGCAGTTGGGGACCCCCTGGAGGGCAGGGCCCGTTTCAACTGAATCGGTTGAAACATCGGTGAGACCACCTATGCACACAGGGCCTTAGCGCTGGGCAGGTGTGTTGATCCGTGCTTTTGCCCAAAAAAACAAGCGCTGTTTGTGGTCTGTGCCTGCCCTTAATTTGCGTGGAGTCCATCATCCATTATCTATACCGCCTTTACCTCACTCAGGTCACAGGTGAGCTGGAGCCTATCCCAGCTGACTATGGGTGAAAGGCAGGGACCCACCCTGGACAGCTCGCTAATCCATCACAGGGCACACACACCATTCACACACCATTCACTCACACTCTCACACCTACAGACAATTTTAGTGTCTCCAATTAGCCTGACATACATGTCTTTGGACTGTGGGAGGAGATGGAAGTACCTTGAGGAAATACCGGGAGAACATGCAAATTCTACACAGTAAGGCCCCAGGCTGGATTCAAACTCATGCCCTATCTTATGGGGAGTCGATTACTATTAGCCATAACTAGATACTGAGGGAATAAACTTGGCCTGTACATTATACTGAGAAATTTATTGTACAGTCTGATATTTGTTGCATGTATTTATCTGTGTTCCTGTTTATGAGCACTGGTCTGTAATCAAGCCCATGGAATTGTCCAGTAATTCTCCTAATCCCTGATTTGCCTATCCAGGTTTAGTTTATGGCACTCCATATTCCAGGCTTGACCCCTTGGGTTTGCAGTGAAGCAGGTACTCATGAATATTAATCACTTCGACCCGTTACCTGCAGTTTAGATACACAGAGAATCGTTGCTGCTGCCAATAATTCATAACCTCAAGCTGAGAGCGCGGTTATTCATGAATATTAATGAGTTTAGTGTTGTATTAACCCGGTGCTCATCTTCGGGAGAAAAGGTATAACCCTGATAAAGCATTTGGTTGCACTTAACTTGAACCCCTTGACATAGTAATTAGAAAACTGCCATATTCCTGGCTAAAGAAATGTTGCAGGATGGCAGGTGATCAGTGATTTGAGTTATCATCAAATGCCATGGAACTGAACTTTTATTGGCAAGTTTCATGACTGTCATAACATACAAACCCAATTAAATTAAAAAAAAAAAAAAAAATTGGCCCATCATGAAAAATATAAGTTAAATACAAAATGACTCCATTTGCAAAAGCTGTTCACCCTCTGCTATATTAAGTACAGTTCATTAAGGCATAATTTGATGTTCAGCCATGGGAATTTAATTTCTTATTGGAAGTATGCTATGTGATGACTGCAGGAGAGTCCAAAAAAGGCACAGTCAATTGCTTGCCGCTGTGTAACGACACCATGTCTTTTAATCACACTTACTGAGTGTTTTGGCACTGAACAACCCCAGCTGGTCGAATCTGGAAATTTTCTCCCGTTCTTCTATTTAGCAGGTCTTCAGCTGTGCGATCGTATAGTGCCTTTGTTACCAAATACAGTATTTGACTTCATAAAGTATCTTGCATTCTCAATCGGAGACAGGTCAGGACAGCAAGCAGGCCAGTTTAGCACTGCACTCCCGCTTATACAGCCCCAGTCTTTTCATCTGTGCAAATGTGATTCGGTGTTGCCTTGCTGGAAAATGCCAGAATGTCCCTGGAACAGACAAAGTCTGAGGGGCAGCATATGTTGCTCCAAAGTTTGTACATATCTTTCTACATTAATGGTGCCCTCGCAAATCTGCAAGTCACCCATGTTTTGTGCATTAACACACCTCCATGCTAATATAGACACTGGCTTTTTAGCCTGATGCAGAGAACAGCTTGGGTTGTCCCTGTTGCCTTTGGTCCAGAGAAACAGTGACTGTTTATTGGAAAATGTAACATAAAAATGCTTCCACTGTCCAACTGTCCATTTCAGATGACACCATGCCAAGAGGTTTTATGAGCCCACGTCATGATTTCCATTATAGTTGCATAACACTTCTTAAGACAGTGAAATCTGAGGGATCAGAGATCATTCGGCCTTTACCTTTACGCTCGAAGATTCGACTGCATTCCTTCCATCTTCTAAATGGGCAGCAGAGTAACGCAGCAGGAGCCTCTGCTGCCTCAGAAGGTTGTGGGTTTGAATCTGTAATTGAATAATAACAAATCAATCAATCTTCTAATTATGATATGCATTGTAGGGGGTGAATCGCTCAAAATCCTATTTCTCTCTCTCTCTCTCTCTCTCTCTCTCTCTCTCACACACACACAGAAAGAGTTGTAGAGCCCTCATCTCCAAGCAGTTCTTCTTCCTGGAGAAGGGCCGGCTAAAGATGTGGCTGCGATTCAAAGATGTCAATGGATCCCGCTGCTGCGTCCAATAAAAGCCGAGCCTGGACACACCCACAGACTGGTAGACAGACAAACGGATGGAAACCTCGGCCAAGAATCGCCAATGCCAATCCTACACGTAAAAAACAAAAAAAAAAAAAACTCTGGGTGAAACTTGCAGGAAATCTAGCGCTGCGTGGAATATCTCTCCAGCTGAACGCGATGGTTAGACCACATAAGAAGGGCAAAGCTAATGGGCAATGGTCTCACATTAAGAAAAGGCCTGCCTGGTCACCGCTGTCCAATCATGTGGCAGTTTTTAAACACACAGGTCCCCCCTGGTGACGAGCGTCCAATCATGGGCAAGCTTGAATTAAGCACAGAGGGGGCTCGAGTACACTGTACAGGCCTGAGTGTGCCAGCCGCATTAGTGTTGTGAAGGAGTGCACTATGGGTAATTTATGCAATATAAAAATATGCCTGACTCTGAGAGTGGAGAGTCTGTAATCCATTCTCTTCTCATTTCTGCCCAGCTGACATTGAATCATGCCCACACACATGCACATACACACTTGTGTGCAGGCATGTACAGTGTACACTCGTGCTCGTGTTCAGCTATGTACACAGAAACGAACAAAAGCACATGTGCATGTACGCTCAGTTGAGCACTTCAACACATGCATATAAACACACACACACTTACGCGCGCATGAAGACATACACACACTTACTCGCATACACGCACTTCAGAAAGGGGGATGTGCTTGGAGAGAGCGGAAAGCAGGAGCATTTTTTTTTTTTAAATCACAGGACTTGTAATTTTTTGTATAAACAGACGTTCCAGACTGTCCAATTGATACACAACTGTTTGTATTGTATAGTAGTAGTTTTCTGAAGTCACTTCTATCACACCGGCCCTCCTGAGTGCTTCTACAATACCTGTCAAAAGTTTGGACACACCCACATTTTTCTTACAATATATTTTAAATAAAGAAATAAGCAGCCTTTATTTTGCAAAAGAAAAGATCTAATTCTTAAATCCATCAAACTAACCACCATTTGTTGTCATATTGGCAGCACATTGTCACATCGTTTTTTTTTTTTTAACAAGGGCAGTCATATGACTATAATGAGTTTGCAGCCGCACGGCTGTCCAACTTCCCAAAGACGTGCTGCACTTGAGGTGGCTTTTCATCAATCTTTTTGCCCACGAATTCCCAAAACCACTAGACTTTAATTCGGCTGTTGGAAAATAGAAGGAGCTTATTTGTCTGTTTACTTTGCAAAATATGGCTTCTTTGAGAATTCCAAAACTTTGGACACTATTCAAACAAACAAATTATTCTCTTTTCACTTCTGACTGTTTACCTTTTACAAGATTCCATTTGAGATTATGTAGAGAAGTTAGGTCATTTAAATTTCTGTAAAAACAGAGTGCTGTGACATTAGCAAAGCGTGTCCAAACTTTTGACAGGTGCTGTACCTAGTCTCTGTGGACCCTCCTCCTTCACTGTACACTGGAATGCTATATTGGCTTCCTTCCTGCCTAAGCCCCTCCTCTTCCTGTGACTGTCGGCACCAATGACAGAGAGAAAAAACTAGACTGTGCGCTCTCTCTTCTTTGTGCATTATGCCGTGGTCATACAGGCGCCAACTTCCAGACATGGCAAAACCAATGGGCAAAATGCAAAGTAAACATAGTAAAAACCCCTGTTCAGAAATCAATGATCTAAAAAAAAAAATAAGGTTGCTATAGCGCACTTTTTTTTCAAATAAGGACATCCTTATAAGTGAAAGCTTTTATGATATAGTTAGGTTGATTTTAGGGATCATGTGAATGATATAATAAATTACAAGTGTACTTGTTATTTTTTTTTGCGTAAAGATGTATGTTATTTGTCTA
The DNA here is from genome assembly GCA_029692085.1 of Gymnothorax javanicus. Taxonomy (NCBI): domain Eukaryota; kingdom Metazoa; phylum Chordata; class Actinopteri; order Anguilliformes; family Muraenidae; genus Gymnothorax; species Gymnothorax javanicus. The sequence goes on from CM056193.1 coordinate 7,705,105, forward strand.
ATTGCTGATCGTGTGTGAGTGTGTGTATTTGTAGGTTAATCTGTTTATATATTGATGGGAATGTGCCACGAGCATGACTGAAGATATATATACAGTGTGTGTGTGTATATATATATATATATATATATATATACACACACTGAACAAAAATATAAACGCCCCATGTCAAATTTTTGAGTTTTTATTAACATTAGGGTTATGCAATATATGAAGCGAATCAAAATTAATTTTTGTTAATGACTAATCTTCAGATCACCGTCCATTACATCTTGATATTGGCATCTGCAAAGGAGTGACAATCCTTTGAACATGTTGGGGGTCAGGTTGAAGAAATTGAATGTTCAATATCTTGTGTGTCCACCATTTGCGTCTCTCAGAGCAACACATCTCCTTCGTATGGAGTTGATCAGGTTGTCTATCGTGGCCTGTGGAATGTTATTCCATTCTTCCCGGAGGGCCATACGGAGCTGGCGCACATTATCCGGAACTGGAACACAGTCGCGGACGCGTGGATCCAGAACATCCCAAAGATGCTCTATGGGCGACATGTCCGGCGAATACGCAGGCCAGTCCAGAACTGGAATGTGCTCTGCTTCAAGGAACTGCATGCAGACCGCTCTGGTGGACATCCCTGCATCCAGCATGCCAATGGCACGTTCCCGCATGACCTGAGACATCTTAGGCATGATGACTTTTGACAAAATTTGACATTTTGGGGTGGCCTTTCATTGTCCCCAGTATAAGGAGTGTCTGGGTACTGCTCATTCTGTCTGATCACCGTCTGGAAATGCCACACCCATGTACTGAGTGAAATCACTGCATCACTGAGCAAATGCTCACTGACAGAGAGATGGCTTAAAAAATGGTACACAAATCAAGAGAAATATCCCTATTGTACAAGTAAAAGTCAGCATATGCTCACTTAGAGTTTACTCCATGTGGCATCAATATTTGACATGGGGCGTTTATATTTTTGTTCAGTGTATATACACAATGGTCCTTTTCCTCTTTAGCCTGGAGGAGACGACGCCCATGATTTCCAAAAACAATTTGAAATGGGGACTCGTTAGACCACAGCACACTTTTCAACTTTGCGTCAGTCCATCTCAGATGAGCTCAGGCTCAGAGAAGCCGGCGCCGTTTCTGGGTGTTGTTGATATATGGCTTTCGCTTTGCATGGTAGAGTTTTAACTTGCACTAGTAGATGTAGCGAGGAACTGTGTTAACTGACAATGGTTTTCTGAGGTGTTCCTGAGCCCACATGGTACTATCCTTTACAGAATTATGTCGGTTTTTAATACTGTGCTGCCTGAGGGACCGACGGTCACGGGCATTCATTGTTGTTTTTCGGCCTTACCGCCTATGTGTAGAGATTTCTCCGCATTCTCAAAATCTTTTGATGATATAATGGACTGTAAATGATGAAATCCCTAAAATCATTGCAATTGCACCTTGAGAAACGTCCTTCTGAAACTGTTTGACTATATGCTTGCCCAGTTGTTCACAAAGTGGTGAACCTCATCCCATCCTTGCTTGTGAACGAGCCTTTCGGGAATGCTCCTCTTATACCGAGTCATGATAACCTGTTGACCTGTAGAATGTTCCAAACAGGTGTTTTTTTAAGCTTTCCTCAACTTTCCCAGTCTTTTGTTGCCCCTGTCTTAGCTTTTTTGGAACATGTTGCAGGCATCAAATTCAAAATGAGTGAATATTTCCGAAAAAACAAAAGTTATCAGTTTGAACATTAAATATCTTGTTTTTGTAGTATACTCAATTGAATATAGGTTGAAAAGGATCTGCAAATCATTGTATTCTGTTTTTATTCATTTTTTACACAACATCCCAATATGATCAAAATCAGGTAAACAGATTGTCAAAAAATTCTAATATTTATTCATGAATATCAGTAAAATTACGGTTTTAGAGAGAATAAAAAAAACAAACATATTTCTTCATGATCAGCACGGTTTTCACTGCGAACAGCAAAACTGGAATTTTGGCACATAAATAATACACATCCAAACTGGTTAAAGCGCTACACGCCTTGTTTTGCCATGACGGGATGTTAAAGCCAACTTACCATGAGAAAGGGAGCTTTGTGCAGTCTAGTTTTTTCTCTATGTCATTGGCCGGCACTTTCTGCCTCCTGCCCACACAGGAAGTGACATGGTTAATGTTTGATACTAGTTCCCGGTGTGAAATGCTGTGGGAATTTCTCATCTCTTCAGCGTCTGTGGCATCTCCACGGTCTACCACTGTTTTTACCTTTCAAATAAAAATAAGTTTGCTCAGCTTTTAAAACTCGGCTGTGAGATGCTGTCATGGTCTGTCCGTCTCTGCCTCTCATTCGCTTACTGTAGTACTCCAACAAGTGCGCGATTATGAGCCCCAAACTAGGCTATGCAATGATGGCCAAGTCAATACATTAAAAGGTTCATTGGATAATTTGCACAGGAGCTGAAAAGGGGTTTTAACCAGCGGCATGCCGTCAGGTGTTCTGAGGGCCTTCAGAAACCGCACTCTTTACCGCTCGACTGTCCTCAAGCTGTTCTCGTTTAAGTTTGCCTGATTAACAATCAAACAATTTACCAACTGAACTACGTAGACCAAAGCCATGACTAATGGATGCTACACGAGCTACACGAGCGCAGAAATTATAAAGACATAATCAAATTTTATGTCATCATTTTTGTGTGGAAGAAAACGCTTCATAATTTTGTCATCGTCAACCTTAACATACTGTTACTCCAACTGTTACTATAACCCTAACTTTAACTAATTTGTCTATCTGCTCCATGATCTTCTATGAAGACTACCTAAAATGTCTTCACAACCCCAAATATCCTTACAACAGCTTTGTTTTCTCAAGAGTTAATTCTTTCAGGTATACCGACATGAGCCCGGACATACTGTCACTTTCACACACACACACACACACACACACACACACACACACACACACACAAACGCAAAAGAATCGTGACGAGCTTCTAAAGAGCTGCAGGCCTCACCTGCCTCAGTTAAGGTCGGTGTTCACGATTCCACAACAATTCCAAGACTGGACAAAAATGTCATCAATGGGAGAGCTGCAAAGCGAGACGCACTGCTGACCTAAAAGAACACAAAAGCTGGTCTCACATTTGCTGAAAAAATATTTTGATGACCTGGGTCCCATTACATCTGTTGTAAAGCTAATGCAGCATTCCACAATAAGGATGTCCTAAAAACAGTAAAATACCGTGGTAATTGAGCGATGGCCTGGGGTGCTTTACTGGGTCAGGAGGACCTTGAGACTTGCAGTATTTGATGGAACCATGAATTCTGCTCTCTGCCTGAAAATCCTGAAGGAGAATGTCCAGCTATCCATTTGTGACCTGAAGCTCCAGCACAGTTGGGTTATACAGCAGGACAATGATCCAAAGCACTCGACCAAGTCAACCAATGAATGGCTCAAAAGAAATAAGATAAAGGTTTTGGAGTGGCATTGTAGAAGTTTTGACCATAAACAGGCAGTTCATGGTCAAAAATTCTGCAGTGTTTTATAGTTCAAAATGTTGTTGGTATTTTACCCCCACTCAAATGTAAGGCTTTCATCTTTAGGCAGCTCTCAATTCATCAATTGCACATGTATTCAGATTGCTCATGTATTGCACAGTTCAGTTCAGCTGAGGTTGGCGTAGCAAGGTGAAGCCAGTCTCCGGCCAGTGGGATGACAGCCAGGTGGAGTGCGCAGTTCACCAGAGCCAAACTGTGTACAAGGAGGATGGAGTGGCTTGAGAGGAACTTGGTTCCAATCCTAATGATTGTAGAAGGATGAGGAGCTCGTTCCTAATGAAGTGGAGAGAGGAACAGCTTGGACAGGATTAACAAGAACACGGGCCCAATCCTATCGGAACATGAAGGCCTGCGACTGTGAGAATGTGCTTCTGTGGGCAAGCAAGCCCAGAAGGGTTTATGCATGAGAATATGTGCTTATCTGAGGCTGAAGTTCCATAAAAACTAGATGATGAGGTTCTGTGCCTGAATGAGACTGAGGTTCTCTGATTATGAGGGAGAACATGAGGTTCTGTGCAGATAGTACATGATACTTGATTCTGTTTGTATACTCTGAGATGGGGGTTCTGTGAGTGGGTGAGAAGGAGAGGTTCTGTACGTATAAACAAACAGTTCCAGTACATCTCTGTCGATTAAAATCACAACGAGGATTTCCACGAGGTAGTGCTTGCTCTATAATTTATTCGCAGCACACTGTAGTGCAGAGGACTGACAAAATAAGCATCACACTTACAGAGAACCAAATGTTTGGTTACCTGTGTGAAAAGCTCTATAGTGTTTGTCTTAAGGTTTTTGAGTTCAGTAACAGAAGGGTCAGGTTCTGCAGCATTGAGGTGTTGAAGCTCAGGATAGTAGGTGAAACTTTTCCTCCGCGAGATTGCAGCTCATTACTTGCAAATTCCTGTAATCGCTGAGCCACCGAGCTAACACCTGTGGGGGTGTGCAAATGGATCTGTGATCAGCTACGCTGCCAGCGGGAAGAGTGAGAATCACTTTCTTATTGGCTTGGCCTCCTATAGAGTCGAAAATTATTAGTTCCTCTGAGTGCTGGGGTAATGTCAAGAGTGGTAGTTCCCAACCCTTTTCTGAGGACTCAAGACCAGCTCCTGGGTTTTAATGTGACGCAGCTTCCAGATGGTACTAAGAAAGCTCAGTGATCAGCTGTGCTGTAGATACATTTAAAATCTTTGGATCTGTCTCAAAGACTGGAATGCAATAGTACAGCGGCGGTGCACTATATTGTAACCATAGAATATAAACATTATCACATAACTGCAGTACTTTTCTCATAGCCCAGCCAATGACATATTTTTGATATTACCCTAGGGTAATATTATTCTTGTGAAAATTTCATTGGCTGAGAGCGTGGGAAAAAATCACTCCGTGTTATGCAACGCTGTTAATATTTTTAGTCAAACTGAATACCAAGTGTAACGTTGGTTAAATCAGTATGGCTCAGTGCCTTTGCAAGCTTGCTAGGTTCCACTCACATAACTAAGTTACTTAGCTATCTAGCTAGCGTGCACGCAGTACATTTTCATAACGATTATGTAACATTAGTTTGTCAGCTAGCAAGCTAACAATAGCTAGCTACTCAGTTAACTGAATTTACAAACCATTGCTTGTTCAGCCGTGAGTGTCTGTGATTCAGTGACTGACTTTGTCAGCAGAGCGATGGAGTTAGCTCAGTGCTAACAAACAATGGGCGCTAATGGAAATTTCATTTGTTTTTTACGCAATACAGTTATGTGATAAACAAAATATTAGACTCTTGTTGCTCGCAACAAATGCAAAGTTTACTCAACTTGTTTCATAACTTTCTAATGACACGCCAACTCTCATAAGATCCTCTATATAGAACAGACAATGCCATAGGGCAATGTTATCCTGAATGTACCAAGAATGGTCGCCATCTTGGGTAAAACTGAATCATAACTGTGAATGGCGATGAGATCAGAAAAGTATGACTATAAAGACTATAGATCTCTACACAGGCAGGGAATGCTGCGTAAGTGTTACCCAATATGGCCGACAGGTTGACACGTCCATGTAATAGTCATGTATGTTCCTCTGTTTTAGAATTTTATGATAAGTAACATTTTTTTTTTGCGAACTGGGGCTGATGGAATATGTAGTGCTGAGATCTTCCAAATCACTGCAGGATCTCTTCCTGGACTCCCATGATGCTCGGTGTGTGGGATGTATCGTGACAGCACTGAGCACAGAAAGCAGCTGTGTCAGACGGACACAATCGGACAGGAGTTACCATCTGGTGATGGCTGATTTAATGAGCAAATACATCTGTGCACCATAGGGCCTTTTCATCATTCATTATTAATTGTGTTTTAATAGGACTAATGAGTTGTGACTGAGGGTTTGGCCTGCTTGTATTAGGCACAGCTGCAATAAAGGGATTGTTGTTTGTCTACAGCAGAATCAAAACTGAAAAGCCCACCGTTTCACAGCGGATGTGTAAGCCGGAGTCATCGCACGTTTTCTATTTCATTTATTAATAACACGTGACACACTAGTGATGATGTCGTCTCACCATGTGACACACTCCTGCCCTTATCCACCAGCTCATATGCAGCAGCGAATCTTTTCACGTACGCGAGAGAATGCTGAGATATGCGTTGTTTGCTCTGTAATACGCACGTGCCAGCGGTCCGGAGACTCTCCTGCATGTGTGCACCGTGAACGCGGGCGAGTCGCCAGGCTTTTGCCAGCTGCTTTATGACGTTGTTTAAATTGTATTGTGTCCCGCTGAAGATAGCCGCCCGGCAGCTTTCTTGTCCTGACGTGAGCTGGGTTTAATCCTGTGCCCCTCTGCTGCCGCGAGTTCTGCCCTGAAATATACTCTCATCTCAGCGAGAAACTGTTACCTTAAACGGCAGTCCCACAGTATTATTTTCCTTTTGTCTCAAATGGGTTTTTTAAGGTCACTTTGTATCTCAGTCTTTGTTCAGAGGAGAAGTGAAACTGAGTTATGACCAGAGAGCCATTTATGTTTTTATCTTCAGTCTCTCTGGGTGATTTTCAGTAGAGAATTTTAAGTGAATCTCTTTCTAATGTTCTCTGGTTTTGTTTTTGTATCTTTTTGTCATTTTTAGTGTACAGCTGGATGCTGCAAGAGAGGCAGACTTTACAGGCCTGCGTTAGTTTATTCACTTCACAGTTATCTGAGGGGACTTCGGTGTTGTAAAACTGGCAGCCATGTGCCAGAAATTCTTCCTGTAAATGAATTAGGATTTTTGAGAAATGCTGCCACCCACTCATGGCCTCCACACCTGCGCGACTGATCTGTCATGGACAGACAGCTCCTTCCTTCTCAGCATGGTCCCCGAAATTATCTCCCTCAGAGACTATCCGCCGGTAAATACCTGCCATGTACTGCCACTGTTTAATGATTCACATACTGCTGAAGCTTTACCTCTTATACCTGTATTACTGTGAAGGGTAGGAGAGATAATAAATTCTGCTGTTAGACAGGATTTGATTTGTTTCTGTGTCACTGGCGACATACAGGGCTGCCTTTCACTGTGCTTCTGGTTTTTTGTGATTGCATCGGGATCAGAGCTGATTGGCTGGTATTATGTCAGGAAAGGAGGCGATTGGTTGAGATTTTTCTGGGGTAAGAGGTGATTGGGTGTCACTGCAGAGTGTCCCTCTGCATAGTGGGACTGTATAGAGCTTGATGGTGATTGGTTGTGTCCGCTCAAGGATCAGTGGTGATTGGGCAGGACTTGGGAGTGACCGCTCCCCCAGTTTAGTGCTGGTGTATGCTCAGGATCTATTTACACTTGAGGAAATTACTGACGGAGTCAGAGTCACCCTGATTAATCAGGGCTGCCAACTCTCACTTTGGCGTGAGAAATGCGTAAGATTCAGTGGCATATTCACGTTCCCGTGCTGTAGTCAGCAATTACTCAATCAACGCAATGCATGTGTTTCACGATCTTTCAAATTGTTTAAATGAAATAAGACCATTTGAAATGTTTTTATGTAATTCCATTGCTTCCAACCCCCGAGTAAAGAAAAGCATGAGAAGTCAGGAGTCATAATAGATTTCCATGTTACTAGTGCTGAAATCCACATTAACGCATGTGAAACTGATAAACCTCCATGCACAAGGACTTCAATTCCACCTGAGAATCTCTTTCAAACGCGCTGATTGAATAATTGCTGACTACAGCATGGGAACGTGAATGTGCCACTGAATTCTCACGCATTTCTAACGCCAAATGCGCGAGAGTTGGCAGCCCTGATTAAGTTGGGTTGGAACGACCACACAGACTTCAAATGTCATCCAATAAGACAACAATTTCCTCAGCTGCTCCTGAAAAACACCAGAGAGATGCCAGGCCCCCCATCTTACCTTGCCCTCTGTAAGACCCACGCAGCTCGACCAAGGGAGGAAGAGCCCGGGTTGAAGGTTTATGCGTGTGGATTCCTAGTATTAGCACGCGCGACGTCCTGGCTGGTGCGAATCACAATAAAATGGATATATTTTCTCCGTTCGAACAACGGGCACAAAAAGCACAAGGGTTACAATTAATCTGACTCCATAATAAATTTAGAATACCAAATTTAGTTATACCCTCGTTAAATATCTGACTCCAAATTAGAATTAGAATTTATAGTTTAGGGACACATGCGTGAATCTCGGGCAGCTACGCCGCCAGACTCATCCGTGAAAACCAGTTACTCAACCGACGCCCCGGGTAATAAGCGCAGTTGCGGATCTTAGTTCGGTGAGAGTTCTAGAGGATGGAAGAAATTACCATGATAGTAGCAACTTTGGCATAAACATATCATGAACCCAGATTTATGTGCACCACAGGGCCCTTTAAGGGATCGGCCAGGCACCGGCTTATAAACTCAAGAAAACCCTTAAGGTCAAATCCCCAGGACCGATACTACATAAACCCTTTATATAAGTAGACCGTAATCTGCAATCCAACTTAAAACCCATCACTACCTTTAAAACATCAGCTAGCTAGTCTGGAATGTAAGGACTCGCCCCTAAGTACCGGTCGTAACATGGCTAGAAAGAAGAAAAAAGGATTAGGAGTCACGGAGACCACGCAAGCTTAAAGGAATGACAACAATTTATTCACCAGGTAGGCAAAAGCTTAAATCAAACAAATCCACGTTAAGCCAATTACAAGTTACGCATAATTTAGAAGAGGAGAATAAAGTCATACCTGGAGGAAAAAGGATACACGCACTAACGTGCTGAAGCGGGAAGTTCGAAATACGATGTTACATCATTGAAAAGGCTACTCACGCACTAACGTGCGCGGGGAGAGATCAGATACGATCTTCCCCGAAAGGATTGTTTCTCTTTGCTTTAAGCCAAACCACGTCTTTGATCCAGGCGGCATGGCCATAAACACCTGGAAGGGGGGTCGAATCCGGTTTTTGGGTTTCCACCATTGGGAGGATGTAATAAAACACTTCAGCAGAGAGAGGAGAATAAGGTGATTACCAGAGAGTATTCTGACCAAATTCTCAGGAGTTTCCAAAAGAGAATGAACCATAATTTCAATGGGAATGAAACATACTCCATTCAACTCCTTAGATTCCCCCGAGAATAACAAGACCAAACATGATATGAGTATGTACTAATATGATGCAGTTGTCATGAAAAAGTCTTAAGATGAATTAATATATAGTTTAATTGGGTTATAAGTATATAAGTGATTTCTTAGAACATGATTTAACATATAAGCACATTATGCACTTCCCAGAGGTTTAGATTATTTGAAACAGATTAATATAACTGGACTTTAACTTAAGACTTAGGTCAGTAATATGACTCGCACAGGGGCATTGTGTCAGCCAGAGCCCTGCAACACCCCCGTGGTGAGACCATTGCCACCTCCTGGAAGTCCACAAAAGTTTTACTGCTATCTGGCATGGCTCTGGACTGAGCTTATCAGCCATTTGTCGCATACAGTCGCTGGGCTCCCCCACGCATCAGCGTTTGCAGATCTTACAGAGGTGCCGCTCAGAACCCAACCCAAAGGCACAGATGAATTTTACTGGTTTAGAAATGGAACAATCTTTTGTAAAATGAAATATGCAATGTCTACACCTCTCCTTGGACTTTATACTAAACTGGTCATCTGCAGTCCCAGTGTTCCCAGCCTGCTTGACTCTCTTGCAGAATCGCCCATCTGTAAAAACTGCATCCAGTGCTGTGGTTTAATTGGAGCCTTTGAGAATAGCGCTAATGCAAACAGCCGTCCAGGTCCCCGATTCTCTGAGTCTCCGAGTCTCTGGGTTTTAGTCTGAAACAGGGGCTTACTGTAGTGGTTCGAGAGAACGATCTCGGAATGCGTGCAATTCCCAATCTAAAAGAAAGAGGACATAAGAACCTAAACTACTAAATGTTCACGCAGCACATACAACTACGGAACACAGCCCAAAATGAATGACTGAATACTCCTAGGGAAAAGAGCTCCGACTTTGGAGCAAGCTAGAAGTAAAACAAACTTTCCAAAAGCTAACGAACTAACTGGCAAAAGTAGATCGCAACACTAGTCTAAAAGACCTCTGTTACCAGCGCCGTGTATAGATGACACTAACGCAAAGAGGTGGCGGAATCTTGGGTAATTTATAGGATTCACGCACCTGATATTAATCTGCAATTAACCTGAGAGGCAGCGAGGTAGTCACGAGTGCTGTGGAAGAAGACGAGTAGCCGATTAGCCAAACATACGTCGTTAGCATACCAAGCACCATGGTAAAATGTTCCAAACAACCAAGTGATTAACAAAATCGGAATCTGATGCAGATAGGGTTTTATCTTGAAAGGCAAGGGTGTGCCCACCTAAGAGCTGAAAAACAGCTCAGGTGAAGGCAGAAAGAGACCTGATACATGACACTTACAGTGCCCTAAAGATGGCTGAATGTGACAAAATCATTAGCAATTGCCTGAATGCTGGATAATCATTAGCATAGTGTTACCAGCTACCATGCGCTAATGGGCTAATGCAGTTCCCACAGGGGTCACTCAATATGCATGTAGATAAGCTCGAGTGAAATTATTCTCTTCTTCTGCCTGATATTCAGTGTTATTTCACAGCCAAAATGTAGGAGAACGCTGCTCATCCAAAAAAAAAAAAACATTTTTTTGGTAACTTATAAAAACTTATATAACTTATAAGTTATAAAATAACTTCGCTATTTTAGGCTCAGAGTTGGTTAAGGTTAGGGTGAGGTTATGGTTAGGGTGATATATGTAATATTCCTGGATCAGGGGTTCGGGAGTGAGTGTAAGTCTATGGGATGTCCCCACAAAACATGAAAACACAATGTGTGTGTGTGTGTGTGTGTGTGTGTGTGTGTGTGTGTTTGCAGGTGTTTCTGAGTACTCATGCATGTCTGTGAGTGTTTGTACATGTGTGCGTACATGTGTGTGTATGTGTATGTGTGTCACACAGATGAACACACACACAGACACACACATGCGAGTACTCAGATACATCTGCACACACACACATACACTCACACTCACACACACACACACACACGTCCATACATCCCGCCAGGTGGATTGTTCCTTTGATCATGATGTTTTTGATATGTAGGGAATTTAGCCTCGCATCCTAAACTGCTCCATTCATCCAGTTACATGTTATTTTAATCAGAGGGGAAAATCAATGAATAAATAAATAGATAAATAAATAAAATAAATAAAACATTTTGTGACTATGCTTTGAATGGTGCCTGACAAATAATCAAAAGAATCTTCGACAAAGTTGAATTGATGAAACAATTTCAGTCAAAAGCAATTTATTTCTATCCCGACAGCACAGGCTTTTGAAAGTCTGTCAAAAACAAATAAACTGGAGTACAGTTCTGGAGGATCACGTGTCAGATTCTGAGCTGTAAGGCATCTAGAACATTTTGCCTCTTATTCAGAGACATCACGGCTTTTACACACCATATCTGCGTATCCACGACAACCGTCACACACAAATAAAGTCAGCTGAGCGTTTTCCTTTGAAGTAAAGCACAGCACTCTCTCATATTCTGTTCCATTGATTCATATGCATTTTTGAATAGGATGAATTAGTCATTGTCAGGTTCTCAGGTTACAATGACTAATTCATATTTAGTTACTGGTTTTGTTCTGTTTTAAAATACACTTTTATTTCAGAGTAGCATAGGGTGGAATTGCACTGTTCAGAGGGAAGAACAAATCACGATGGAATGAGTTCATGTATATTTATACTGCGTATGTGTGTGCTGCTAATGAACTAGCAAATGGAATTATCCTTGTGCCTTCCAGCTGTGGGGTTTTGGTGTTTGTTTTTCTGTTAGTTGATTTGATGGACAGGGAAATGTTTTGTAAATTATTTTTTGAACATGTTCAATGTTCAAGTCATTATGCGTAACACATAACAGCCTAATCCAAGTTTATACAGAACAACACGATCCCTGTATTTATTTATTTTTATTTATTTATTTGTATGTTTGTTTGTTTATTTATTGCCAGAATAAGCAAATAGATGGTTTATTACATTCAGGGGTATAATGTGTTTATGATAGAGCTATTTTATATATATTAATTTAACGAATGCATTTATTCCGCAAATATAATTTATAACTAAAAGTCTTACAGCTAGAGCAGAGGTTAAGGGGGTGACGTTTCTGGGGCCCCAAAAAATCAGAGTGATGAGAAGAGGGGCTCACAGGGGAGTGGTGCTTCAGGGGGCCGCCGGGTCCCTCACTGGGGCCCTCACTGGGGCCCTCACTGGGGCCCTGATCGGGGTAACAGATCAAAGTCAGATCTAAGCCTGACGGTGAGACTCATTCATTTTGAGTGTGGATTCGGCTGAGCAATGTGTGTATGTGTGTGAGTGTGTGTGTGTGTGTGTGTGTGCGTGTGTGTGCGTGTATCTAACACCACTGTGACACAAAAGTCAAACATATCTCACATTGCACTGAGGAAAGTCCAACATCGACTGAACTGTTTGCACTTTCGCACATATTTTATTGTTTGTACGGCCTTGTAATGAATTTAATAAGCGATATCTAAACTCAAGCTTCAGTGTGAAGCTTCTTTGTCTGAGTGCGAGTCCTTCACTGCATTAGTGACTTTTTCCTAACTACCGCACCAGAGTTAAACATTGACTTATGGACAGTAGCTCAGTCCTTGTGAAGCACTTACATTCAGCTGCCATCATAAATGTCAATTGGCAACGATCATCTCCTCTTAACATGAAATTCATGCAGTAATAAAATTTACTGAATATATGGTCGGCTATTTCCTTTATCTCATCATTTCACACTCATTTTCTGTTTCTGTGAAATGATTATGACCGTTCAATCCAAACTAGTATTAGTTTCAACAGTCATCCAGGTTAATTCTTGTGAGTTATGAGTCAGTTCATATTGTTGGTGTTCTGGCTGTTTTTCCACCAATTGAAATCTAAAGCTCTGAGCCAATGAAAAATTACTCTTACTCCATCTCTTGTAGTCCTGATTCCATTCTCAGATTTGTCGGCTGGTAAACCTACTTGATTATTCCTCAAACCTTCCTCTCCTGGTCATGATAACCATCCTTATCTGTGCGTGTGCATCCCTCAGGCAGTTTGTGAGGATTGTAAATAACGTTCATTACAAATCACTGAGACTTCGGGGGGTGAACATCTCTACAGTCAGAAACCTCAGGAGTGAGAGACTGTCCCAGTCTTTCTGACTTCATCTGTCTCTACTGTGATTGGGGAGAATTGCCAGGATTTATTTTTCTGCTTTTTAAGAGTCAGAGCTTTGCATTCTCTCTCCACAAACTGGGGTTTTTCAGCTCACAGATGGTACAGAGAATGGGCTTACATGGGGCTTCACCTGAGAAATGTGTCCTTGCTCATTTTTACAGCTGACATGATGTTGTGATTAATATTTCAATCTGCTCAGGAAAGTCAGATGAAAGATTTACCATATACTCCTTTATGAATGGAAATTGGATTGATAATAAATATTTTAGTTTTTTATTGTCAGGCTACTAGTGCTCATTTTTGGTGGTTTTGACCAAACTTTGGAGAGGCAGACAGAATAATTTGATTGATAATGACTTGTGCAGGTTCTGTCCCCCTTTACTACACTCTAAGAAAAAAAGGTTTGTTTCAGCACCCTCTTACGGGGGCACACATTTGCTATAATAGCAGCACCTTTTTTAAAGGAGCTCACGAGCACCCTAAGAAGGGGTGAACATAAGCACCCCAAAAAGGTGTTAATGAGCACCCTTGCATGGGGTGAACGTGACAACCCTAAAAGGTGCTAACGAGCACCTCTATAAGGGGGTAACGCAAGAACCCTAAAAGTTGCAGATGAGGACCCTTATTCGGGGTGACCACGCGCACCCCTATAGAGGGTGACTGCAACACCTTTTAGGGTTCTTGTTATCACCATTTCACAGGGTGCACAAATGCACCTTTCCTAATGGGTGCTTGTCTGCACCTCTAAAGATTCGCACTTCTACCTTTTTTAAAGAACCCAAAAGGCGCTCGCAGCCTCAGAGAGGGTGTGCTTTTTCCACCCTTACAGATTCTTACCGTGGTTAAAACACCCATGTGCACACACACATAAGCAAACACACGCATACACACACCCTCAACATAATCCTTAGGTTCCATACACGTATCAGTCATTGTGTAACGTCTCGTGTCCTGTGCACAGTGACTGGTGCGGAGGACAGGAAGCAATAGACTGGACTCAGATGCAGGGATTGATTTGAGCTTTTATTATGCCCGCACAGCAGTGCAGTGGGCATCAGCGTTGCAATCAGTATGAAACAAACAGGAACTGAGGTTCCACAAAGATAGATAGATGGTCATACAGCAGTAGAGTAAGTATTACACAATCAAAGAAAACGGAACGAGGTTTCTTTAAACAAGAAAATAAAAAGGCTGCTTTAAAGTAAGCGGCTCCTAGTTGATAATTTGGCTTAGTATATGTGAAACACGGGAACTGTCTTACAAATGACCTTCAGCACCGTTACTGCATGGCATTTAAGAGACATCACAAAGAGCCTTCGCACAGGACTCATATATATATCCCTCTGAGGGAACAACAAACAGGTGCGCAGGCTGATTGACTAATGACAGATAATAATTGAATAATCATTAGAAGGGCGCTCCGGGGTCTCATGGAGCAATGAGCTGGCTGGCAGGAGGCCTGTCTTTACGCATCGTATTTCGACTTAAAAGGGGCAAACAAGTGCATGTCAATGACAATCACACTGCTGCCCAGTTTTGCATGTATGAAGACTTTTTTTTGTCATGTGCATTCATCCTCTGTTGGCTCCTCCATACTGACACTGGGAACAAATTGAAAATAAGACATCTGAATTTCATGTAAAGTAAATTCACTTGTTTATAAACCAGATATCAAAGCAGCTGCATAAATGAGATGATGAGAAGAAATGGCAAAACAAATCCATTTTAGTCCTTAAACGATCTTCTCGTTGCGGGATGTCGGCAGCCACGTAACAAAGTGAGCTAGCGTATATAGCTTGACGAACAAAGCCAGCTTGAACGCGACGAACGCCAGTTATTGTCCACGTCGATTGTCCTCGTTCGTACAAGTGTCGCGCTGCCACTGGTTGTTGTATTTTTCGAGAAGTAGTCTGATCGAAAAGTCGTTAATTGTATCAGTTGTAATTTTTGTGTCCCAGTTTATTTTATTAGAATAAGTAAGTTTAAAAATGTGGCAGCGTTGCATTCCACTAATTTTGTACAATAAAAAAAATATATGCTATACAAGAAGTTCAACACAAAATAGATCCAAAGTGTGAATTAGGCTAATGATTGTTAGTGCAGTTGAGTGAGAGACTATTCAAGGGTGCGAACGGGCACCCTATAGGTTTCAGCTCCATCTACAGGTTCTGAAGGGAACCTTTCCTAAGTGCGAACCTTTTCGGTGCCAACGAGCACCCTTCAAGAACCTTTTTTTCTTAGAGTTTACAGAAATTTTGTCTGTTCCATCTCTGCCCTGCAGCCAGGGATCCTTTTTGGGGTCAGTCCTTTAAGGGTCAAGCAGAGAGTCTTGAACTATTAGTTCACACCCTCACACCCCTCCAATTCTGATAGAATATCATGTCTTTTTTTTGTACCCTGAATGCCACCCAAGACTTACGTATACCACATATGTTATTTGGAGCAGTAATAAACTTTTCAGAGGTATTTGATAATTGAACTTCACTACCTCCCACCATAATCATATTTGGTCTCAAGCTTAAGAAAAAGGGAATAAATCTATGAATCTCCTTATAAAAATTTCATTGTGCTCAGCTTTGCTGCTAATAACATAAGGGCATTTGAATATGTCATTGCCCGGTTTCATGAGAGACAGTTTGTTGTTACTCACAGCTTTGGACATCCACAGGTCCACCAATCAGCACAACCTCCATTGATGCCTAAAGGGGGGGGGGGGCCCATCCCCTCCCTTTTAGTAACAGCAAAAGAATATGGACCTTTTTTCTGCGGAAAACCAACAGGGAGTTTTGACATCTGTGAAGTGGATTTAGTGTTTGATATCATCCTTTTTCATCAAAAGAACTGGCTGTCATCTGATACTGAAACTTTGATTTCGGCCTTCCTTGAGACCATTTCAGGGAATACAAACTTTGATTTGGTGTTTTCTTTCTTTATTTTCTTTTGTTATATTATTCATGTCTGATTTTATCTTGTTGAAGGTTGTAGATCTGTAGACATCTGCATGTCCTTTTGTAACTCCTATTAAATTTTCTACTTGTGAATCAGATTTTGAGTTTTTCAGTAACTTTGATCCAACAGGTTGCTCTGTCTATCAACAAATTTGACAATTCAATCGTTAATTTATAAATGTCAAGTCCGTGCCTGGAAGCCTGGTGACCACACCCACAACTCAAAATAAATCATTACTTCCTCTCCAACTCCCCTGAGTACTAAGTGCTTTCATCTGTGTTGTGCCGTATTTAACCCCGTGTTCTGCTCAGTTGGTTACTGGGCCTCATCTTACGAATACTATAGTTCTCTAGCTCCTGCGGTTGCGGGTCTAGATCTGGACTCCCGCATATTTAAGCTCCTTGTTCTGAAGATTGTAATCTTGTATTCTGTTGTTACTTTGTGCACTTGCGGTATTTTGGCATTTTTGGCTTTTTCTGTTTTTGGGAGTTTTTGAGAAAATTTCTTTGCTACTTTTTTATGCTTTGTGTTGTTACTTTGTTTAATGTTCCTGTTTTCTTTAGGTGATTATATCAACTTGTGTCTTCTGAGCATTTCTGTAAAACCGTATACTTCGCATTTCAAATTATTGTCATAACCCGGAGTGTCATTGTTTCAGTAGTTGTGTAGTCTTGTGTATCTTCCCTGGCGTATGAACTTGTATGTATTATACTATTAAAGTACCTGTTCCATACACTAACTTCCCGTATTGTCTGCGCCTCATCATCTTCCCTGAGTGTCCCCTGACAATATATTTGATAATAATCAAAAAATGGAAGAGATTAATTTTACTCATTGGATATCAGAAAGGTTTAAAGAGTTGACGTACTTTTGTTCAGTATTCAGAGTGCTGGACATTAAATGAGGGCATTGAACTGTTAAAACTGGGAGATTTGAAAATTGTGCAAAATTCGATTAAATTTCATTTCCCCAACATTATTATATCCCCGAAATACGAGTTGGGGAACTTCGGGGATGTACCCCTTGCTGTCGGCCGCCAACAGCGTAGGCCTAGTGTTAATTAAGGTTTCCTCCCAAAGTTGTCTTCATTACCAGGAGTCTTATTGGGCCATTATGAGAATTAGTCTGTGTGTTAATTGGCCAGTATGATAACAGGCAGGAGTCTTGATAGTCAGGCGTGATCAGTGCTCTGTGTTTCCTGTGTGTCTGAAGCTGATTGACAGGTGTGATCAGTGCTCTGTGTTTCCTGTGCGTCTGAGGCTGATTGACAGATGTGATCAGTGCTCTGTGTTTCCGGCTGTCTGAGGCTGATTGGCAGGCGTGATCAGTGCTCTGTGTTTCCTGTGTCTGAGGCTGATTGACAGATGTGATCAGTGCTCTGTGTTTCCTGTGTCTGAGGCTGATTGACAGGTGTGATCAGTGCTCTGTGTTTCCTGTGTGTCTGAGGCTGATTGACAGGTGTGATCAGTGCTCTGTGTTTCCTGTGTGTCTGAGGCTGATTGACAGGTGTGATCAGTGCTCTGTGTTTCCTGTGTGTCTGAGGCTGATTGACAGGTGTGATCAGTGCTCTGTGTTTCCTGTGTCTGAGGCTGATTGACAGATGTGATCAGTGCTCTGTGTTTCCTGTGTGCCTGAGGCTGATTGACAGGTGTGATCAGTGCTCTGTGTTTCCTGTGTGTCTGAGGCTGATTGACAGGTGTGATCAGTGCTCTGTGTTTCCTGTGTGTCTGAGGCTGATTGACAGATGTGATCAGTGCTCTGTGTTTCCTGTGTGCCTGAGGCTGATTGACAGGTGTGATCAGCACTCTGTGTTTCCTGTGTGTCTGAGGCTGATTGACAGGTGTGATCAGTGCTCTGTGTTTCCTGTGTGTCTGAGGCTGATTGACAGGTGTGATCAGTGCTCTGTGTTTCCTGTGTGTGTGAGGCTGATTGACAGGTGTGATCAGTGCTCTGTGTTTCCTGTGTGTGTGAGGCTGATTGTCAGGTGTGATCAGTGCTCTGTGTTTCCTGTGTGTGTGAGGCTGATTGACAGGTGTGATCAGTGCTCTGTGTTTCTGATGTGTGTGTGAGGCTGATTGACAGGTGTGATCAGTGCTCTGTGTTTCCTGTGTGTGTGAGGCTGATTGACAGGTGTGATCAGTGCTCTGTGTTTCTGATGTGTGTGTGAGGCTGATTGACCGGTGTGATCAGTGCTCTGTGTTTCTGATGTGTGTGTGAGGCTGATTGACAGGTGTGATCAGTGCTCTGTGTTTCTGATGTGTGTGTGTGAAGCTGCCTGCATTCAGGATATAGAGGGTATAGAGCAGGGCTCCTCAAATCACGGTCCTTGAGGGCCAAGAACTGCTGGTTTTCCACCCTCCCTTTACATGTGAGTCAGATGAGATGACGGTGTGGCCAATCAGCATCAATAATTGTTCGCTTAATTGCCAGGAAGGAGGGAAAACTAGGACTGTATTTGGATTCGAGGGCCGGATTTGGAGAGCCCTGGTATAAGGTATTCATGGTATAGTGTGACCCTGCTTCTCTAATGTCAGTCTGATCTGATTTTAAAATCCAACATATTTCACAGAGCCAAATGCTTTATGTTTCTGAGATTGATACCCTGCTGGTTTTGTGTGATGTGTGTTTGACAGGGTTGGTTCATGAAGGGGTCACGCCTCTGTGATGGATGAGTGGGGGTGAGGGGTCAGGGTTCAGGGGTGACGCAGGTTCTGACAGGTGTATTTCCAGTTAGATCAAACTGCTCCGAATCTATAGGAGTCTGGGCTGCTGTCCGTGGGGCTGACTGAGTTACGGACATACAGCCCACCCGCCTCTACACACACTCTCAAACACACTCACTCACACAAACTTACACACACACACACACACAAGCACACACACTCACGTGTGCATCAGGAAAACTGCATCTCTCAGAGGAATTCTGGTTTCCTGCTCACAGATGTGTCTGGTCTGACACAGTTTTCTCGCCTACTATTAAGTACTTACTGAACTGCTCAAATATTTGGAATCACTCAGTACTTTATCGTATATACTGTACATCATAAGATTCAATCACTGCTGTGAAAATGTACAATTTTACTAAGGTTTTATTCTTATTCAATTTCCAGAGGGACTGTAATTTTTCACATTGTTCTGATTCTAAAGATGGTCACACTTCATGAACTTCACAATGTAGATCGAGCTTTGGTTAATGTGTTGGGTTGTCTCGCCATGAAAGATAGCAGCTTGCTTTCCGTCTATTAATCCATGAGAGGTTAGTCAAAACATCCAGACTGGATAGCTTACTGCATGTGAGTCATGTGTGTGACAGGCTTCTCTGAATCACAAGCAGCAGGTGAGTGTTTGTTGGGCTGCAGGTGCAGTGAGCGGCAGGTTAGTGTTTTTTGGGCTGCAGGTGTAGTGAGCAGCAGGTTAGTGTTTGTTAGGCTGCAGGTGTAGTGAGCAGCAGGTTAGTGTTTGTTGGGCTGCAGGTGTAGTGAGCAGCAGATTAGTGTTTGTTGGGCTGCAGGTGTAGTGAGCAGCAGGTTAGTGTTTGTTGGGCTGCAGGTGTAGTGAGCAGCAGGTTAGTGTTTTTTGGGCTACAGGTGTAGTGAGCAGCAGGTTAGTGTTTGTAAGGCTACAGGTGTAGTGAGCAGCAGGTTAGTGTTTGTTGGGCTGCAGGTGTAGTGAGCAGCGGGTTAGTGTTTGTTGGGCTGCAGGTGTAGTGAGCAGCAGGTTAGTGTTTGTTGGGCTGCAGGTGTAGTGAGCAGCAGGTTAGTTTTTGGGCTGCAGGTGTAGTGAGCAGCAGGTTAGTGTTTGTTGGGCTGCAGGTGTAGTGAGCAGCAGGTTAGTGTTTGTTGGGCTGCAGGTGTAGTGAGCAGCAGGTTAGTGTTTGTTGGACTACAGGTGTAGTGAGCGGCAGGTTAGTGTTTGTTGGGCTGCCGGTGCAGTGAGCAGCAGGTTAGTGTTTGTTGGGCTGCAGGTGTAGTGAGCAGCAGGTTAGTGTTTGTTAGGCTGCAGGTGTAGTGAGCAGCAGGTTAGTGTTTGTTGGGCTGCAGGTGTAGTGAGCAGCAGGTTAGTGTTTGTTGGGCTGCAGGTGTAGTGAGCAGCAGGTTAGTGTTTGTTGGGCTGCAGGTGTATTGAGCAGCAGGTTAGTGTTTGTTGGGCTGCAGGTGTAGTGAGCAGCAGGTTAGTGTTTGTTGGGCTGCAGGTGTAGTGAGCAGCAGGTTAGTGTTTGTTGGGCTGCAGGTGTAGTGAGCAGCAGGTTCAGTGTTTGTTGGGCTGCAGGTGTAGTGAGCAGCAGGTTAGTGCATTAAGGGCTGCAGGTGTAGTGGGCAGCAGGTTAGTGTTTGTTGGGCTGCAGGTGTAGTGAGCAGCAGGTTAGTGTTTGTTGGGCTGCAGGTGTAGCAGGTTAGCAGGTGTAGTGAGCAGCAGGTTAGTGTTTGTTGGGATGCAGGTGTAGTGAGCAGCAGGTTAGTGTTTGTTGGGCTGCAGGTGTAGTGAGCAGCAGGTTAGTGTTTGTTGGGCTGCAGGTGTAGTGAGCAGCAGGTTAGTGTTTGTTGGGCTGCAGGTGTAGTGAGCAGCAGGTTAGTGTTTGTTGGGCTGCAGGTGTAGTGAGCAGCAGGTTAGTGTTTGTTGGGCTGCAGGTGTAGTGAGCAGCAGGTTAGTGTTTGTTGGGCTGCAGGTGTAGTGAGCAGCAGGTTAGTGTTTGTTGGGCTGCAGGTGTAGTGAGCAGCAGGTTAGTGTTTGTTGGGCTGCAGGTGTAGTGAGCAGCAGGTTGGTGTTTGTTGGGCTGCAGGTGTAGTGAGCAGCAGGTTAGTGTTTGATGGGCTGCAGGTGTAGTGAGCAGCAGGTTAGTGTTTGTTGGGCTGCAGGTGTAGTGAGCAGCAGGTTAGTGTTTGTTGGCTGCAGGGTGTAGTGAGCAGGAGGTTAGTGTTTGTTGGGCTGCAGGTGTAGTGAGCAGCAGGTTAGTGTTTGTTGGGCTGTAGGTGTAGTGAGCAGCAGGTTAGTGTTTGTTGGGCTGCAGGTGTAGTGAGCAGCAGGTTAGTGTTTGTTTGGCTGCAGGTGTAGTGAGCAGCAGGTTAGTGTTTGATGGGCTGCAGGTGTAGTGAGCAGCAGGTTAGTGTTTGTTGGGCTGCAGGTGTAGTGAGCAGCAGGTTAGTGTTTGTTGGGCTGCTGGTGTAGTGAGCAGCAGGTTAGTGTTTGTTGGGCTGCAGGTGTAGTGAGCAGCAGGTTAGTGTTTGTTGGGCTGCAGGTGTAGTGAGCAGCAGGTTAGTGTTTGTTGGGCTGCAGGTGTAGTGAGCAGCAGGTTAGTGTTTATTTGGCTGCTGGTGTAGTGAGCAGCAGGTTAGTGTTTGTTGGGCTGCAGGTGTAGTGAGCAGCAGGTTAGTGTTTGTTGGGCTGCAGGTGTAGTGAGCAGCAGGTTAGTGTTTGTTTGCAGGTTTAGTGAGCAGCAGGTTAGTGTTTTTGGGCTGCAGGTGTAGGTGTTTGTTGGGCTGCAGCAGCAGGTTAGTGTTTGTTGGGCTGCAGGTGTAGTGAGCAGCAGGTTAGTGTTTGTTGGGCTGCAGGTGTAGTGAGCAGCAGGTTAGTGTTTGTTGGGCTGCAGGTTAGTGAGCAGCAGGTTTGTTTGTTGGGCTGCAGGTGTAGTGAGCAGCAGGTTAGTGTTTGTTGGGCTGCAGGTGTAGTGAGCAGCAGGTTAGTGTTTGTTGGGCTGCAGGTGTAGTGAGCAGCAGGTTAGTGTTTGTTGGGCTGCAGGTGTAGTGAGCAGCAGGTTAGTGTTTGTTGGGCTGCAGGTGTAGTGAGCAGCAGGTTAGTGTTTGTTGGGCTGCAGGTGTAGTGAGCAGCAGGTTAGTGTTTGTTGGGCTGCAGGTGTAGTGAGCAGCAGGTTAGTGTTTGTTGGGCTGCAGGTGTAGTGAGCAGCAGGTTAGTGTTTGTTGGGCTGCAGGTGTAGTGAGCAGCAGGTTAGTGTTTGTTGGGCTGCAGGTGTAGTGAGCAGCAGGTTAGTGTTTGTTGGGCTGCAGGTGTAGTGAGCAGCAGGTTAGTGTTTGTTGGGCTGCAGGTGTAGTGAGCAGCAGGTTAGTGTTTGTTGGGCTGCAGGTGTAGTGAGCAGCAGGTTAGTGTTTGTTGGGCTGCAGGTGTAGTGAGCAGCAGGTTAGTGTTTGTTGGGCTGCAGGTGTAGTGAGCAGCAGGTTAGTGTTTGTTGGGCTGCAGGTGTAGTGAGCAGCAGGTTAGTGTTTGTTGGGCTGCAGGTGTAGTGAGCAGCAGGTTAGTGTTTGTTGGGCTGCAGGTGTAGTGAGCAGCAGGTTAGTGTTTGTTGGGCTGCAGGTGTAGTGAGCAGCAGGTTGGTGTTTGTTGGGCTGCAGGTGTAGTGAGCAGCAGGTTAGTGTTTGTTGGGCTGCAGGTGTAGTGAGCAGCAGGTTAGTGTTTGTTGGGCTGCAGGTGTAGTGAGCAGCAGGTTAGTGTTTGTTGGGCTGCAGGTGTAGTGAGCAGCAGGTTAGTGTTTGTTGGGCTGCAGGTGTAGTGAGCAGCAGGTTAGTGTTTGTTGGGCTGCAGGTGTAGTGAGCAGCAGGTTAGTGTTTGTTGGGCTGCAGGTGGTGAGCAGCAGGTTAGTGTTTGTTGGGCTGCAGGTGTTGAGCAGCAGGTTAGTGTTTGTTGGGCTGCAGGTGTAGTGAGCAGCAGGTTAGTGTTTGTTGGGCTGCAGGTGTAGTGAGCAGCAGGTTAGTGTTTGTTGGGCTGCAGGTGTAGTGAGCAGCAGGTTAGTGTTTGTTGGGCTGCAGGTGTAGTGAGCGGCAGGTTAGTGTGTTTGTTGGGCTGCAGGTGTTTGTTGGGCTGCAGGTGTGAGCAGCAGGTTGGTGTTTGTTGGGCTGTAGGTGTAGTGAGCAGCAGGTTAGTGTTTGTTGGGCTGCAGGTGTAGTGAGCAGCAGGTTAGTGTTTGTTTGGCTGCAGGTGTAGTGAGCAGCAGGTTAGTGTTTGTTGGGCTGCAGGTGTAGTGAGCAGCAGGTTGGTGTTTGTTGGGCTGCAGGTGTAGTGAGCAGCAGGTTAGTGTTTGTTGGGCTGCAGGTGTAGTGAGCAGCAGGTTAGTGTTTGTTGGGCTGCAGGTGTAGTGAGCAGCAGGTTAGTGTTTGTTGGGCTGCAGGTGTAGTGAGTGGCAGGTTAGTGTTTATTTGGCTGCAGGTGTAGTGAGCAGGAGGTTAGTGTTTGTTGGGCTGCAGGTGTAGTGAGCAGCAGGTTAGTGTTTGTTGGGCTGCAGGTGTAGTGAGCAGCAGGTTAGTGTTTGTTGGGCTGCAGGTTTAGTGAGCGGCAGGTTAGTGTTTGTTGGGCTGCAGGTGTAGTGAGCAGCAGGTTAGTGTTTGTTGGGCTGCAGGTGTAGTGAGCAGCAGGTTAGTGTTTGTTGGGCTGCAGGTGTAGTGAGCAGCAGGTTGGTGTTTGTTGGGCTGCAGGTGTAGTGAGCAGCAGGTTAGTGTTTGTTGGGCTGCAGGTGTAGTGAGCAGGTTAGCAGGTTAGGTGTAGTGTTTGTTTGGGCTGCAGGTGTAGTGAGCAGCAGGTTAGTGTTTGTTGGGCTGCAGGTGTAGTGAGCAGCAGGTTAGTGTTTGTTGGGCTGCAGGTGTAGTGAGCAGCAGGTTAGTGTTTGTTGGGCTGCAGGTGTAGTGAGCAGCAGGTTAGTGTTTGTTGGCTGCAGGTGTAGTGAGCAGCAGGTTAGTGTTTGTTGGGCTGCAGGTGTAGTGAGCAGCAGGTTAGTGTTTGTTGGGCTGCAGGTGTAGTGTTAGCAGCAGGTTAGTGTTTGTTGGGCTGCAGGTGTAGTGAGCAGCAGGTTAGTGTTTGTTGGGCTGCAGGTGTAGTACAGGTTAGTGAGCAGCAGGTTAGTGTTTGTTGGGCTGCAGGTGTAGTGAGCAGCAGGTTAGTGTTTGTTGGGCTGCAGGTTAGTGGTGGTCTGCAGGTGTAGTGGCGGCAGGTTAGTGTTTGTTGGGCTGCAGGTATAGTGAGCAGCAGGTTAGTGTTTGTTGGGCTGCAGGTGTAGTGAGCAGCAGGTTAGTGTTTGTTGGGCTGCAGGTGTAGTGAGCAGCAGGTTAGTGTTTGTTGGGCTGCAGGTGTAGTGAACAGCAGGTTAGTGTTTGTTAGGCTGCAGGTGTAGTGAGCAGCAGGTTTGTGTTTGTTGGGCTGCAGGTGTCGTGAGCAGTGGGTTAGTGTTTGTTGGGCTGCAGGTGTAGTGAGCAGCAGGTTAGTGTTTGTTGGGCTGCAGGTGTAGTGAGCGGTGGGTTAGTGTTTGTTGGGCTGCAGGTGCAGTGAGCAGCAGGTTAGTGTTTGTTTGGCTGCAGGTGTAGTGAGCAGCAGGTTAGTGTTTGTTAGGCTGCAGGTGTATTGAGCATCGGGTTAGTGTTTGTTGGGCTGCAGGTGTAATGAGCAGCGGGTTAGTGTTTGTTAGGCTGCAGGTGTAGTGAGCAGCGGGTTAGTGTTTGTTGGGCTGCAGGTGTAGTGAGCAGCAGGTTAGTGTTTTTTGGGCTGCAGGTGTAGTGAGCAGTGGGTTAGTGTTTGTTGGGCTGCAGGTGTAGTGAGCGGCGGGTTAGTGTTTGTTAGGCTGCAGGTGTAGTGAGCAGCAGGTTAGTGTTTGTTGGGCTGCAGGTGTAGTGAGCAGCAGGTTAGTGTTTGTTGGGCTGCAGGTGTAGTGAGCAGCAGGTTAGTGTTTGTTGGGCTGCAGGTGTCGTGAGCAGCAGGTTAGTGTTTGCTGGGCTGCAGGTGTAGTGAGCGGCAGGTTCGTGTTTGTTAGGCTGCAGGTGTAGTGAGCAGCAGGTTAGTGTTTGTTGGGCTGCAGGTGTAGTGAGCAGCAGGTTAGTGTTTATTTGGCTGCTGGTGTAGTGAGCAGCAGGTTCGTGTTTGTTGGGCCGCAGGTGCAGTGAGCAGCAGGTTAGTGTTTGTTGGGCCGCAGGTGTAGTGAGCAGCAGGTTAGTGTTTGTTGGGCTGCAGGTGTAGTGAGCGGAAGGTTAGGGTTTGTTGGGCTGCAGGTGTAGTGAGCAGCAGGTTAGTGTTTTTTGGGCAGCAGGTCTCACAGCTGTGTTTTGACCATCAGGTTTGCTGTTCTGGGATGCAGTAGGTTTTCAGAGAGAGGGAGAGGTGATTAGAGATTAAGTGATAAAATGGCATTAAATCTCCAGCCTTCCAGGCCTGGATGTGTTCCCCAGATCTATGGGGTAGTACTACCTCTACTGCAGCAGGAGTGATTGCTATCAGTGGAGGTAATAAATGCTGTTCTGCGTGAGGGGAACACCTGTCAGTGAGGAAACATTCAGCACTGTGTCTTACCTAACAAACTAAGTGTGTGTGTGTGTGTGTGTGTGTGAGCACTATGTCTTACCAAGCAACCGAACAGACTGTATTCATGTATGTTTCTGCGTGCGTGAGAGTGCTGTGTCTTACCCAATACAGTAACAGCCTGTATATTTGTGCGTGTGTTTAGAAGTGTTTGCGAGTGTGTGTGTTCTTGTGTATGCTTGTGTGTGTGTGTGTGTGTGTGTGTGTTTTAGTGTGGATGTGTTATTCCGTCTGTGTTCTTATGCCAGTGTACATGTGAACAGGCCTTTGATCTGACTTGTGTATACAAACACGCTCACTGTTTTTATTGCATGGAGGCAGAGTGTAGCTTTGAAGTACAGATGAGAGGGAGGAGTCATAGCACTGATGAGCAGGAGGGGGGTTTATCACATCATAAGGAGGGGTGGAGTCAATACCGAGGGGAGGGGTCTGCTCAGGGTTTGACCTCTCTGATGTATTTTTCTTTATTTAATTCCTTATTTACTTTTTCTCTCTTATGGTATATTTCACAAAAAGAGACTGCATATCACAACATGCAATAAAAAAGCCGACTGCAGTCCAGGAAAAAAATAATTGGCTCTCTCTGGAATCAAGAGCGGAGTCAGATGTACGATCCATCCGGTAGTTTATTGGCAGCAGTGAGGTACAGATTGGGGACGGAGCCCCTGATGATGATGTGAGAGCAGAACCCCAGACTCAGGTGGCACAGCTCAGCACGGATGTAACAGGCAAGGCTGGGCTAACAGTCGCCCCCCAGTGGCTTCCTGGATGCAGCCAGATGTTGCACAGACCTCAGCAGCACTGAACTCTTCCAGAGGATGAGGGGGTTACTTGAGAGGACTGCAGTCCCAGTGCTGGACCCGCATCAGGGTTGGAAAGTTGTTTCCAGCAAACTCGACAAGGGGAGCAAACTTGGAAGGGTTAACAAGAACTCGGTCCCAATCCTGGACCCTGATTAGTCTTGGAAGTTTGTTCTAATGAACTAGATAACAATAAAGACTTAGAGAGAATGCTGTCACTAAAGTATTTGTTGCAGGAAGACAAAGAACTTTTCCAAACAAATATTGACTGGGATCTTAGTATGAATGCGACTTCACAATCCAGCAACTTCCACAGAAAGCAGAGGGCTTAAATACCCATCACATGGTCATTAGGAAACAACTGTGTAACATCCGAGGGTAGGGGAGATGTATCAGGTGCAAACTAAGCACGATACATAAACCTAATAGACACACAAGTTGCTGAATTGCAAAGCGGCAGAAAAAGAATTCACAATTCTCCCTGTCTCTCAACCTCTTTCTCCATCCATCACTCTCCCTCTCTCTCTATCTCTCTTTCTATCCCTACCTCTGTGTGTCTCTCTCTCTGCAGCCACTTTATGTTAAAGTGTTCTCTCAGTAAATTTTTTGTTGGCCTCTGCAAACTCTCCATTTTCCATTCTTATCTTTCTGGGGCAATATCTGGTAAGATTTACAAGAATCTTCCATCATTGTGCGTTTGAATAAATAAAAGCAGCAACATTCCTGGATAAAGCTGGCAAACGGTCACAGCATTTGTAAACATGATATTTTGCTTTTGGGAAAATGTCTATAATACTTTACTGATACCAACTCTGGCCTGTGATAGGTTCTTGCACAGATATGAGGCATTGCACTGAGAAGATATTGGAACTGTGCTGGGTAATTTTGTGTGCAGAATGGGAGCATTTATTTTAGGAATTGAAAATGGGTTTGTTTATGGTCAAAACAATATTACAGTACTCCCACAGATTGCTTGTGTCCAAAGCAATACTTCCCCTCGGAAAACATTCATCAGGCTTTTCCAGTTTTAACATGCTGTCTTTACTCAGTGGAGCGAGCAGGATCGTACCACAGATCATTGGTCAAAATCGGTTGCAATTCAGCTTTGCTGCCAGAATTACTTTGGTGCTTTTTCCCTGGCACAGTCAGAGATGCACAACATTGTTTAGTAAGTTTTCATTGATGTCAGTTAATGTTTTTCTTGGCAGCAACAGCTGTCAAATGCCCATCCCGCATACATCACTGACTTTCCAATCATGTTATCCCGTGTGTGTGTGTGTTTGTGTGTCTGTGCCTGTGAGTGCGACTGTGTGTGTGTGCGTGTGTGTGTGTGAATGAGGGAGAGAGAGACAGGAAATGTTGGCATATTATCCCTCCAGAAATGTTCTCATGACAGGAGGACATGATTTTGACAGCAGTGTCTGGAAGCAGAGTCCGGAGATGGTAATTACTGTGTTTATTTGCAAAGTGCCAATTACCTGTTTAGGGTGTGTTTGCCCCTCTCCCGTACACCAACAAGGCCAGATTTAATAATCTCTGGAAATAAAATTACCAATATCTACCAATCACAAAGCTAAAAACCCTGGCTTTAAAAATCCATCAAAATCAAGTGCAGAGCAAAAAGCCCTGACTTAGAAAAATCAACAATACCCACCAATCACAGAGTTTACAACCTTGGATAAAAAATATAAAAAGACTATTAATATTCACCAATTGAGCCTGAGTTTAAGAAACTCTACATTATTCCACAATATACTTCTGGTTTTTGTATGAAGTATTACAACAATAAACATTTTTTGACTAAATCTGAACTTAATCCTCACCATTTATTGATACACTAAATAAAGAAAGATAGCAGGCCAGTCTAACCCCAGATTATTCCTCATTTACACCCCTAACATACACCCCTGCTCCCAGCGCACATTCTCGGGAGAAAGTTATTTCAGGTTACTCCAGGAGAGCTGTGTTTCGCTGCTTCACTAAGTTTCTGTGATGCTGATCCATAAAGGCAGAGCACAAGAGATGGAGATCAGTGGAATCATGATGGCGCCTCAGAAAAGGGTGAAATTCTGCAGGGAATCGATTTTTTGGGGACGCGGGGGATGCAAGGCGTGGATTATGGGGTGGCAGAATGTAAAAAGCCTTGCTACAGTTTTAAAAATATGTATTTCTAGAGTGGATTAGAAAGTTTAGACTTGCAAAATGGATGATGGATGGATGGATAGGAACGCCATGGAAACACCTGCAGGCTGAAGCTCGCTTTGAAATCTGTTATGATCAAGACCAGGAACCAAATGCAGAGACAGAGTATAATCCAATAGTAGGGTTTAAGAAGAGACCTTCTGTATATTACGATCATTAAATGTTACAAATAATTTCCGAAAACGAAGACCTTTACACGTATATACTAAGCATACAGCAAGTGACAATCCAGCGATTTGCACACTCAAAGTGAGGGGTATAAATATGTTAACACTAGTAGCGGTCCGTCGGCAATAACTAAGGCCTTTGGAAACCTCATTTTTCAATGGTAAATAACCTATGTTATGGCCCCAATTTTTTATGGCGTCAATTTGTGATGGCCCCAATTTGTTATGGCGTAGCGGACAGCAAGGGATGACAGACAAAATTTTAAAACTTTAACAGATTTAATTAACCAACACTTTGAACTAATCTACAACCTACTCTACTGACCAAGATTGACATAAAAAAAAAAAGAGATATTTACAGTCCCTTGGTAATTGAGATGGGCTGCTGTGTTGCGATGTCCTGGGACAGGAAAATGCTCCAACACAGAAAAAAATCCACAAAAAGAGCTTCACAGGTCTTGAAAAGAGTGACAGGTCTGGTCAAATGTATCTGTCCTCAATTTCTCCTAGCAATTTCTCCTACTACCTTTCACTCTCTCAATTTTTCTCCTTATATACTCTTTTCCAGCCCCCTCTGAGGCATGCCCAGGACATGCCCCAAACCTAGCTCCAGACTGGGCTTAACAAAAAAAATTGTCAATACTGCCATCTAGTGGCTTTTTCCACATTACACCTCCATTCCAAAAGGGAAAAATTTTGACTTATAAAGGCAAAATTTTTCTTTTCAATACAAAAATGGTTAAGTAGACACTTGTGTATATATATATACATATAATACAATATGCTAATAAACACGTGATATATATACACATACTCAAACACGGGATAAGCAATCAGCAATTACATTGTCAGTACCTTTTACATGCTTAATTTCCAAGTCAAACTCCTGTAAAATCAAACTCCAATTCAACAATCTCCGATTCTTGTTTTTCATCTTACTCAAAAACATTAACGGATTGTGGTCAGTATATACAATCATTGGCTTTTGCCCTGTACAAACATAAACCTCAAAGTGTTGTAAGGATAGAACCAGAGCCAACAGCTCCTTCTCAATTGTGGAATAGTTCTTTTGGTGGCGATTGAACTTCCTGGAGAAGTATGCCACAGGATGCTCAATGTCATCAGAGTCACTTCTCTGTAGGAGCACAGATCCACAAGCTTGGTCGCTAGCATTGACCGCCATGGAGAACGGTTTGTTGAAGTCAGGAGATTTGAGCACGGGTAAGTGACACAGCAGAGACTTCAGGCGATCGAAGGCTCTTTGGCATGCTTCATCCCAAGTGAACTTTACGCCTTTCTTCAGTTGGTTGGTGAGACTGAGAGCAATCTCAGCAAAGTTCTTGCAGAACTTGCGGTAGTACCCAATCATTCCAAGGAAGTGGCGCAAAGCTTTTTTGCTGTCAGGAACTGGAAAGTCCATGATGGCTTGGACTTTAACATTTATGGGTGCCACCTTACCCTGGCCTATGACGTAGCCAAGATACATGACAGTAGCACAACCAAAGTCACTCTTGTTCAGGTTAACAGTCAGGTTAGCCTGGGTCAAGCGCTGGAACAACGTCTCCACATCTTTCAGATGTTCTTCCCAGGAGTCACTCCATGTGACCAGGTCGTCGATGTACGCAACCGTGTGTGGCAATCCGGCGATTGTTGACTGTATCATCCTTTGGAACGTGGCTGGGGCATTTTTCATGCCAAAGGGTAGGACTTCATACTGGTATAACCCAGATGGTGTGGCAAAAGCAGAGATGCTCTTGGCCCTCTCAGTTAAAGGCACACACCAATAACCCTTCAATAAATCAATCTTGGTCAGAAACTTTGCTTGCCCTACTCTATTGATACAATCATCAATCCTAGGTATTGGAAACACATCAGTTCTAGTTACAGCATTGACTTTGCGATAATCTGTACAGAATCTAGAACTTCCATCAGGTTTCGGAACTAGAACACAGGGTGAACTCCAATCTGAGTTAGAGGGTCTGATAATATCATGTTCTAACATGTAATCTTTCTCTTTTCAGGATTCATCTGGTACGGATGCTGTTTTATTGGTTCGGCATCACCATCTACATCATGTGAGGCTATAGAAACTCTCTTTGGAACATCAGGAAATAGATCTTTATATTTCTTGCTCAACCTCTCAAACTGATCTTTCTGTGAGGGTTCTAAGTGCTGAAGTTTTACATCAAGATTTTGCAACACTTCAGAATTTGACAATTTACATGAAAGAACTTCAGCTTTAATTCTAGGTTCATCATCTTGAAACTCCCCTCATCTTCACAAGTCTCGGCCATAGGAGGATCTGAAGTGACAGCTGCAACCCTAGCATTCCTATCATGATAAGGCTTCAGCATGTTAATGTGACACAACTGTTTTGGCTTTCTCCTATCTGGAGTCTTCACAATGTAATTGAGATCATTGAGTTTTGTCAGAATTTCATCAGGACCATGAAATCTAGCCTGCAATGGATTGGACTGCAAGGGAAACAACACAAGGACCTTGTCTCCTGGTTTAAACTCATGGCTTCTAGCCTTATGATCATACCAAGTTTTCATTTTTCCCTGACATGATTTCAAGTTCTCTTTGGCTAGGTCACAAGCTGCACGCAGTCTTTCCTTGAACTTGCTAACACAGTCTAACAGACTGATATGCGGCTCTTTCTCTTGCCATTGTTCACTCAACAATAGCAAAGGTCTTCTCACTTCATGGCCAAACACTAGCTCAAACGGACTGAATCCAGTAGACTCCTGCACTGCTTCTCAA
Organism: Gymnothorax javanicus; assembly: GCA_029692085.1. Classification (NCBI taxonomy): domain Eukaryota; kingdom Metazoa; phylum Chordata; class Actinopteri; order Anguilliformes; family Muraenidae; genus Gymnothorax; species Gymnothorax javanicus. The sequence goes on from CM056193.1 coordinate 7,736,557, forward strand.
GCTGCAAACAACAGCAAATGAACACCTTCATCCCAGTCTTTCTCATGGTCATAACAATAAGTCCTCATCATTGTCTTGAGAGTGGAATGAAACCACTCTAAGGCACCCTGACTCTCTGGATGATAGGCACTGGAAAGAATCTGCTTCGCACCTAGTTCATACACAACCTGCTGAAACAATCCGGAAGTGAAATTGCTACCTTGATCTGACTGAATTTCCCTGGGAAGGCCAAACAACGTGAAGAACTTTTTCAAAGCCTTTGAGATTGCAGTTGCCTTAATGTTGCGTAGAGGTATGGCTTCAGGGAATCTGGTAGATGCACACATGATTGTCAACAAGTGCTGATTTCCAGATCTAGTCTTGGGTAATGGACCAACACAATCAACGCTGATCTTGGAGAAGGGCTCCCCAAATGCTGGGATAGGCTGCAATGGAGCTACAGGTGGGTCTAACTGATGTTTTCCAACTACCTGACAAGTGTGACAGGTTTTGCAAAAGTTGGAAACATCTTTCCGAAGTCCAGGCCAGAAGAAGTGTTTCATGATCTTGTCAACAGTCTTGTTAACACCAAGATGACCTCCTAAAGGCAAACTATGAGCTATTGTTAAGATCTCATTCCTGTAGACCTTCGGAACAACAATTTGCTTGACTACTGCCTAATCTGCATTGGCAGGGATATCAGGAGGGCGCCACTTCTGCATCAACACTCCATCCTTGAGATAATACCCAACTGGAACTGCGTCTATTTCTTCATCAGGAAGGGCTCTCTTCTTTAGTACACAAATTTCAGGATCATTGGTTTGCTCCTGAATCAACTGCTTTCCGGACAGAGACAAGTCTCCAGACACATCAGAATCACCAGACTCATCTGGCTGGCTGAACAGAGAACTGATAAAAGTGTCTGATAAGTCCTCAAATGGAGAAACCATAGTAGGCTGAACAGAGTCATGAGGCGAACCACCTGAGTCATGACTATTCAATGTGCTGGACGGCACCACATCATCTTCTTCTTGAGCCTTCTTGGCCATAGCACGAGTCACTGCACAGGAAGGATACAGAGATGGGTCTTCATCACCATCTTCAGTGCTCGGCTGTGAAGTAAGATGAACAGGGGGAACTACATTGCCCCCAGCCAGGTCATTGCCTAGCAACAGAGAAACACCCTTGATAGGTAGACTTGACATAAGTCCCACCTTTACCTGTCCTGTAACTAAATCTGACTTCAAGAATACAGAGCGCCGGGGTACAGTTACAGTCCTCCCTTCAATACCTTGTACAAGTATGAAATCCCCAGAAGCGGTCTTATCACGTAACTCCAAGGAGTCCATCAACAAAAGTGACTGAGAAGCTCTGGTATCCCTTAGGATATATATGGGTACAGGAGGAGAATGCTCATTCAGAGCCACAAATCCCTCTGACACAAATGGAAGAAATTCCTCCCTCACAAAGTCAGCAGTATCAGCCTTCTTAGCCTCACAAGGAGCAGGCAATTTAGCAGATCAGTCATCTACTACAGGGGTTTCTAACCTTGTCTTCACAAAGGTATTGGGTTTGGTATCCTTTTCTTTTTCTTTCTTAGCTTTAAGGAACCAACAGTTAGTTGTAACATGACCAGATTTCTTGCAATAATTGCAAACTAGACCACTTTTGTCCCTGTCAGCTTTCACACTTTGATCAGACCTTTGACTGGATTTCTGAGCACCATCACCAGATTTGTCTTTGTCTTTGGGTAAGGAATCTTGGGTATCACCGTTACCTTTCTTCTGAAATTTGGACCATCTATTGTTACTGCTGGACTGAAATTTGGACTTATGTGTGAGAACATATTCGTCTGCAAACTTGGCAGCTGATTGCAAATTCAGTGCTTGCTTCTCATTAAGGTAGGTCTTAATATCATCCTTGACACAGTTCTTGAATTCTTCAACTAACACCATCTCTTTTAGTGAGTTGAAATCATCCTTGACCTCCAGAGAAGTACACCAGCGCTCAAAGCAAACCTTCTTCTCATTAGCAAATTCCACATAAGTCTGATTGTCAGATTTCTTCAGACCTCTGAATTTCTGTCGGTAAGCCTCTGGAACCAACTCATAAGTTGCCAAAATAACCTTTTGGACAACTTCATAATCAGAGGAATCATCTGCAGACAAAGCCGAATCGGCTTGTTGAGCTTTACCCTTGAGGACAGTTTGCAACATCAGAGGCCAGTATTCCTTTGGCCACTGACAACTCTTAGCTACCTTCTCGAAGCACTGGAAATACTTATCAACCTCCTTCTCTGAGAAAGGAGGCACCAGCTTTACCTTCTGGCTAGCATGAAATTTGTTTTCAGCTTCCATTTTGATTTTTAGTAGCTCCATTTGGAGCCTTTCTTCTCTATCTAACTTCTGTAACTCGAAATCTCTCTGTCTCTGTCTCTCTCTTTCTGCTCTTTCCTCTTTCTCTCTCTCAAATTCTCTTTGTTTTTCTTTTTCCTCCCTTTCTTTTCTCTCTTTCTCTCTCTCAAACTCTCGTTGTTTTTCTTTTTCCTCCCTTTCAATCTCGAGCATTTTTAATTTAAGTTGGATTTTCCACTGGAAACTGTTCCAGATCTCCTGGTGCAAACACATTCTCATCAATGTAATATTCAACAGTCTCTCTAGCCAGTCTTGCTTTTCGCATGGCTGGTTTTACATCTGTCAGCTCTAACTGTCTGCATATTTCTAGCAGTTCTGTCTTTTTAAAAGACTTCAAAACCTCTACGGTTGGTGATGCCAAAAAATCATCCATTGCTGTTGATCTGTCAATATATATCTAGGAAAATTCAAAAAACAATTTCACAATTTGAAATTTTAGATTTTCAATCAATGACTCACACAATGGTTGATCCCGGACGAGCCCCCAATTTGTTATGGCCCCAATTTGTTATGGCGTCAATTTGTTATGGCCCCAATTTGTTATGGCGTAGCGGACAGCAAGGGATGACAGGCAAAATTTTAAAACTTTATAGATTTAATTAACCAACACTTTGAACTAATCTACAACCTACTCTACTGACCAAGATTGACAAAAAAAAATGAGATATGAGATACAGTCCCTTGGTAATTGAGATGGGCTGCTGTGTTGCGATGTCCTGGGACAGGAAAATGCTCCAACACAGAAAAAAATCCACAAAAAGAGCTTCACAGGTCTTGAAAAGAGTGACAGGTCTGGTCAAATGTATCCTTCCTCAATTTCTCCTTGCAATTTCTCCTACTACCTTTCACTCTCTCAATTTTTCTCCTTATATACTCTTTTCCAGCCCCCTCTGAGGCATGCCCAGGACATGCCCCAGACCTAGCTCCAGACTGGGCTTAACAAAAAAATTGTCAATACTGCCATCTAGTGGCTTTTTCCACATTACACCTAAAACTTGCAGTTTACTTTTCCCGATTAGCATTAGTTGCTAAAACGACAGTCAAATTTATTTTCAATATCATTGTTATAGATTACACCACAAAATTATGTTTTTTCTTCTGCACATAAATAACGATGTAAAATATCTATATCTACTCTGCACTCACGTAGCTCGTGAAATGGCATAGATTTGCGTAAATTAGTTTGCGAGGCACATTAAGCAATATGCCTAAAATCTGTTCTATATTCTGAATGTAGTCATGGCTAAAGGGCATTGTTATGCACGATGCACAGCAAAGTGACAATGCTAAGGATTGCGAAAATAAATGCTGCAAAGTCAGTGAAAGTTTTGGATTTTTTGCACTTATACTGCCATCCTTACAATGTCATATCAATTATATAATTGTAGCCAATAGGCATTCACTTTTTAATTCTCCCTTCTTAATCATTATAGGTCATGTATTGGTCTTGGTTTCGCCCCTGTTTGTTTGTTTGTTTGTTTGTTTGTTCATCTGTTTGTGAACAACATAACTCAAAAAGTAAGGCACGGATTTGTCTGAAATTTTGTGCGTGTATTTCTATTATATCAAGGATGGACCCCATTGATTTTGACTACAATCAGTGAAACAATATGGCCGCCACGGCAGCCATTTTGAAATCCTATCACACGCGGTAACTCAAAAAGTAATGCACGGATTTTTCTGAAATATTGTGGGTGGATTTCTATTATATTAAGGATGGACCCTATTGATTTTGACCGCGATCGGTGAAACACAGCAGCCATCTTGAAATCCTATCACACGCAATAACTCAACTTTACTCCCACTCATGCACATTTGGATTGTGCTGCCTTGGCGGAGGTTTGCACTCTATGAGTGCCTCTAGTTTTTTTATTTTTTTGCCATCATTGTCCAGTAAATATTCAACAGTCATTTTTGGAGTACTCCTTGTGGCTGCCGGGGTGCATGACGTGCTTTGCTAACTCACTCTTCAAATTTGCAATTGGGCAAGAGGGGAGCTGCTAGCTTAGTGGCGCTGCGCTCTGATGCGGCAGACCCGGGATCAATCTACATTTGCTGGTGTTACACTGTGCGTGTTCTTTTTCAGCAGGGAACCATAGTTCTTGTATAAATAATTGCTGAGGTGTTTGTTGTTTTCATTTCTTACCATTTTTACCTTATCTTTGAATTTATCATTTTGTTTATTTGCGAGTTTTATTGAAAATAAATCTGCTCGGTAACACTTATTTTGATGAGACAGACAAGAAATAGCATGTTAGCAACATAAAGGTTGACTTTTAATAAAGGTTCATTTGTAGACAGTTCAAATACTGTGAACAAAAACATCATCATATTATCTACTGGCTATCTTAGGCATAAAATTTTATATTTATGTTGACAATCTACACTGAAATGTTAGGAGACGCTCAAAAAACTTTCATTAAAGTATCAGTCGACATGTTATAGATATCAGCAGAGCATCTAAAAGCATCACCCTTTGTATTTACCTGATCATCTATTGACAATTTGTTGATGGAGTGTGTCACATCACCAAGTATTGACTTCACTGGCAAATATTGATAATTTGCTCACTATGGATGAATGTTGATACAGGCGCCACATTTACCTGATCATCCATTATTACTTTGTTTATGGTCAGTTGAGTATTTGCCTGAATGTTTACTTAATCATCTCCTGGAACTTTATTCATTGTCAGTTGCGCATCTATGATGCCCCCGTCACACTTATTTAAAATCAGCAGGAATCAAGCAGAACCAGCCAGAATGAAGAATTCGCGCAACATTCGGGCGGGAATTTCAAATTGACCAAAATTCTTAGAGCTTTGAAAGAATGCCATTCGAATACTTAGAATGTCATGGTTGAGTGAAGGGACCCACTCGCACAGGCTGGTACAACCAAAAAGATGTTTAATAAATATACTTTAAAACAGACATAAACAGACAGGGGAGCAGCAGCAACACACACGGAGCTAAAAACGCCAGAATGCAGCTGCACTGCCAATTTGGCAGTGCAGCTCTTAAATACTCTACACTTCACCTCCACTTCAATGAGCAACAGGCGTGGCTCGTTGAAGTGGAGGTGAAGACAGCAGGAGGGGGAGGGACTGCAGGGCAGAACCATCACATAGAATGCGCTTCGAACCAGCCTCAAATGATTCTTGCACATTCTGGGTGTATTAGCTCTCGAATGCAGCTTGAATGTAGTTGGAACGCAGTAGGAATATTTAGAATGCTGTTAAAATGCAGTCAGAATATTTAGAATACTCTTCGAATGCCGTACGAGTGTGGTTCAGTTGCTGCCTGAACTCCACCCAAAGTCCGGTTGGAAGGTGCCTCGAATGCTGTACGAATTCACCTCGAATGCATTCAGATCGCTCCCGGATTGGCCGCCGAATATGGTTGGAACATCCAAGAATTCAAACAGAATGCAGCTTGAATAGAATGTACTTAGAATGTAACTCAAGTGCCCCATATGCGTTGATTGAGTAATTGCTGACTACAGCAGGGGAACGTAAATATGCCACTATAACTGATGCCCAATGCGTGGGAGTTAACAGGTATGCGTTATCAATGAAAACTGGCCACACCTGATAATGTTGAGAGTTTTCCGAGTTTCTGTGATGGTAATTTAAATGAATGATTGAAAACAGGTCATGACCAATCATTATTTTTACGGGATGGGTTACAGCCTCCCCTATCGCCAGTTCACCAGCCATAACTGATTCCAGTGGCAATCGAAAGATTCCAAGAGCATTCAAAGTGCATTCCAGCTGAATTGTTTTAATATTAAAATAGATTCCTGCAGCAATCGAGATGCATTCGAGGTGCATTCTGGCTCATTCGAGGCGCATTCAGGACATTCTGGCAGGATCTGACGTGGCTTGCCGTTTCGATTCTCCCTCGAATGCAATCAGAATGTTTTGAATGCTGCTGGAATGCCGTAAGAATATTTATAATGCAGTCAGAGCGTAGTTAGAATACACTTCGAATGCCGTTCGATATTTCTCCACTTCGAATGCACCTGGAAAGTTTTGAGCATGAGCAAAACATTCGGGCCGGCCACAAGAACGGGCCCGAATATTTGGAATGCACTCAAAATGCAGTAGAATTTTTAGAACGCACTTCGAATATCCAGGAATATACAAAGAACTTTCATTCCGACGGCATTCCGGCTCATTCCGCCTCTAGTGTGACTATGGTTTAAGCGTCACCCTGTATATTAACCTGATCGTCTGTGGATAAATTATTGATAGTCTATTCAGCACCTCCTATTATTTCCCTATATGTGTACAGGACTAGGAAAAGGGGTCACTTGGGATTTTTTTTCCATTCTGAGATTAACGGAGTATCTCAGTGATATCCCAGTGATAGTGATATCCCAGCACTACTGTACTGTCAACACTTTGCTGTGCACAAATTCACCCAATTTTTTTTCTCAAAATGAAAAACTTGGATCACTATTTGATTTTGTTGGAAGATCTCAATTTTCATAAAATGACCCAAGTGACCCCTTTTCCTAGTCCCGCACACATATATTAACCCATTCATCTGCTGATACTTTAATGAAAGTTTTTTGAGCATCTATTAACATTTCACTGTTGATTGTCAACATAAATACTAAGGTCATACCTGAAATAGTTAGTGGATAGTATGATGATGTTTTGTTTATACTATTTGAACTGTCTACAAATCAGTCTTCATTGAAAGTCAGTCTTTATATTGTTAACGTGCTATTTCTTGCCTGTTCAGTATCTACAAAGGACAATCAAAATGAAGTGGCACCATCTGCTCCAGTGGAGTCAAACTTCATTTCCTTTGTATGTATTTTCTTAGAATGGGAAAATATGCACTGCAATAAAAAACAATAAAAAAATTTAAACATTTTAAAAGCAAACATGGTTTTAATTACCTGGAATGTATGCCTGTAATGACATATCAGTGAAATTAAATGTGTTTTACAGTTTGGTAGCTGAGAAACCTCAAATAGCACAGGTGCCCAAAATGTGCCCAGATGGCCAATTTGGAGATGCTGCCTAGACATGGTTGCTTTAAAAAAATTAGCAATGGTCATAATTAGATGGAATGTATGCCTATAGTAACATATTAGTGAAATTAAATGGCACAGGTGCCCAAAAAGTGCCCAAAACTGTGCCCAAATAGCTAGTTAGGAGATACTACCAAAAGATTCCTGAAATAAAACCTCTCTTATTTTGCTCTAATTTACTTAATAAGAATAAATTTTAGCACTGATAATGGTGAGATTTTGTGCTGTAGTTTTTTTAGACGTTTCAGACTGCAACTGTAAGGGTTTTCACCCTGTAGTCCCTCCCCTGCCGCTTGTTCTCACCTCCACCTTAATGAGCTGCATCTGTTGCTCATTAAGGTGGAGGTGATTGTCTAGGTATATAGGGCTGGCAGTAACCAGTGCTCATTGCCTCTGCATTCTGACTTTATGCCCTGTGTTTCTGCTCCCCACTTAACCTTGTGCTTTTTCTCTTATTAAAGTTTCTAGTGTGTGTGTGTGTGTGTGTTTTTTTTTTTTTTTTTTTTCCCAGCCTGGCGTTTGGGTCCTATTTTTATCTTTGGGCCCATGGTCCTAGCTCTCGCCGGATTGATATTTGTATCCGGCGGGAGCGAAACCATGACAGCAGCTCCATAATTTCAAAAGGGATATTCACTCTAAAAAAGTAAAATTTTGTAGGCAGAAATGAAATCTTTCATTAATGCTGTGTTCCATCTTAATTTATGCTGACTCAGTGACATATGTACTGATTTTTACACCACAACTAAAATTGCCAGGGTATTACAGTTATTATGATACCAAGATTATTCAAATGGACAAAGTAGCAATGATATACTCATTTCATTTTGGGCATCTCATTTTCAAGCATTTTCTGAGCCAGGGTGGAAGAAGTTAAGGCGGCGGTACCATGGAAGCTTGGTGGAACCTTAATATCCACAATCCCTGCTGAGTATGACACCCAGGGAAAAGAAGCAGTGGTGACCAATCTAACAGTAGGTGAGAGCAGCAGTTACAGAGAGGAGAAGTCCAGCAGGGCGGGTGGGATGAGACAGGAAGGTGTCTGGACCAGATGGTTCCAGGCTGTGGGGAGGAAGACCTCATAGACTGACCTTTGGTGTGTGCAGAACCAAACTACTACAAATTCTGAGTCCAGGCAGTCTATGGTGTTGTCCCCAGCCCATCCGTTCTGCACTGCTGGGACATTTGGCTGAAACACCACAGTCCAGTCCAAAGCCTGGGGTGAAAAGTCAGAAGTAACCACCTGCTGGATTTCCAAGCCCTCAGAGCCCTTCATCTGCTGTATTAGACCCAGAGAGAAGCGAATCGAAACCAGCATCAGGGGTCCTGAACACAGCTCAGCACTACAAGCTGAAGACCGGCGTCTCATGCTCCTTGCTGATATCATGCTTGGACCAGACATGAAGCTGGTATGGAAGACAGCAAAGAGTGTGGTCATGCTGCAACACCGTGGGAAGAGCTCATATACAAGGCCTTCGGCCGGAGGAGGGAAAAGTGTCGGGGCATCGGCAGTGACTGTTACAGACAGGGTATCGGCAGTGACTGTCACAGACCAGACCGGAGGGTGAGGTGCTTCTCTGGGGGGGACTGAAGCAGCTCTCAGTATCACAGGGTAGAGGGAGACCCCCAATGGCCCCCAGGTTACATCACTGCTGATGGGCCCTAACTGAGTATGAGCAGATGTTATTATAGCAACCCCACAAACGCCTCATTCCACCATTAATACCCACAGTCATGGGTCTCTCCCTCCCTACAGCTTGTAAGAAGCACCTGGTTCTGGATATTGCAGTAATTTTACAAAACTCACACACTGTGTAATTGCCGTTTTTCCACTGTGAATCATTTTTTAATGGTGTTCTGATATTACAAATAGTGGTGGCTATGGCAACTCCCCAGGGCAACCAGTGCTTATGAATGTGAGGATGTCACAGCTTTGTATTTTACCTTATACCTTTTGCAGACCAATTTTATACCAAAAGGCATTAAAACAAATTTCAATATTAATAACTGATGAAAGGAGCTTAAATTCCCCGGCAGAATTTGATCCAGTATTTTTGGTTAAGCAGACACGGGTTTTACAATTTTTATATTAATATTATTACTATTTCCATATTAATTAGGCCAGTGAGGCTCAAGGATTTCATGAGGAAACAAGTTAATAACCCACTTGCTTCCATTTTCACGAGGCTGAAGATAAGTGCTTTCCTGTTGCCTTCAGCGAATGACTAAAATTCCAATAAATATTGATGCGCTGTAGATAAGATTGAAAGAGAAGCTTTTGGATATTGTTTGTGCATGCAGTATTGGAACAAATGAACATTCGCTCCACCTTTTAGATGAAAATGAGGTTTGAAGAGTCGACAGAATGAAAATTTCTATTCGATCTTGATCAGATTCGTACCTGCAGGTAGTTATGCTCCTTATTGCAACAGACTTGTGTAAAGACCCATGCACCAACATGGGCGGCACAGTGGTTCAGTGGTTAGCACTGTCACCTCACAGCAAGAAGTTTGAGGGTTCAAACCCAGCCTGGGGCCTTTCTGTGTGGAGTTTGCATGTTCTCCCCGTGTTCGTGAGGGTTTTCCCTGGGTACTCTGGTTTCCCCCACCCACAAAAACATGCATCATAGGAACACTCCTACCAGTACCCCTGACCAACTGGCATTAGAACTGGAGTTGGTCTACTGCTCCTAACTATAGGATGGGTTAAATGCAGAGGACAAATTACCCCATGGGGTTCAATAAAGTGTATTTTAATCTTAAACATGCTTAACTGCCAGAATTTATACCGTTCAGGCAGTGGGTGATATATGTCTGTTAGATATTTGACTGAATTTTTTTCCAGTGGAAGGCCTTTGGGTAGACAGGAAAATCACAAATTTTCAGGTCCCAAAAGTGAACGGTTTGGTTGCTAGGGCCTCCAGAGGGGTCACCCTCTGGAGGGCCAAAATTGAACTTTTAAGAAAAATAGGTTTTTGAGTTGAAATATCTCAGTGCGCCCTCAATAGCCCAGCTTCATTTTCGCTGATGTCAATCTGTTTTGGGAGGAGTTTTGGAAAATTACGAAATTTTGGTGGGCTGTTGAGGGCGCCACCTATAGGGGGGCTTGAAAACACCACTTAGAGCCCAAGTAGCACTTACATTTGAGGCATTCCTTGCCTGCGCCCTCTCTAGCCCAAGCAAGTTTATGCATGATATGATTATATAACAGTACCTTCTGCTATTCCACTTGAAATTGTAGTGGGATGATGAGGGCGCGGAATTATAGGTGGCGCTCAATTCGGTGAAAATGCAAAAATAGGGGTATTTTGCAGCTGTAGTTCTCCATGCGCCCCCATCAGATTTGAATGAAGTTTGTTTTATTTGATAGCCCTACATGTCCACTATATGTATCAAAAAGATTGAAGTGGGGTTCAACTGTATTAACCCCTTTTTGACCATCCCAGTAAGGCAAGGTTTCAAACGCGAATTAGTATGGTCTATGGATAGAATAAAGGGATGAAGGCAACAAGGCATGATGGAAAGGTAACCAACTGAAGGTGCACACATCTGGCCCTTGGCCAAGGGTTATTTCATTAGCTGGAGGGCCTGAAATAAAAATCTATTCATCCAAGTGAGCAGCAGTGAGACTGGGACAGGAAAAGCAATACATGTAACTGCACACATGTGGGTGGGCCCAGGACAGGGATCAGATAGAACCCTCTGCTGAGCAGAAGGTGGAAAAGATCATCAAAAAGGAGTCACCTCATTTTCTCATTCACATCTGTACGCATCAAGCTGTTGCACTGTGTACTTTCAGTTTCACCTGACAAAGTGCACAATTTTTACTTTCTAACTCTTGGCTCATTTCATGTTTTCCGTTGTTATCTCCAAAAAATAACAGACTAGGGGGGAAAACCAAGTGTCTGACATCATACTTTCACCTGAGTTTTCTCTAACAAAGTAGGGATGATGGAGATAATGAGCGATTTATTTTCCTGAAATTAGCACGACAAAAGAAGTAAACAATTTTTTTTTTCTAATTTATTCATGAGTGGTGAAGCGTGCAATCCGTCCGGCCCCGCCTCCAATCTTCTTAACATTCCAAAGGAAGTCAGCAGAAGGCCGGACCCTGTCCATTGGTTCAGAAGAGAGCTTTAAATTGCTGATTGCTCCACTAAAAATCATCCATTGGCATTGAATTCAAACTGACACCTATGCTGACTTATGTCCTGTAACAGCACTACATAGACAAGCGTATGGAATGGTCACGTCACACCTTTCAGAATGATGGTCAAAAAGGGTTAAAACAGTTGAACCCCACATCAATCTTTTTGGTACACATAGTGGACATGTAGCGCTATCAAATAAAACAGACTTCATTCAAATTTGATGGGGGCGCATGGAGATCTACAGCCACGGAATACCCCTATTTTTGCATTTTCACCGAATTGAGCGCCACCTATAGTTCCGCGCCCTCACCATCCCACTACAATTTCATGTGGAATAGTACAAGGCACTGTTATAGAATCATATCATGCAAAACAAGCTTGGGCTAATGAGGGCGCAAGCAAGGAATGCCTCAAACGTGACTGTTACTTTGGTCCAAGATGGCGTTTTCAAGCACCGCCTATAGGTGGCGCCCTCAACAGCCCACCAAAATTTTGTAATTTTCCAAAACTCCTCCTAATATAAACTGACAGTAGTAAAAATGAAGCTGGGCTATTGAGAGACACTGAGATATTTCAACTCAAAAACCTATTTTTCTTAAAAGTTCAATTTTGTCCCTCTGGAGAGTGACCCTTCTCGAGACCATAAAAACCAAACCGTCCACTTCTGGCACCTGAAAACCTGGAATTTTCCTATTTACTAATAGATCTTACACCAAAAGAAATTTCAGGCCATTTACTATCACACATATATCAACCCCTAATAGAAATCCACCTGACCGTTATAAATTCTGGCAGTTAAAGTGATCTGTAAGGAAGAGCCAAACAGTTTCCTCGGCAAATAAAAACACATGAGGGTTTAAGGTAGGTATTTTCCCCAATGCTCCTCAGTTAAGTACAACCCCAATTCCGAAATAGTTGGAACAAAATGTAAATTGTGAATAACATCAAAATGCAATGACTTTCAGATCACACGAGCCAAAATGTTATTTACTATAGAACATAGATAACATTTCAAATGTTGAAACTGAGACATTTTACATTTTTATCCAAAAATGAGCTAATTTCAAATTTTCTGGCTGCAACAGGTCTCAGAAAAGTTGGGACACAGGCAAAAAAGGGCTGAAAAAACAATTCATATATAAGAGAATCAGCTGAAAGAACATTTAGCAAGTAATTACATTAACTGGCATCAGGTGTGTAACATGATTGGCGATAAAAGGGATGTCTTAGAGAGGCTGAGTCTCTCAGAAGTAAAGATGGCCTGAGGCTCTCCAACCCGTGAAGGCTTGCGTAAAAGAAATTGTGGAATACTTTAAAAACAGTGTTCTTCAACGTCAAATTGCAAACGCTTTGAAGGTCTCATCATCGACAGTGCATAACATCATCAAAAGATTCAGAGAAACAGGAAAAATCTCTGTGCGTAAGGGACAAGGCCGAAGACCTTTACTGGATGCCCGTGATCTTCGGGCCCTCAGACGCCACTGCATCACTCACCGGCATGATCCTGTCATTGACATTACTAAATGGGCCCAGGAATACTTCAAGAAACCACTGTCTGGAAACACAGTCCGCTGTGCCATCCACAGATGCCACCTAAAACTCTATCATGCAAAAAGGAATCCATTGTTGAGCATGATCCAGAAGCGCCGCCGTGTTCTGTGGGCCAAGGCTCATTTAAAATGGACTGTAGCAAAGTGGCAAAGTGTCCTGTGGTCAGACGAATCCAAATTTGACATTCTTGTTGGAAATCATGGGCGTTGTGTCCTCCGGGCTAAAGAGGAGAAAGACCACCCCTCCTGTTATCAGTGTTCAGTTCAAAAGCCAGCATCTCTGATGGTATGGGGATGCATTAGTGCATATGGTGTGGGACACTTGCATGTTTTAAAAAACACCATGAATGCTGAAAGGTGTATAAAGGTTTTAGAGCAACATATGCTCCCCTCCAGACAACATCTATTCCAGGGAAGGCCTTGTGTATTTCAGCAGGACAATGCAAAACCACATACTGCAGCTATTACAACAGCATGGCTTCGTAGTAGAAGAGCCCGTGTGCTGAACTGGCCTGCCTGCAGTCCTCATCTTTCACCGACTGAGAACATTTGGTGCATAATTAAACGAAAAGTCTGTCAGAGGAGACCCAAAACTCTCCAGCAGCTGGAAGCCTGTATTATACAAGAGTGGGATCAAATTCCAATGGCTAAACTCATGAAATTTGTCTCCTCAATGCCCAGACGCCTCCACTCTGTGTTAAAAAGAAGAGGGGATGCTACACCATGGTAAACAGGCCCCTGTCCGAACTTTTTTGAGACCTGTAGCAGCCATCAGATTTTAAATGAGCTCATTTTGTGGATAAAATTGTAAAATTTCTCAGTTTCAACATTTGCTGTGTTATCTCTGTTCTATTGTGAATAAAATATTGGCTGGTGTGATTTGAAAGTCATTGTGTTTTGATTTTATTCACAATTTACACTTTGTCCCAGCTATTTCAGAATTAGGGTTGTATTTTTGAGACTCATTTTGTAAAACGCATGACACAAATAAAACTGAATTGAGACTGAATTCAATACACATGTGATTGCTGTAATTGCTTCACTATTGTCTTGGGGAAAAAAAGGTATAGTGTGTATTTTGGAAGATGTTTGCATTTTGATTATAAGACATTTTGTTTTATGAAAATTTGTATTTATGGAGATATCTCAGTATTCTCCCCAGGTTTCTCGAAGTCTAAAGGATGAATTTATTCACCCAAAAAAGAGAGAGAGAAAAAAAAATCACCTTTCCTGGAGTTCATTTTGATCTGGTGACCAGACAGGATGTAGTTCCTGATGTATTGTAATTTCATGGAGGATTTAGCTCCAGCTTTAGGGAAGTCATGGTGTTTGTTTGGCCTGGTCTGGCCTGGGTTTGGTGCATATCGACCTGTTTGCCCACAGCATGTTTTTTAATGATCTGTCATGAGTTTGACATTTGCCAGGCTTGGTCTATTCCAGTTGTTATATCTGGGATTGGGAAGCCAAATTCATTTCTGATTCTCACTCACATTATGATTAATAAACACAATTGTCAATTTTTAATCAATTCATTATCAGATCCATCTATTCATGCTCAGGGTTGTGAGGGAAGCTGGAGTATATTCCAGAATGCACTGAGACACACACACACACACACACACACACTCACGCACAAACACACGTATACACACACATGCACAGATATACACACATGCACACACGCATATACAAATAATATTTAAATATTTATAGGTATTTATTAATATTTAGGACTTACTCTAGATGACCATCTTACTTTTGAAAGAGGAATAAAAATCTTATCAGACTCTGCAGGTAGGGCTCTGGGTGCCGTCCTGAATAAGGTCAAGTTATGTAGAAATCTTGGTTATAAAACCTATACACAGCTATTTAAATCCTGTGTCTGTCCTGTTTTAGACTACAGTGCAGGGGTTTGGGGTTACTG
Source organism: Gymnothorax javanicus (assembly GCA_029692085.1). Lineage (NCBI taxonomy): Eukaryota > Metazoa > Chordata > Actinopteri > Anguilliformes > Muraenidae > Gymnothorax > Gymnothorax javanicus. The sequence continues at coordinate 7,751,614 of CM056193.1, forward strand.
CAAGCAAACAAAATGTGACGCAATTCAGAACAGAGCTATGCATTGTTTTCTTGATGTGCATAAAATGGCCCCCAAACTTGCTGTATGTGGTGATATGGGTTGGGAGCCATGCGAAGTGCGGCATAAGGGTGACATGGTGCGACTGTGGAATAGATTAATTAACATGCCTGATAATAGACTAACTAAACAAATTTTTCTTTTGGGATCTTTCAAATAACTGTTCTTGGACCAGAGTACTTGCCAAAATATTTGATGAGGCAGGTCTGCAATGCATATATAGAAAAAAATTATCTTAGTCAAATTAAATCAATATTACTTAAAAAATCATAAACAGAAATGGTCCGATCAAATTCTGTATAAACCTAAAGTGAGAATGTATAGTCTAATAAAGTGTATTTACCGAGCAGAGCACGATGTCACCCTTAACCTGACCAGAGCACAGAGGTCTGTTTGTGCCCAGGCGAGATGTGGTATCCTGCCTCTGGCAGTTGAAACCGGACGTTTCCATTGAATACCAGAAGAGAATAGAAAACGTTATCTGTGTGATCTGAATGAGGTTGAAAATGAAATGCACTTTTTGTTTTATTGTCCATTTTATCGTAATCTCAGATATAAGCTTTTCCTGAAAATGTCTGCAGAATGTCCTGATTTGTTTAATATGTCTGATGAATGTAGACTTAAATACTTGTTTAATGACAAAGTATTTCACTTAGCTCAGTTTGCGTTAAATGCTTATCAACAGCGTATGAGGGTGCTTTATGTTTGATGTGTTAAAGGCACAGTCTTTGCCTTTGACTTAAATTTAAGTTGTTGTTTTAGCTGTACTGCCCAAGTTAAATGACTGTGCCTATATTTGGCTTGATAGTGAGTAGTTTGAATAGTTTATTGCGTAAAAACATAACACATATAAAAACACAGAGGGGGGCTAAGGTAAGATATAAATGCTCCCCCTACCAACAATAGTATCAATCATATTAAGTTTTCTTTTGAAAGTTTTCACATTTCTTGAGTTGACAATGTCGCTACTTAAATTATTCCAAAAATATACAAGTCTATTTATCCAATAAAACTTTCTTTTATCTGTTCTACTATAATATGCAAATAAATGTTTGTTATGACCTCGTAACCTATTAACAAATCTGTAATGTTCATGTACATCGACACATGTTAAGTCATTTGTAACTTTAAAAAACAAAGTTAGATCTGAACAAATTCTTCTACTTTCCGAAGTTTTAATCTTAAGAAAATCTAATCTCTCCAAATATGACATATAATTTGGGCAAATCCGCCTAGTAAAATATCGCTGAACACCTTCTATTCTATCTATATATATTTTTTAAATTAGGTGACCAAACTTGACTTGCATATTCTAATATAGGTCAAACATAACTTGTACACAACTTCAGATAAAATGCAGAATCATGATTTCTAAATGTAGTAAAAATAGTTCGGATTACATAGTATGCATTCTTAACAACATTTGAACAATGCATAGTGAATTTTAAGTTAAATAACATATATGGATGTGTTCTCTCTTGCTTATTATGTTTATTGCTTCTGTTTATTGTATTATCTTGGCGTGTCTTGTAAGCCCGCGTGGGCTGTGCACCTTTTTTTCTGGTCTATGATACGTGAAATAAAAAAGTACCTTACCTTACCTTACCTATACACATGCGTGCAAAGACACACACACAAACGCATGCACACGCACACATGCATACGCATATACATATGCACACTTACACATATAACGCACACAAACACACAAACAAGCTCATACAAACACACATGCACAGACACACACACACACACACACACACACACACACACACACACATAATACACACTCTTACCTGGGGACGGGTAGAAGTCTAGTTAGCCACACGTTCGTGTCTTAATAAGATTAAATTTGTTGTGGATGTATGGCACAGAGCAGGGAAAACTATGCAGCAGGGATTTAATGTAATGTGCATGTTCCAGAAGCTGGGTAATCTCCTGATACACTGTGCACAAAAGAGTCAATTAGCGCATGCAATGATGGCACATGTTGAAATAATTCCTGACTTAATTTAGCGATATTAAACATGGAATGAGACACAAATAAAACACAGTGCTCCTTTTGCTGCTCACATAACATGCAGTGGTCACACTGTGACACAGGCGAGCGGTTCCCAATTTCCCAAAAGTTACAAAAAAGGAAAAGTCAAAAAGATTTTTATGGCAGTTGAGAAAAGTTCAAACCCTTCCGTAAAACCATGGCCATTTAGGTTCAGGGCTTTTTAGTCTAAGGCACAATTCCCAGTACTTAGGTTTCTACTCAAACTTTGTGGACCGTGAAATGGACACCCTCCCAAGTAGTGCAATCCTGGCCTTGGTTTTGTGTGGGTTCAGAGCTGTGAAAATCGAATCTGGCATCAAGGCTGATGTCCCAACGCACCCTGAGAGTCCAGGAGTCTCCCGTATTTACAGAGCAGCTCCCTGACAAATATCCCATTAATCAGGAATCAAAAGTGAATTTTACACATTTGCACAATACAGAGGTGAAACTCTTAAAGTGAGAGAGAATCTCCCAGCAGTGATATTTTTCAGTGGATGGGATTCTGTCATTCAAGAGTTGGGAGGATGGCTGAGAAAAAGGAAAAGTAATCATTGGCTCTACAAACTCAAAGTGAAATTAGTAAATGCCCTCAAACCAAGAAAATCTGTAGATTTATTTATTAAGCATCGTCATTGCTGATTTTTTGAAGGGAAGGTGAATGCTTTGTATTTACTAAAAGTCACTCACTCCAGCAATCATTCCTATCAGGCACTGTCTGTGCTTGAGTTTGATTACTGGTGTGTAATAATGTGATAGTACACTATTGTATTATAATGCTGTCATACAATGGAGCGTAATAATTTGGTAATACACTGGAGTGTAATAATGTGCTAATTCACTGGAACATAATAATGTGGTACTACACTGGAGTGCAATAGCGTGATAATACATGAGAATGCAATAATGTGGTAATACACTGGAGTGTAATTATGTGATAATGCTCTGGAGTGTCATGATGTGGTAATGTACAGGAGTGTAATAAGGTTATAACACACTGAAGTGTGATATGTGATAATACACTGGAGTGTAATAATGTGATTATACATTGGAGTGTTATAATGTGGTAGTTTGCTGGAGTGTAATGCTGTGGTAATACACTATTGTGTATCCATTCATCCATCCACCCATCCATCCATCTATTTTCTACCAAATATCCGGGGACAGGTCGAGGAAGTAGCAGACGAAGAAAAGTGACCCAGGCCCCCCCCCCTTCCCAGCTATTTCCTCCAACTCTTCCTGGGGGACCCCAAGATATTCCCAAGCCAGCCAGGAGATACAGTATAATCCCTATAGTGTGTCCTGGGTCTGCCCACAGGCTCCTCCCAGTTGGACATTCCTGGAACACCTCTAAAGGGAGGCGTCCAGGAGGCATCTGAACCACCTCAACTGAATCCTCCCAAAACAGAGGAGCAGAGGTTCTACTCTGAGCCTCTCCAGGCTATCTGAGCTCTTAACCCCATCCCTAAGGGTCAGCCCAACATACCTGCGAAGAAAGCTCGTTTCGGACTCTTGTATTCATGATCTTATTCTTTCAGTCACTACCCACAGCTCATGACCGTAGGTCAGGGTTGGATTGACTAATATATCAAGCGCTTCTCCTTTAAGCTCAGCTCTTCCCCACGACTGACCGGTACAACGCCCGCTTTACTGCAGATTCTGAACCAACTTGCCTGCTCCTGCTCCTGCTCCTGCTCCATCCCACCACTCTCCCATCACTCATGAATAAGATCCCAAGATACTTTAACTCCTCCACTTGGGGTAACAGCTAACCCCCCACACGGAGGTAACAATCCACCTTTTTCCGGCAGAGAATCATGGCCTTGAATTTTGAGGTGCTATCCTCATTCAGGCCGCTTCACACTCAGCTGCGAACCGCTCCAGTCCGCATTGGAGGTCACAGCATGACAAAGCCAACAGGACCACATCATCTGCAAACAGCAGAGATGCAATCCTTAGGCCACCAAACTGGACACCCTCCAAGCCTCGGGCATGCCTTGACACCTTGTCCATGAAAATCATGAACAATATTGGAGACAAGCCACACCCTTGGCAGAGTCCAACACCAACTGCAAACAAGTCCAACTTAGAGCCAAGAATGCATACACAATTCCTGATTTGGTTGTACAGGGATTGAATGGCTGAAACTAACGGCCCCGGAGCCCCCAAGGGTACTATACTCCACATCCAAGCGATGTTGAATAGGCGTGTCAACCATGACAGCCCAACAGCATCCAGAGACTTCAGCATCTCGGAGCGAATCTCATCCATCCCCAGGGACTTGCCATTGCGGAATTTTTTGACCATTTCAGTGACTTTCACCCGGGAGATGGCTAAGGACTCACCCAATTCCAAACTTAACACAAATAACATAAATAAATTATTAAACTCACAACAACTATGTGTTATTTGAAAATGAACTCCATCTTCCTCTCTTTTTTTAAAAAAAAATGATCAATGATGCGGTCGTACAGCATATCAGTCCGTTTGTGCTCCAATAAAAGTTCCCTCAGGATTGCCACGACGGCCAGTGCTGACAGTCGATCCTGCCCAGTCGCATTTCGCGAGTAACTGAGGAGTCGACTTGCAAAACCTGCTAAGTCAAGTTTTGAAAATAAATGAGTTATCTCCCTTAGCCTCTCTTTCAACCACCTGCGCATGTCCCACTGATAGCTCCACTTTCAAAACCTACTAAATCATGTTATAAATTGTTACGGAAAAAGCGAAACTCTGTCAACACCCGCTAAGTCAAGGAGGAAAACTGTCAAATTCTTCTAAGTCCTCAGCCAATGTGGAAACGTGATTCCGTTTCCGTTTGCTAGAAGGAACCAATCACAGTCAAGCTTTTATAGCCTGTTCAGCTTTTGCTTTCTCTAACTCAAGATGGGGGATGCAGACTCAAGTTTCGTTTTGATCGCAGGAAATGCAAACAAATATCCTCGTAAGGGTTCAAAAAGGAAGCTCCTCAAGCTTGAAAGGTAAGGAACACTATTATGAGTTTGAATGATATCCTTGCATGTCTTAAAATGCATTTCTTGCAGGTAGAGTTGGTCCTGAGTCAAATACCTTCACCGATTAAGCAACGGAGCTGGTTTAAACACTGTAAAAACCTGCTAAATTTCCACTCCACGTTCAAAACCTGCTAAGTCAAAACTTTGTGTTGCAAAATCAAAGTCATTTCTTAAAAAAAAAAAATGAATTGCCTCATGGATTATATCTGCAAGGCTAATAGTTTCAGTATAGTGGAAATTGGTATCCATGGAAAATCATTTCTATGCCTACCAAAAAATCAGATTTTTCTAAAAAAAATGGACTAACTTGACTTAGAAGGCAAGTTTTGATGCGTTTTAAGGGCTGAAAATGACTGCTCCACAGAGGCAGTAGACACCGGGATGGTCACCACCAGACATGTGCGTGAAGTTTATGCATGCTCTCATATAGATCATATAGCTGCTCAATTGACAGTGAATTTAGAAACCGTAGACAACCGTAACTGTTATTTCAAACGCGAATGTCTGTGACTCAGAGACCTTCTGAGTAGCAGTGAAGGAGTTAGCTCAATGCTAACTCCTTGGGTAAATTTTGGTTTTGTAGCTTGCTAGAGCTCAAAACAACCGCAAAATTTACTGTACTCGTTGCATTACTTACATATGACACGCCCATTCATGTGAGATCTACTATACAGACTGTTCCGGTAGCTATCGTAACTAACCTGTTGTCAGCACCTAACTGACATAAAGATTACGCCCCACTTGGCACGCTCGCAATCCGATTGGTTAAAAATATGACAATCAGCAAAATCGTCCCGCGCCTTTTAATGGGAGAGGGAAGCAATCTACATTCTGAAGGCCTTGAGACATACATCCATGCCTCGAGACCAGAGCCATGTAGAGAGAGCAGCTTTGATCTGGAGACAGCAGAGAAGAAATCAGATTGGATAAGATGAAGCTGTCCTTTTAATAAGCTGTCTGCACTGTGGAAGCTGCGCAACTCGGAGTTAAGCAATGAAATCACTTAGATTTAATGACTGAGGACTTTGATCGACTTTCTAAAATACATGCAGGTTTAATGAAAGTATTTATGAAGAAAATGAAATTTTTCCAATTTATCTAGGCCAGCAGAGATGGCCTTGCTGGCCCTGACGGCGCACCACTGCTCAAATGAGTATGTAGATTCCCTTTATGGTGTCACACTAATGAGGGCTGAGATTAATGAAGGAGAGGCAGTTCAAATCAGGCCAATCAAGTTGGATATAAGGGACTGCAATAATGCTTGGCTTCCTGGGCAGATGTTCAGGTCAATCTGTGGGTGCATATTTATGCTCCATGTTTAGTTTTTTTTTTTTTTTTGTGCTATTGTCTTTCCATTTGTAAAGCTATTCTACGATTTGGACAACAAAGAAAAGGTTTGTCTGCAAATCAGGAGCCAGTTATATGATTGCATCATACACACTAAGTGAAGGACTTGGCAGCCATACTGCACAGATTCTAGCTGTGTACAACACAGTGGCATCCAACAACTGACCTTCCGTGGGTCAAAATATACAAGTATCTCCCAAAGCCCGAGGAGTATAATGTTGAGTAGGTTCACAGTTTTAAATACAGCCCATAATAGGAACCGGCACTGCCCAGGCTAACCGTCCAAACACACACACACACACACACACACACACACACAGAAAAAATTTCACAAATTCCTCCCTCAGCTATTGTAACATCCCCATCCCTACATTCTCAGGTTAATTAAGCCTGATTCTTGAGTCCTTGAATGGGTGGTGACGATGGTTTTGTTGCTGGGGAACAGCTTGCTATAACAGGCAGTGTGCATAAGAGTGATGCTCAGGGTCTGACTGCCTTTGCAGTGCAGTGGCCACTTTCTGAACCTTCTGAAAAGAGCAGTGAATGAGCGCTAAAACTGTGGAAGCAATGTACCAATTAGCAACACAGCTAATGATACAATCGCTCTACTGATGAATATAATTACAAAAAAAAAGCTGTACTTGTGATGACCTTCCTTTTTGCTAACAGGGCGCCCCAAGCACACTTCCACCCCCCGCCCCCTCCCCCCCAGTCCCCCCGAGGAGCTGTTAGGAAAAATTCATACTGATAATTGCAATAACTGACTCCACAATTCCACTTCCTGCATCATTATCTTTCTTCAGTCTGTGGCAAAGCACACATTTCTCGCAGTCTCTCTCTCTCTCTCTCTCTCTCTCTCTCGCACTCTCTCTCCTTTACACAGTCACTATCCCCCCCCCTCCCCCTTCCCTTCTGACAGCAACACAGAATGTGTTTGGAATACAGAACTAAATTCCTGATCTTATAAGTAATCAATCGCTCACATCCAACAAAATCCATTATCTCTTTAATAGCTACAATATCCCATGGAAGAGGGCTAATAACCTGCTCTTCATCTGCTGTGTTCGGGACTAACGGCCCAGCGCAGATGGGGCTGTGATCACTCCCCGCAGGAAAGAACAGCCTTAATGCCAGAGCCTGACACTGTTTACATGCGGCTCTGTTCTTGAGCAATGAGCCCCACTCTGGAGTGTGGAGGATTTTACACAATCTAATCACCAGCTGCTCATTACTTTGGCTGTAAGGTGATAGGCAGAGTCGGATAGACTTGCACAAGCATATGTGTGCTCACACACACACACACACACACACACACACGCGCGTATACACACCCGCCGTACACACATTAGTGTTTATATACCTATACTTGTGTGGACATTGTGTTTACTTACATTCAATTTGTACAGCCTTTCCCTAATCCTAACCATACCCAAACTACTCCTAACCCTAACCCTAACTCTTACAGGTTCAGCTAGCAACTTCATGAACTGATTGATGGTCCGGTACGTCCGGCAGTTCCACTCGGTTGACAGCTCCGGCTGGGGATGACGTCATCAGGGATTTCCTTCCCGTGCTCTGAGGTTGGCTCCTGCCTACAGTGGATTTCCTCCTCACCACGCCTCCCTGCCAGCCAATCGGAGGCTTCCAGCTGTCTTCGACCCCAACTCCTCTCAATCGCCCGCTCCAATAGCATCGTGTCGGGAGATTATAAAAGTCCTGTTTGAATTTGCTAAAGGGCAGCTATGATTTTATGTGAGCAGTCCGCCTCTGTGTTCTGTGCCTCTCTTTGTGCGCTATTGCTTGCTCGTTGTTTTCGACCGTAGGTCTCGTGTCTTTTTCTGATGTCTTCTGATCGACCTACTAGTATTGTGATTTTGTTGAATTTAAAACCGAGTGTTTTCTATGGGAGCTGGGCCATAGTTTAGATTAACTGTTTTTTTCTCAATCACACACCACACCCCTATGGAGAATATATACTGTATGTGTATAGCACTAGGCTTTAGGGGTGGCTGTTTCGCTGTGACTTTTGCTGGTTTTCTGATTTGGTTTGTTTTATGATTTGCCGCCACCCGCTGCCCTTTCCTTAATGTGTGCTGTACTGTGTCGCTTCCCTTTGTCCTTAGACTTTTAAATGAGGGTAGTAACACTAACCCAAAACGTATTTGTCACCCTAACTTTGAGCAAGTAGCCATAATCCTCTTTAATTCAGTGTGAGGACTGCAAAAAATGTACTCACAACCCTAAATGTCTGCAACATTAACCCCCCCCCCCCCACCCACCCAACACACACACACACACACACACACACACACATCCTCGGAGCAGCAGAAACTGGCCAGGATTCATTGAACTAGAATTGCATTTCCTCTTTTTTTTAAATCCACAACCATAGTTTCAATAATTTGACAAAATCAACAAAATGAAGTACCCACATCTTATTTGTAATGACAAAACAAAACTGTCAGTTGAATTTAATTGCAAGTCCGAGTTAAAGACAAATGCTGACTGGATTCTGGCGAGTATCTTATAACGCATTAAGACAGATATATGGGTGTTTACATAAAACTGTCTGGTACCTGGCTGTCTAATAAACAATTTACGGCCATCGTATTAATAAATGGCCCTTAAAATGATGTTTCCACTCTTCCCTAGAAGGGAGGACGGATGGAGAAGGATAGAATAATAATATTTAGCTCAGCACTAATCTGTGCTGTTATAATAATACAAATATGGCCAACAGTTCTGAGTCCAAATAAAATCATATTTGTACATTTGTATCTTTCTGCATCAACGATTTCAGTTTTGAGTCATTTTTATTTATCTTTGTTTTTCATATTTTTAAGCACTTCAAAGGAAAAAAGTAATTATTGTTCAGACTCTGACACAAAAACACCCAGTGTAGGAGGAGAGTGTTCTGCTGTATACTCATGCAAATGAAGATAATGTCCTCTTGTCCTCGTTAATGTGCCAATGGCCTGTTGCTATAAAGTTCTAATGCTGTAATCTACCAAAGCTGTTTTACTGCTGTCATTTCCTAATGTCCTGATATGAGAATATTTGGTTGTTTACAGATCTTAGTTTTCTCTTATAGTTTCTTTCCTTTTTTTTCCAGAAAGTTGAGGGAACTCTGTATACCATGTTTGCCCTCAGTAGGGAAACAAGCCAAAAAATTACTGAAAAAGAGGCATTGGATTAAGCTGGATGCCATAGGTTTCTGACTTTTCCGCTGCTCGAACCCTGACTATCTGGCCAAGAACTTCTCCTTCCGTGCTAACTGACAGATGTAAGTAACTGACAGATTTTTTAGCTGAGATGTCAGTGGCAGCTCCCTGCTGTACTCTTATTCTATGGTTTTGTTCCCATAGTGCAGCAGACTCCTGGATGGAGTGATTATTATCGTAGTTGGAGGCACCGGGGCCTCGTGCTCCTGGATGTAAAAATCCCGCCTTTTTGACCAGCTTCCTCGCTGCCGCTATGCATTATTGTTTTGTTCACAGCCAATCAGCATCCTCTCCTCACACGACACGTTACATTCATGCATGCACACATCTTCACCACTGATTTTACTGATACACATATCTCATTGTTTTCTTGGTTTCTTTTGTGTTTATTATGATTCTGTTCATTTAAATAAATTACTCATACAACCCCAATTCTGAAATAGTTGGGTCGAAGTGTAAACTGTGAATAAAATCAAAATGCAATGACTTTCAGATCGCATGAGCCAATATGTTATTTACAATAGAACATAGATAACATTTCAAAAGTTGAAACTGAGACATTCTACATTTTTATCCACAAAATGAGCTTATTTCAAATTTTTTGGCTGCAACAGGTCTCAAAAAAGTTGGGACATAGGCAAAAAAAGGGCTGAAAAAGCAATTAATATATAAGAGAATCAGCTGAAAGAACATTTAGCAAGTAATTACATTAACTGGCATCAGGTGTGTAACATGATTGGCTATAAAAGGGATGTCTTAGAGAGGCTGAGTCTCTCAGAAGTAAAGATGGCCAGAGGCTCTCCAACCTGTGAAGGCTTGCGTAAAAAAATTGTAGAATACTTTAAAACAATGTTCCTCAACGTTAAATTGCAAAGGCTTTGAAGGTCTCATCATCGACAGTGCATAACATCATAAAAGGATTCAGATAAAGTGGAAAAATCTCTGTGCGTAAGGGACAAGGCCGAAGACCTTTATTGGATGCCTGTGACCTTCCGGTCCGCAGACGCCAATGCATCACTCACCAGCATGATTCTGTCATTGAAATTACTAAATGGGCCCAGGAATACTTCAAGAAACCACAGTCTGTAAACACAGTCCGCCGTGCCATCCAGAGATGCCACCTAAAACTCTGTCATGCAAAAAGGAAGCATTGTTGAGCATGATCCAGAAGCGCCGCCGTGTTCTGTGGGCCAAGGCTCATTTAAAATGGACTGTAGCAAAGTGGCAAGGTGTCCTGTGGTCAGACGAGTCCAAATTTGACATTCTTGTTGGAAATCATGGGCGTCGTGTCCTCCGGGCTAAAGAGGAGAAAGACCACCCCTCCTGTTATCAGCATTCAGTTCAAAAGCCAGCATCTCTGATGGTATGGGGATGCATTAGTGCATATGGTGTGGGACACTTGCATGTTTTAAAAAGCATCATGAATGCTGAAAGGTATATAAAGGTTTTAGAGCAACATATGCTCCCCTCCAGATGACATCTATTACAGGGAAGGCTTTGTGTATTTCAGCAGGACAATGCAAAACCACATACTGCAGCTATTACAACAGCATGGCTTCGTAGTAGAAGAGTCCGTGTGCTGAACTGGCCTGCCTGCAGTCCTGATCTTTCACCGATTGAGAACATTTGTGCATAATTAAACGAAAAGTCCGTCAAAGGAGACCCAAAACTCTCCAGCAGCTGGAAGCCTGTATTAAATAAGAGTGGGATAAAATTCCAATGGCTAAACTCAATAAACTTGTCTCCTCAATGTCCAGACGCCTCCACTCTGTGTTTAAAAGAAGAGGGGATGCTACACCATGGTAAACAGGCCTCTGTCCCAACTTTTTTGAGACCTGTAGCAGCCATCAAATTTGAAATGAGCTCATTTTGTGGATAAAATTGTAAAATTTCTCAGTTTCAACATTTACTATGTTATCTCTCTTCTATAGTGAATAAAATACTGGCTTGTGTGCTTTGAAAGTCATTGCGTTTTGATTTTATTTACAATTTACACTTTGTCCCAACTATTTTGGAATTGGGGTTGTATTTTGCCTTCAGCTTGTGTCCCCCTCTCTTTTTGTCATGACTTCTGAGCCTGGTTGTGACAGTGTCATTCCACTTAAAATGTACTTTGAAATCCTTACCTTTGTTAATGTGGATTTAATGCTGAACAAAATTGATTCTGTTTTCCTGAGGTCTAAGGAGAGTATCTTATCAGAGAGCCATTCACTGATGTTAGTCAGCTGCTTGCTTAGTCTTCCCTGGAGCAGAGCCAAGTTTTTGGCAGCAATCACCAGAGCTGAGTTGTCTGCGTATAGGTCTAAATTTCCATGCCTCATTCATGACATTGAAATGCATGAGGACCAACTAGGGACCAAGCATAATCCCTTGAGGGACGCCGCAGCTTAGGGGGGCGGGTTCTTAAGTGATGGCCATTTACTTCCAGTATCCGGCCCGCATGCAACAAGTAAGACCTCAGCCATGCCCATGTTGGCGTGCTCAGCACAAACACCTTCAATGTAAGAGGTCAGCATCTAAGTGATTTGCTGTATAAAAGGCTTTCTATTTGTCAAGCAGCACCATCCCCACAGTTTTCTTTCATTATTTGCCTTTTCTATCGACTTGGTCAGATACGAAAGAAAGGGATCCGTAAAATATCCATTCCTGAAACCTCATTTGAAATAGTGTATGAGCTTGTGCTCGCTCAGTTTTAATGTAGGACATACACATCGTTATTCTCTGTCCTATGTCCTGATATGTTTGTATTAATTTTGTGATTATTTTTTATACTATTTTTAAAAATTTGTTTTTCCTTTTATCTGCACTTGCTGTATGTGAATTTTGTGAATTTTTAACTGTACTGTTTGTCTCTAAACTCCCATTGTAAATGTTTACTTCGTAATCACGGCGTCCCTACAAAAGAGACCCCGGTCTCAGTGGGATTTCCCTGCAATAAAGGTTATAAATAATTAAATAAATTCATAAAGGTGTCCATGAGCCACCATTTTGATGATTTTTGATGTGACACCGAGGAGAGATACAGGTCTGTAATTGTGATACTCAGGATAGATAGGGGTCTGTAGTTGCCTTGGTCAAATCTGCTCCTCGATTTGCATAGCCAAATGATTTTGGCATGTCTCATTTCCTTGGGTAATCTGCCTTGCTTTAGTTAAAGGTTAATGATAAGAGTTATACAAGGAGAAATTTATTCAGAGGCATCACTCGAGAACCAAGCTAAGGTATTATCCAGCCCAGAAGGTTTAGCAGTGTTGAGCTTAGCTTGCATTTTCTTGACTTTGCTAATGTAAGAGGAGAATCCGCTTGTAATCCAAGGTCAGAGTAATATCTTTGAACATAAGTATCCCCGAGAGACCCTGAGCTTGAACAGAGTTGCAGCTCTACTTTGCTGACCCCTTAAAGGTTTACTCAATTAGAAAAATTTTTGGCTATTTTTTGAAGAAATGGGTCATATGTAGCAAATTAATGTGCATCATACATTTGTAAATGCTTTCTGTAACTTTCTATCATTATTTGAAAACTAAAATTTGGCTGGTTTGTTCGGTCCTAAGCCCCGCCCCTCAAAGAAGTTGTTGCACGGACCTCGTCGTCATGTGACCCGTGAAGTGTGAGAAGTAACTTGCAAACGTTCCTAGGTGATCGACCAGTGGTTTGTTCTATGATAACTGATAATTGATTACGCCTTGATCAATCCTTGATTTTGTTGATTTTGAGATAACATTCATCAACATGCCAAATAGGTGTGTAGTGGCAGACTGTAACAAGACTTCAAACAATGGTGTGAGTTTACATCACTTTCCAAAAAAGAGATGTAAGTCTCACGCATTCGGTGGAGTCTCTCGCCTCTTAGTGGCATTCACCATCCTGTGCCATAGTCAACAATTTTTCAATCAACGCGCACTGGAGAAATTCACTCGCGGAATTTAAGTCATTGTGCATCAAGTTAATCAGTTTCACGTGCATTACGGTGGATTTCCCCACTAGTGACACAGAAATCGATTATGACTCGGGAATTCTCACACTTGTCTTTACTGAGGGATTGAAAGCAATGGAATTGCATGAAGACGTTTCAAATGGTCTTGTTTCATTTAAACAATTTAAACGATCATGAAACACACGCATTGTTTCCAATCCCTGAGTAAAGAGAAGCACGAGAAGTCCGGAGTCATAATCGCTTTCCATGTTACTTGTGGTGAGGTCCACCTTTACGCAAGTGAAATGGAAACTTCAATGCACAAGGATTTTAATTCCGCGTGAGAATCTCATTAATAAGCTTTCATTGAATAATTGCAGACTATGGCGAATAAGCCGAAAAAATGCATAGGACCTACGTTGAATGCGTGAGACTTGACATCTCTGAGATCCTTTCTCGTGCTTACTCCCCACTTGCTCAGCTGCTACCCCGCCGGGCCCGGCGCGGGTAGCCCACGGCCCAGCCCCGCTGTACGGCTTCGGTGTAAATGTCTATGTAAGAGTGCTGTGAAGACGAGCTGACAAGTGAGCTTGTGTTTACGTTGCTTTGTTGTTGTTAGTAACTTAGTATCGTTGATCATTGTTGTTGATGATGACATTCTAATTTTGCATTTGTGTTTGTTTCTGAAACACTGGCCATATCGTGATCCTAGTCACCGGGGACTACTAGGACTTCAGTACGGCACATATCCGAAAGCGAAACCCAAACATAAACACAAGCGAACGGTCCATGCGAGTATGAAGTTGCTGTGTTTCTCAGTCGCTTCTATGTTCGAAGTCCAAAATTTGCACTCATTTTGTGTAGTATACAATGCAAGAATGCGTAAAACGACTCTACACGCATTTACGACCAATGTAAACTTTTCGTTTTGCAATCCCAGACGAGATCAGAGCTTTTTTCATGGAAAAGTTAAAAACCTACAAAATCTGGACATTTTGTGTCAAATCATTTCATTGAGTATGTAGAAAATGTATCGATAAGAATATTCATCCCAAATAAGATAACTATCACTTTTCTTTCTTTCACAAATTGGCTGTTGAAATGAGGATTCAAACAAGTCATTTTGTGTACAAGCTTCGGCGCAACTTACTTCTCATACGTCACAGCCGATTAGCCAATCGCTCGCGAGTTTTAAGGAGAAGTCTCAAAGTGTTTATTTTCTTCATTTTTTTGCCAGTATGACATACAATTATGAAATTTAAATGCTGGATTTGTGAATTACAGGCAATAATACATGTCTACAGCGGTTTATTTCCCCTAATTTAGTAGACCTTTAAGAAAAGAATGAGTTGAATTTATTTGCCACCTTGTCCTTATCAAATGTAATATTCTTATCTACCTCCAAACTTATCTAACTGGGTCTATTTGGAGTGTTATCTGTTCCTCTGCAACCAAACTCCTTCAGTGATTTCCAGAGTTTTGTACGATAATTTCTATTCTCCTTCACACTTTCATTACCATTGTCGCGTTTCCGTGACAGCGCCGATCCCGCATCACTTACCATTGACGCTATTTTGCCCCTAGAGAAAGTCCCTCACAAAATCTTTCAAAGCTCCGCAACAAAACACCCCTTTGGACGAGTCTGGTATCGCACAACACGTCAGTAAGGGACTCAATGTAGTACATCTTTAAAGACCATAGTTGCTTTTTCCTTTATCCACAGCACTGACAGTGCAGCAGACAGGTGAACAGGAAGCTGCAGAGTTGCATCTCTGGTGTTTTATAAAGGAAATCTCCCATGAGGCCTTTCACTCAGATGGGGTGGTAGGGGGCGTAGCTAAGATCCAGTCTTCCCATAATCCTCCTTGAGGCCGTCACTGCCTCTGTATGTTTGTACGGCAGGGAACACCCTCTGCCTGCCCAGATGATTCCCACACAGATTCTGAACTCACAAAAGAAACCTTAATCTCTGTAGCTGAGAAATACAACCTTCAAAGAACCTTTCTGGAAACACAACAATTATCTTCACCAAATCTTTTGAGATTCACAAATACAAAACTGAACTTTTCTTTCTCTCCTTTGCTTTTACTCAAAATAATTTCAGGGTTATAGTAGATACTCATTGGTTATCTGTCCACTTGGGCGGAGGAAAATGGCCAGACTGCCTCATTTCGACTGGAAGGTGACAGTAACTCTCATATGCACGTTGTAACTAAAGTCTATGGTTGTAACAGTGTTATGCAGAAGAGCATCTCTGAATACTCAGAACTTTGAACCTTAAAGGAATAGACAACGGAATTTCAAAATACAGTTTAGAAGATAGATCATGTCATAAACTAACAATTCATGCGAATATTTGAACATAAAGAGCTCATACAACTAAGCTATCTATCTCCAAAAGTCGGTTCTGAAACAGAATTGACAATTTCATAGATGCTGCCATTGAAAATATTTCAACCAATCAGAAGAATCCTTGCGGAGATGCTCTGACGTCACATGGGCACAGCACGTTGAAGCTATACATGGCGAGTGAGACTGCACAAGCGTTGGGATAGTTGTTAAATTACTCACTGTTGTCACCATTTTTCTGTGCCAAAGGACATTGTTAGTTACAAACAGACCCTACTGTTCGTGAAAATATTCAAGAAGGCTGTTTGAAGGCAGAGAGAGAGAACAATATGCCTGCGTGTACAGCGGTTGGGTGTATATACAGGACTGGTTCAGGTCAGCAGCATGGCCACACGTTCTATGCTGCCTTGCAAAGGCAAAACACCGTAACATCGCATTTAGTCGAAAATGAGTTATTGTCATTTTGGAGGTATTGAGGACCTCCTTTATCATGTTGATGAATTTTTTGAGTCAATTTTATTGTTTTATGAAAAAAATCAAGGTCTGTGTCAACAGTAACTCCGAAAATCCCACCAGGAACCATGACAGAACGCCGTAACTGCAGTTACTGTGCTTAGCCTTTGTTTCGGGACGCTGACGTTGAGTTAAGGTACTGTGGCTTTGTTTAGCCGCACATCAAAGCATTGTTACTGTACAGCCCTGAAGTTGCGGTCAGTGATAGTCGGTGCAGGCTCGCCTACGTCTCACTCACACCTCCCTGTCAGCTAGCCTGCCTGTCATCAAGCCCATAAACAATTAAATGCACATCCTACCTTTTCTTGTAAACTGATCCATGCCAGCCACCTCATCTGGAATTTTTTCCACGATAATTCACAAGCGTTAGAGTAAATATTCCTTAGATGCTGCAGGCGAGCAGACCAATTCTTTATGATCAAAACGAGTCCGGAAGCTAGGCTACCCAACGTCCACTGTTGGTTGCAAAGCAAAAACATTCTGCCTATGAAACTTTTTTTAGTCGATTGAAAAATGTCTAGCAGGAAAATCCAATTCCATCATTATACATATCTGCTATGTCAGGCACATCATCAGCAATGTTTCCACAATAATCCACTGTTAGAACAGTTCCTTTGATGCAGGCGAGCAGACCACTTCTTTATGATCAGCAGGTCCGCAAGCTAGTCCTACCTAATGTCCATAGTTTGTTGTGAAGCAAATCGAACACACATTCCGCCTGTAAAACCCTTTCTTTGGTTGATAGTGTCTGAGTTAAGCTGCTTTCATATCGGACGCAAAACAAATTTTTCCACAATAATTCACTGTTAGAGCAGTTCCTTGGATGCAGGCGAGCAGACCACTTCTTTATGATCAACAAGTCCGCAAGCTAGTCCTACCTAATGTCCATAGTTTGTTGCAAAGCAAATCGAACACACATTTCGCCTGTAAAACCCTTTCTTTGGTTGATTGCGTCTGAGTTAAGCTGCTTTCACATCGGACGTAAAACGAATTTTTCGCACGACAGATTACATTCAAAGTCAATGCAAAGATGCGAATACAGGCAAAATGCGTGTATTTGCGTCTTTGCATTGACTTTGAATTAAAAATAATTTCCTGTATTTATTCATACTGTATAATGCAATGTAACTTATCTGCTGGCATTCTGTTTCTGGTGCCGCACACCAAACTGGAGCTATTCTCTATCATGAAGATATGATGTAATGTCACCACAGCTCTGTGTAGCAACAATTAAATGTATCTAATTCATTCTTAATCATTCAAAACAAATGTCATTGATGGTTAGGCTTTAGGTAAGTGCTCTTCTAATGGTCTTGTGTACAGAAAACAGCAACCAAATATTGAATTTATGCAAGTTCATGGTAGAAGACCAAATGCGCCAACAGAAGAGTAATGAAGAGTGGAGATTCACCCTTGCGCCCATGTGACGTTACGCATCGCCCTTCCGGGAGGCAAAATGGCAGCTCAGTAGTGGCCTTCGGACTGCCACATAAAAATGCTCACAACTTTTTCATAAATGGTCAAGTATGCCTGAAATTTTTCTCATGGGCTCTCAATATTATAAGCTATCAACCTATGCATGTACTTACATTCCGTTGTCTATTCATTTAAAACAAATGGGATTTAGCAAGCGAGGAACATAACAGTTTCCACAGGAAACTGAGGTTACAGGGGGCAAAGGCTCATGACACAAAGACAGAAGAAAACTGGAAAACCTGCCTGGTCTCGCTAATCTTGATTCCTGCTGCAGCATACAGTGGGTAGGGTCAGAATTTAGAATCAATCAACATTAATCCATGGATCTACCCTGTTTTGTGTCAAGGACATCATCAACGTCTGTTGCAATAATCTGATCATAAAACAGGGTCAAAGCCTGATCAGAGTGAGCGTGGCATCTCCAGCAGTCATTATGAAAAGAGACTGATATTTTTCTGGAAACTGTGTGGCATTGTTTCCTGGTGAGAGAAACTTCTTAGTTTGTTGGAGAGGGAGGTTCACTTCATTGCACTGTTTGCTTAGTAAATAGGCTTCTGTCTTATAGGTATCAGCCTTTAAACCCGTCCAGCTGACCAAATTCTAAATCCACTGCATGATAGCAGTAACAGCCATTCATTATGTGCATTTAGCTGATACTCTAATTCACTTAGAGTTGCAGGAACCTGAAAAGGATTCTAGAATTATCCCAGAATTTGGTGAATGAATAACCACCATCTCAGCCAATTACGTAAGGACGCACCATCACAAAGCTGGGACACACAAGTTCACTATAAATCAAGAATGGTCACGCAGATCACAAGCGCATTAAGTTGACAGTCAACAGCTCAGAGTCTGATCAGTTAAACTGCAAATTACTCATGACTTAGCTTCAAGGACCAGCTAGTGAGGTTTGTAAGTATTTGGATAGACTGTACATTCAACTGTAATTCAAACACAGTTCAACTGGTATTGATGGGATTACCCTCATATGGAAGTGCTGACTGTCTGCTTTAATTTGAAGAATTTTAAATCCAGATGGATGGAATCTTGTACAGGTTACACCTCTTTGAAGGTAACCAATTCGTTCCTTATCCTCAACGTTTTTTTACACATAAATTGCCAGGCTGTTCCAATAAAAAGATTTGCGTGTAAGTTATAATGTCGTCCTTGACCTCTAACAAGGATAAACTCCGAAGGAAAGCAATCACTCGACCGTTAGGATCAGCCATTGTGGCTGCCGGACCGCGGCCATTTTGACGTGCTGACTACTTAATATGCATGAGCCATTTGCATGAAAAGTCACATCAGATCAGTCATCAGATTCAACTGCTAGTAAATAAATTACGTTTATGCATTAGAATTTCATTACTATAAACATGTATAGTTACAAATATGGGACGATTTCAAGTACATTAACAATCTGAAAATGCTAGGAAACAGGGAAATCGGGCATTTTGCACAAGGCATCAAGTTTACTCACGTATCCAGAAAAAGTGTGGCCACATCTTCATCGGAAATATCTCCAAACCTGGCTTTTAAAGTTTGCCAGCGATCATTTTGGCCTTTTATATTTATACTGTTTTTCAATTGATCTTCTTCCTGGCTTAGCACTTTCATGGGTCGCATTTTAAGGTCGGCCAACTTCTCTTCATTTCTGCGTCCACCGCGCACATCCGCTTTCGCGTGACATCACTTTTGCATACTCGTGAATACTAATGAGGTATTTCAAATGACGCAGGGAGTTTTTTCAGGTTGCAAAAACTATTTTCACATTCAATATTCAGGGGATTGCAAGCGTTCTCTGAGAAAACATTTATTTATTTCCATTTGTTTTGGTCATATCTATTATATTGTATCAAAAGAAAGAACAGATTGGTTACCTTCAACATGGTCTTTCTGTCCAAAATACTGATGTTCCTCACAGCACATGAACAGGGCTCCCCGTTACTCCTACCACAGCATATTGTGGTCTCATCAGCATTTTGGCACCATTTAATCAAATCCCAAGGAACTGTCAGTGTACCCCATCTCATTTCTATTAAAACAAGTGCATCATTGTAACTCCTTCATTTACATATCCATTACTCTACTGAAGTGGAAATTAAACTCTGCACCTCCAAAGTGAGCCCAGGTGTGATTCCCACGGGTGTGAGGACAAGTGGGATATGGCCAAGAGGGTGAGATTTGTGTCAATTATTAGGCATCCTCAGCACAAACACACACACACACACACACACACACACAGTTTTCTGAAGCTGTATTAGTTTCTCTCTGATGTTTCCTTTATGAGCTTCTAAATCCCATAAGAGTCCTGCGAACAGCCTGGTGCTCTCACTGAGCAATTCAGCTACAAAATATACTGACTGCGTAATTGTGCGTGTGTGCGCATGTGTATATGTGTGTGTGCACGTGTGTGTGTATCATCTCATTGGGCGCGGGCTCATCGATCAGTCGCTGGGCTCTTGGAATGAGGCAGACAGGGCCCTTCGGTAGCTGTGCCGATGACTGCGCAGCCCTCAGTAGGATCCTCTCTGCTATCTTTAGTTGGACATTGCACTGACTTATATTGACTAGCCTAACTGTAACCCCACCTTTGACCATAACCGTAAACAAATCATGCATGACCCTAACCTTCACATAACCTCTATTGATACCTGACCCCAAATGTTAACCAGGACCTCATAAATGATGTTTTGCCATATTAGAACCAGGCTTTGGTCCCCATAAGGACTACTGATCCTAACAAGGTCAGAGTTTACACTGGAAAAGGTGTCCAATAGGGAACAAAAATGTGCCCCCCCCACACACACACACACACATGCGCGCACACACACACACACACATACTGTACAGGCACAGAAAACACTTACATACACACACATGCACAGAAAGATGTACTCCCACACACACACACACACAAATGCATACACACATGCACAAACATATGCAAGCATTTGCATGCACATACTCAAATGCATGCGTACATATGCATTTCACTGAGACAAAGCAACAGCACCAAGACAGAAATGGGTTTGACCACCATCAGCCACCTCCACTCTCCATTACCCACACTGCACCAAATAATTTGGATCACAAATCGGCCTCTACAGCCATCTGAGGACCCACAAGTGGACAGCGCAGCGGAGAGGATAGTTATACTCACTCAAGTGACTGTTGATTATGATGATGATGGTGTATGTAAGTATGTGTGTGTATTTTTTGCACGTTCGTGTTTGTGTATGTGCGTTTGTGTGTATTTGTGCATGCATGTGCATGCGTGGGGGAAAATGTTTCTGCGTATATGCACGCATGCATTTGAGTATGTGCATGTAAATGCTTGCATATGTTTGTGCATGTGTGTATGCATTTGTGTGTGTGTGCGTGTGTGGGAGTACATCTTTCTGTGCATGTGTGTGTATGTAAGTGTTTTCTGTGCCTGTACAGTATGTGTGTGTGTGTGTGTGCGTGTGTGTGTGTGTGTGTGGGGGGGGGCACATTTTTGTTCCCTATTGGACACCTTTTCAAGTGTAAACTCTGACCTTGTAAGGATCACTAGTCCTTATGGGGACCAAAGCCTGGTTCTAATATGGCAAAACATAATTTATGAGGTCCTGGTTAACATTTGTGGTCAGGTATGAATAGAGGTTATGTGAAGGTTAGGGTTAGGCATGATTCGGTTATGGTTAAATTTAAGGGTAGGACTACAGTTAGGCTAGTAAATATAAGTCAGTGCGATGTCCAACTAAGGATAGCAGGGCAAACTGTGTATGCATGCGTGTGAGTATGTTTATGCGAATGCTTGCATGTGTTTGTGCATGTGTATATGTGTTTGTATGTGTGTGTGTGTGTGTGTGTGTGCGCTCTGTGTCAGATGTAGTCCTCTCAGTAGTCGTGTGGAATAGTCCAGGCTCACACACCTCTTGTTTGTAACTGGTGGTAAATCCCGCTGCTAAAGTCAGGCTGGGTGTCCTGCTGTGATATAGATCAGCAGCTGAAATAGAGACTGTCATTTACAGTGAAGGCCTCACCGCTAAAGCTGTGACAAAGCACAGGTATTTCCATGTCTGGGGCTTTTGGGGAATGTGCGCAGATTACAGGCTTATGCTGCTGCTGTGCCGTCTGTCTTAGATCCTGATACGACACACAATGCAACCAAAGCCATTCAGAGACCTAATAAATCTGCACACTGAAATGAACAATTTTTTTACGTTGTATTATATGAGTCAACAAAAGGTAGTCCATGTATATGAAAAGTTCGGGCCACCCATTAGAGTTCTGAAGAATTTGCCCAAACAGACAGGAGTTTACAGAGCAGTGAAAAATCCTCTATAATCCTCATCCAGCCCAACTGACCATAAATGTCTCATATCTCAGCTCCCAATGCATCAGGTCTGACCCCAGCAAAATTAAACCGTAATGCTCTGGTTTGAATCCTAGTACAACTGAACATATTTTTGAGCATCAAGGCCCACTGTGATCTAACCATAATGACGTGTGTTTGATTCAGTCATAACTGCAAGGACTTAAACCCCTATGAGCATAAACAATAAAGTGCTTGGTTTCAGTCCTTGTGTGACTGAGCATAATGCTGTGTGTGTAAGACCTTGTTTGCCTAACCTATGATATAGTTTTTCCAAGTGACACGCATTCCTCTAGATATCTTATTTTTCCTTGCAAATGTCAATAAAAACACATTTGCTCTCTGTATCCTGGTTAAAAAAAAAAGGAAAAAAAACTTTTTAGTTGCATTCATTAAAAAAAAAAACTCACTATAAATGGTGTATTCAAATGTCAATCAGCCTGACTCATGGCACAGTACTTTGTTAATTATAGGTCTGTATCCTTCCCTGATTGCCTGTTTTACAATCTATGTAGAATGTTTTCATTTTTACAAATGCCAAATGCGCAGAAATGGGTTTGCAGTTTGTATACTGTTTTTGTATCTTTGCAGCATGTTTCAATTAACCTTTCAAAAAAGCAAAATGTGAAAGAATTGATTCTTTTGCCTGAATAAATCATATTTCTCTGAGATGATCTGATATTTTTATTGCCAGCTTCATGCTAATTTAGATCCATTTGGGCCTGATTATCTGGAGTTTTGCAATGATGATAAATTCCTTTTTGAAAAAGTATTCAGGGCAAATTGTTCGCATGTAAAATATACCCATTGACATTAGTTAGCATGGGGTCAAACAGATGCTTTAAGGGATTAATGGGGTTTTATTTTGAAATATTCAGTCGCTGACTCACCCTCTCATTAGCGGCTCTGTCCTCTGTGACCTTTTCCTCCGCACAGATGCAGATGATTGCCTTATTTAGCAGGCTGTCCCCGGAAATGCAATCCACAGGGGGGCATTGGGAATAAGAGGACAAAACGGAACGGAATCAGCAGATAAGCCAGTGAGATCAGGCCCACAGCTGTCGACTGTCAGCCAAAATAAAGACAAGTAGCGTGACCTTTGCGTGACCTTGCAAGAATGAATCGCAATTTTGGTTAAATTACACCCTGAACTGAGCAGTTTTTCAGGACACAATAAAAAGGGCAGATCAGGACGCCCAGGCGAGTGGGGACTCACATACTTCATCACCACATACTATACGAGCATGCTCTGCATAGCAGCATACTCTCTAGCAGACATGTTGGACAGTAACTGTATTGTGTACTACACAGTCACAAGACCAACCAGGCTATAAGGATCACATGGGTCTCAGCGAGGCGTAACCATTGACCGTGTTGCATTGTGGGTTACACCACAAAGACTGTCCTCGCGGCAAATTCTGCACTTCATGCGAGTATCTTTGGCGCACTGATAATTTCTTGCAGGTCACTTACTGTAAGCTACTTTAAAAGGTAACAGTGAACACATGCTCTGTAATCCGAAAAAATGGGCACATATTTGTTTAACTTTTATAATGATGGAAAATGACCTCTCTCTCTCTCTCTCTCTCTCTCTCTCTGCAGACATGTCTGATGGATTATTGTGCTGGTTTAATAATTGAACACAAACTGCGGCTCTGACAGCAGGGGACACTCCTGTCGTACCTCTGTCGGAGACGGGCTCACTGGTGCCTCGAGGTTCAGGGCTGCTCTTCATCCTAAAGCCTAAAGCTGTGTTCCACATGAACACATTGCATTTCACACCGTCAGTGAGAGAGGCCTTCAGTGGAGTAATGGAGAGGTGTACGAGGAGAGCGGATAAGGGGCGAGTGAGAGGGCTCTTACTCCTATCACACAGAGTTCACATTCTTACATTGTGTTACTCGTTCTTACATCCTTGTGTCTGACCCTGAAATCATTTGTGTTTTGCCATCATGAAGAGGATTCAAATCCGATAGATGTGCTAAGAGGGATTCAAGAAACACGAGTCAGGAGTTCCCTTCAGATATTATGAGCAAAGAACCCTGAGAGAAGTCTTTGCTGAAATATTTCTTCAGGACATGTGATGATCAGTATATCTATCCCTCCCCATCTGTGTGCTTATGACTGATGTCACCTCCAGCTTTGAAGTGATTGGAAGAGCTGGGATATTCTTTTTCCTCAGAATATCCTCAGAAATATCCTCATTTCCTCAGAATGAAGTCTCCATCATTCTCTCCTCACCTCCTCACACCTTCCCTTCCCTCCCCAATGTGTGGAGGAAGAAGCGAGGAACAGAGGAAAGGAAAGAAAGGAAGGATGTGGTAAGTGAGTGGAGGGAGGTGAGGGTGAGGGTGTGGGGTCAGGGTGTGAGCTGAGCCTCTTTAAGGGTTAAATCTCTGTGTCTCTGATTCTGCAGCGCACCCACTGCCAGGCCTCCAATCAGACTCCAGCATTCCCACAATGCATCAGAGAGGTGATAAAGGCGGGTTTCTCTGGGGAAAGATGAACGATAAAAACCTCGGCGGGTTGAGTCTCGTAATCCGACATCAGATGGTGAGATGAGACCTCGGCAGGGGTAATAAAAGGTGTAAATAGAGTTCAGTGGGTTTTAGAGAGGGCACCCTTAGCGTGCCGGACCATGTGACATTTACAGACCTGGTGTAGCCTGTATGTGTGAGAGTGTGAATGTCTCTCATGTACAGCAGGTGTCATGAGTTCTATGTCAAACTGTCATTGCTGTTACAATGCAGCTCTGCTTCACAATCAAATAGGGGAATCTCATCTCACTACCGCCAATGTGCCATACTCACATGGATAACGCATAGCAGCCATTTTGTGTCAGAATGCTCACCAGACATCAGATGAGGTGGAGAGGTGAAAAACAATTTTTAGAGCTAATTAAATCAGGAGAAGATCAGGTTGAAAGAGGCTGGTTGTGAAATTAACCAGGGGAACCTCCAACTTTTGCCAATGTGTAATGGTGCCTATTTTAGACATTTCAGTCACTGTTTTATGCTGCATTGCTCATGTTGAAATTAAGGGTAATTACTGTTATCAAATCTTCCATTCGCTGAGAAAGTCAGCAGAGTGGGTTGTGTCTAATAATGCTGCAGACTGCTTAGCCCATTACTGGCTGGGAAAAATGATCTCAAACTTTAGCGACTCCTGTCCTCTCACCAAACCAGTCACCTCCACACAGATCACATCACTAATAGAGCACTTGTTTCAAAAACTGTAGTAGACAACTTCATTGCAGCTGTTCACTGGCTTGTTTTTTTTTTTTTTTTTGAACCATTGCTTTTCTG
This sequence comes from Gymnothorax javanicus, assembly GCA_029692085.1. Classification (NCBI taxonomy): domain Eukaryota; kingdom Metazoa; phylum Chordata; class Actinopteri; order Anguilliformes; family Muraenidae; genus Gymnothorax; species Gymnothorax javanicus. Next base: position 7,777,204 of record CM056193.1, read on the forward strand.
AATCACCTGCTGCTCCTAGTTTTCTGTGCGTATCTGGCCACTCCTTTTTGTTTGCTGTGCGTACCTGTCTGCTGCTCTGTGTTTGCTGTGCGTAACTGGCTGCTGCTCTGTGTTTGCTGTGCGTACCTGACTGCTGCTCTGTGTTTGCTGTGCGTACCTGGCTGCTGCTCTGTGTTTGCTGTGCGTACCTGACTGCTACTCTGTGTTTGCTGTGCGTAACTGGCTGCTGCTCCGTGTTTGCTGTGCGTAACTGGCTGCTGCTCTGTGTTTGCTGTGCGTACCTGACTGCTGCTCCATGTTTGCTGTGCGTACCTGGCTGCTGCTCTGTGTTTGCTGTGCGTAACTGGCTGCTGCTCTGTGTTTGCTGTGCGCACCTGACTGCTGCTCTGTGTTTGCTGTGCGTAACAGACTGCTGCTCTGTGTTTGCTGTGCGTACCTGACTGCTGCTCTGTGTTTGCTGTGCGTACCTGACTGCTGCTCTGTGTTTGCTGTGCGTACCTGACTGCTGCTCTGTGTTTGCTGTGCGTACCTGGCTGCTGCTCTGTGTTTGCTGTGCGTAACTGGCTGCTGCTCCGTGTTTGCTGTGCGTACCTGACTGCTGCTCTGCGTTTGCTGTGCGTAACTGAGTGCTGCTCCGCGTTTGCTGTGCGTACCTGACTGCTGCTCCGCGTTTGCTGTGCGTACCTGACTGCTGCTCCGTGTTTGCTGTGCATACCTGGCTGCTGCTCTGTGTTTGTTTGCGTAACTGGCTGCGTACTTGGCTGCTGCTCTGTGTTTGCTGTGCGTGTGCGTACCTGACTGCTGCTCTGTGTTTGCTGTGCGTAACTGGCTGCTGCTCTGTGTTTGCTGTGCGTAACTGGCTGCTGCTCTGTGTTTGCTGTGCGTACCTGACTGCTGCTCTGTGTTTGCTGTGCGTACCTGACTGCTGCTCCCTGTTTGCTGTGCGTACCTGACTGCTGCTCTGTGTTTGCTGTGCGTAACTGGCTGCTGCTCCGTGTTTGCTGTGCGTACCTGACTGCTGCTCCGTGTTTGCTGTGCGTACCTGACTGCTGCTCCGTGTTTGCTCCGTGCCTGACTGCTTGTTTGCTGTGCGTACCTGACTGCTGCTCGTTTGCTGTGTTTGCTGTGCGTGCCTGACTGCTGCTCCGCGTTTGCTGTGCGTACCTGACTGCTGCTCCGCGTTTGCTGTGCGTACCTGACTGCTGCTCCGCGTTTGCTGTGCGTACCTGACTGCTGCTCCGCGTTTGCTGTGCGTACCTGACTGCTGCTCCGCGTTTGCTGTGCGTACCTGACTGCTGCTCCGCGTTTGCTGTGCGTACCTGACTGCTGCTCCGCGTTTGCTGTGCGTACCTGACTGCTGCTCGCGTTTGCTGTGCGTACCTGACTGCTGCTCGCTTTGCTGTGCGTACCCGCTGCTGCTCGTACCTGTTTGCTGCTCTGTTTGCTGTGCGTACCTGACTGCTGCTCGCGTTTGCTGTGCGTATCTGACTGCTGCTCCGCGTTTGCTGTGCGTACCGGACTGCTGCTCCGCGTTTGCTGTGCGTACCTGACTGCTGCTCCGCGTTTGCTGTGCGTAACTGACTGCTGCTCCGTGTTTGCTGTGCGTAACTGAGTGCTGCTCCGTGTTTGCTGTGCGTAACTGACTGCTGCTCCGTGTTTGCTGTGCGTACCTGACTGCTGCTCCGTGTTTGCTGTGCGTAACTGACTGCTGCTCCGTGTTTGCTGTCGGTGTAACCTGACTGCTGCTCCGTGTTTGCTGTGCGTACCTGACTGCTGCTCCGTGTTTGCTGTGCGTACCTGACTGCTGCTCCGTGTTTTTGCTGTGCGTACCTGTGCCTGACTGCTGCTCCGTGTTTGCTGTCGCGTACCTGACTGCTGCTCGTGTTTGCTGTGCGTACCTGACTGCTGCTCGCGTTTGCTGTGCGTACCTGACTGCTGCTCCGCGTTGCTGCTGTGACTGCTGCTCCCGCGTTTGCTGTGCGTGCCTGACTGCTGCTTTGCGTTTGCTGTGCGTGCCTGACTGCTGCTCCGTGTTTGCTGTGCGTGCCTGACTGCTGCTCCGTGTTTGCTGTGCGTGCCTGACTGCTGCTCCGTGTTTGCTGTGCGTGCCTGACTGCTGCTCCGTGTTTGCTGTGCGTGCCTGACTGCTGCTCCGTGTTTGCTGTGCGTGCCTGACTGCTGCTCCGTGTTTGCCAGCGTAACTGGCTGCTGCTCCGTGTTTGCTGTGCGTACCTGACTGCTGCTCCGTGTTTGCTGTGCGTACCTGACTGCTGCTCCGTGTTTGCTGTGCGTACCTGACTGCTGCTCCGTGTTTGCTGTGCGTACCTGACTGCTGCTCCGTGTTTGCTGTGCGTGCCTGACTGCTGCTCCGTGTTTGCTGTGCGTAACTGACTGCTGCTCCGTGTTTGCTGTGCGTACCTGACTGCTGCTCCGTGTTTGCTGTGCGTAACTGACTGCTGCTCCGTGTTTGCTGTGCGTACCTGACTGCTGCTCCGTGTTTGCTGTGCGTACCTGACTGCTGCTCCGTGTTTGCTGTGCGTACCTGACTGCTGCTCCGTGTTTGCTGTGCGTACCTGACTGCTGCTCCGTGTTTGCTGTGCGTACCTGACTGCTGCTCCGTGTTTGCTGTGCGTACCTGACTGCTGCTCCGTGTTTGCTGTGCGTACCTGACTGCTGCTCCGTGTTTGCTGTGCGTACCTGACTGCTGCTCCGTGTTTGCTGTGCGTACCTGACTGCTGCTCCGTGTTTGCTGTGCGTACCTGACTGCTGCTCCGTGTTTGCTGTCGCGTACCTGACTGCTGCTCCGTGTTTGCTGTGCGTACCTGACTGCTGCTCCGTGTTTGCTGTGCGTACCTGACTGCTGCTCCGTGTTTGCTGTGCGTACCTGACTGCTGCTCCGTGTTTGCTGTGCGTACCTGACTGCTGCTCCGTGTTTGCTGTGCGTACCTGACTGCTGCTCGTAGTTTGCTGTGCGTACCTGACTGCTGCTCCGTGTTTGCTGTGCGTACCTGACTGCTGCTCCGTGTTTGCTGTGCGTGCCTGACTGCTGCTCCGTGTTTGCTGTGCGTACCTGACTGCTGCTCCGTTTGTTTGCTGTCCGTTTACCTGACTGCTGCTCCGTGTTTGCTGTGCGTAACTGGCTGCTGCTCTGTGTTTGCTGTGCGTACCTGACTGCTGCTCCCTGTTTGCTGTGCGTACCTGACTGCTGCTCCCTGTTTGCTGTGCGTACCTGACTGCTGCTCCGTGTTTGCTGTGCGTACCTGACTGCTGCTCCGTGTTTGCTGTGCGTACCTGACTGCTGCTCCGTGTTTGCTGTGCCTAACTGGCTGCTGCTCTTGCTAGTTTGTTGTGCTTGCGTCTTTTGCCACTATTTTACTTTGCTGCTCACGCACCAAACCCCAGCTTCCACCTGTGCTTTAGGTCTGAGTCATATACACAGAGGATTTGGTGTCTTTTTCATGAGGTGGATGTTAACTTCCCTCTGTTTTCAGGGCACTGCACGAGTATGAGCACCAAGTGCACAGAGCAGATCTATTGAATACTAAACCAAAAATAATGTAAAGCACTATGAGCTGTATTTCCCTGTATTTGCTCAATATTTTCACAAAATTCAGCAAGCTGAATTTCTCCTGGATATTTTCGCCATCAATTGTAGTCTTGCTGACTGAGTGGACCCCATGTCTCCCTTCCATACAGCACAGTGGGCTGGATAACAGAATCAATAATTTTATTCCAGATTCTGATGCGATTATTGAACTTGTAGAATGCTCTTTTAAAGGCATAGCAGGTTCTACAAGCTTTCCCTTGAAATGTACTTTCTGCCTGGACAGTAGTCCCTGACACACTTATATTTAGTGAAAGGTAATTTTGTTACAGTTTGGTAATAACATGGTAATATTGGGGTAATAGTTTTACAATGAAGAAATAATGATTAAGTTATGCCATGTAATTACTGTAGTAATAACCAGGTCATAGCCCGGGAAAAAGAAAAAAATCCAACTATTTAAGACAAATCAACAGCTTAAAGGGATAGTTCGGGCCTGGTGAAGCCGGGGTCTGTTGGATACACATCGATAGCCAATATGTGTGATGTAGTTGATTCCTGCCGGCGCGCTCCGTGGAATGAGAAAACCGCAGCAGAGATGCTGGCGAGTTGCGGCTCACAACCGCTGTACCAGGGGTCTCACAAAGACATGTCCCGGCCACTTAAAACAAGGCGAACCTGAATAATATTACCATAGATCGACTCTCTGGGGAATGGAGGAAATTTTGAGATATTTTTTTCTCCGTCAAATAACCCCCCCTCTTGGCACTATCTTCTATGAATCCCTACGCGCAGAAGCATAGAGCCTTTACCTGTGCCTGCTTGACTGAATCGCGGAAGCGAAGTTGTTGTTTATTTGGGTCAGTCTGGTCGTGCTGCTACAGGGGAGACAACTGTTTTATACTCTGCATTGAAAATGAGCGACTTGGATGCTCTTCCACATTTTCAGGCGCTGCCAATTGTGCAGTCACGGTGTTCCTCTGAGAAATCAACATTGTGTATTAAAACTTTTGTGACACTATTACTTTCGCTTTTTCAGAAATAGCTTCTAGGATAACACCAACATCACCGTCATGAACAAATGAAACAAGACAAAAGCTTTACTCTTGCTAAATAATGTCTGTTAGGATTGTAACGTAATTTATTTTTTGCTCACATGGCACTACTAACGTCAGGACCTAATTAGAAACGAAACAAAGACAATATAAGCATGTAGGTTATTTGGACAAACATTAGTGTATTGAGTGTTATCTTACCTGATCACTGGGGAGAGCATTACTCCGCAAAATGTGTTGATCAGGTTTATCCGGCGGTGGTTTGATGTAATCCTCCTCAGTGAAATGGTTGCTGCAAACACAAAGTTTCCTGACCATTGTTGGTTTGGTGTTGATATCCTTTTTCAGCGCAATTAGCCAAAGCTGTCTCAGTGGAATATCAAGCACAGGAAGTTTGTGCCATCTAGGTGTCCAAGGCCCCGTTTCAGAAAGCAGGGTAAACAAACTCTGAGTTTGTTCTGTAACTGTGAATTGACTTACTTTGAGTTGCTGACCGCAGACTTTCCGGGTTCAGAACAGGTGATAACATTTGGTTCGATCAACTCTGAGTTAACTTACGCCACAGACAGGCAAGTGCATGAGGATATTATAAGCCGTCATCAATGGAATATAGATAACACGATTCACCATGGCAACCGTGGAGAAAAAAAGTCGCACGTCTTATTTTTCTCCAGCAGATTTGGACAAATTAATAAAGGCGTATGCTGAGTACAAACACTTATTAAAAAAAAAAAAGTACAGTTGCAGCTGCAATAGAGCAAGAGTTTGTGTGGCGGAAAATCGCTGACCGAGTAAGAGTATTAAAAACAACCAAATGAAGGTTAAATTACGAATGCAGAAAACTAAATTAGAAATCCAAATGCTGGAGCATCAGTTACAGGTGGTTGAGAGGATAACAGGTGGATGATTTTACTTGGTTGAACAACATGCAAAATTTTAACTACTGTATTTGTTCTCGCAGGAAGCCAAGAAAAAAAAAATGCAAGTTTAAGTTGTCCTTATTTTATTTAAGATGATACAAGTGGAATCTTTTTTCTCATTCTGATGTGATATTCTGATGCTCATGCGAATAACTAATTTCAGGATAATTCCACAGACTTTAATTTTCACATTTTAAAACATTAGTTATTCTATCTTGAGGTCTTTTGACTTGGAATGAATTGAATATACGAATCATTCATTACAGCAAATTAGCAGACTTTCCAACATGTATTGTGAAGAATTAAAAACTCTCCAGAGAGTTTTTCATTATTTTGTACTTTGAAGAGCCCACTTGTGGTAGAAACTGACTGTGCCTTTAATGAATGAAGTCGTGGTTGTTTCTTCCCGTAATAAAACAAAAGGATAATGAAAACTGGCGTTTGCAAAAAAACAAAAAACGAAGAGCTACGCAAATTGTTCTGAATTGAGAGAATTTCCTCGGTGTGTCACAACAAGCAATACGCAGGCTGAAAATTTTGTTGAAATAAATTATAGATTCCACAGAGAAACGGAATGCTCAAACAAATATTTGTCCGAAAACGATAAAACATCCAAACGTGGTCGGATGACTCTCTCCTAATGGATAATTCTTCTCAGTACTTGCGCTTTAATGTCCTCTGTCTCTTCAAGGAACGGGCACGCAATGTCTAAAACCTCCTCAGTCTACAGTTTCAGTAGGAGAAGAAACTCTGAGTTACTTGAAAACCTGCCAGCGAGCAGGTTAGCTTCACGGAGTATGTTGCCGCGGTAACGATCAGAGTTGGACTGAACTCGCATTGTGAACTAGAAAACTCAGAGTTTCCAGCAACTCTGAGCTAACAAACTCAGAGTTACCACTAACCCCTCTTTCTGAAACGGGGCCCAGGTGGTCTGTTTGTTGGGACAGCCAGGAAAACTACACACATGCAGCATTGTTGATATCGCCTATGTGAAAAAAGTTTGGATAGCTACACAAAACAGCTGCTCGGAGACTCCCGAGTGCAGGCGGCACAGCCACAGGTAAAGGCTGTATGCTTCCGCGCGTAGGGATACATAGAAGATAGTGCCAACAGGGGGGGTTATATGACGGAGAAAAAAATATCTCAAAATTTCCTCCATTCCCCAGAGAGTCGGTCTATGTTAATATTATTCAGGTTTGCCTTGTTTTAAGTGGCCACGACACGTTTTTGTGAGACCCCTGGTACAGCGGTTGTGAGCCGCAACTCACCAGCGTCTCTGCTGCGGTTTTCTCATTCCACGGAGCGCGCCGGCAGGAATCAACTACATCACACACATTGGCTATCGATGTGTATTCAACACAAAAAGTGTCAATTAAGTGTCAGACAATTGTTTGCTTTAGCATTAAACATTATTAAAGAATGTACCCTCATTGCAAAGTATCATTAAGTCAAACTAGGATTAATGAGTGAGGCCTTTTGTCTTGGTTATGAAACAGTTTCAGGGTCTGGATTATGAGACTGCAAGGATTCCTCCAAGAGTTAGCATTAACACGATTATTTATTAACATGAATCTATAATGTCAATTATGGATTGGCTTTGCCTGTTGAATATCCTCACATGAGCAGTGCTGGCAGCTTTACCCTGTTGGCGGCTGGAGCGTTCTGTCCCATGGGTCCTGAATTAAATTAACCTCTTCGATCACCCTCGCTACGTGCCTGGCTTCATGTCGTTCCCTGGAGCGGTGATCATTCCGGCTGGGTTATCCCTCCACAGTTATTACATTCTGGAGTTCCCCCGGAGATCTTCCTTGATTGGTGCACTGCAGTCTTTAGCTGGATTTACTGAGAGTTCTTACTCAGGGTCTCCACAGCGCACCTCATGTTGGGCCTGCGGTTTCAATGCTGTCAGATTTGCTGAAGTGCTGTTGTACAGGGGTCACCTCAAGTCTGATCCAATACTGCCCCTCCCCTGGCAGGGCTGGGCCAATTCAGTTCTCCTCCAGTCACAGCTCACGCCAGCAGCTGTCAGTCACCACCAAAGGTTCATGTTATTTTCTCCTTGTCTTCTCTGTCCACATCAAAATTGTGAAATTTCTCCCCGAGTAAAATTCCTCTCCTGTAGATTTCTGTGACTTCTGTTCAGTTGCCAGATGACAATGATGACTTCAGTAATGAACAGCAGGAATACGTGAGAAACCAGACCATAAAAGATTTGATTTTGAGATCCCTGTGCTAAAACAATGCAAATACAAGAAGAAATTATTTAATTACAGTTTAATACAGAACCTTTAGTAAATTACGCTGTAAAAAAAAAGTTGTCTCAACTGAAAAATGTTAGTGTCCAGGCTGCCTTAAAATTTCAAGTTAACTGAATTTAAGATTGTAAGTTGAATATTACCTCAACTTATCATCTCAAGTTCAATGAGCTTAAAAATTTAAGGCAGCCTAGACACTAACTTTTTCAGTTGAGACAACTTTTTTTTTTTTTTTTTTTTACAGTGTACTCGATTTCAGTTTTTGCGACAGCTGGACTTGAATGGGTTCAGGTCAGTGACTTGTAGGTTTTCTGTGAGAACAGTGACAGAGAGGTGATGTTGTTGTTGCTAATGGCAAATTGATCTCCTGTCAGTCTTGAATTGAACATAAAGCTGCCTCAAGCACTGTGCCATTTCGGAAGCACTGATTGGTTGTTACATGGGGAGGGAGCAGAATGACTCTGGGGATTGTAGTTCAGTGAGTCGCCGTAGGCCCTGAGTCACATTAAGTATTGAGAGCCTGACAGCTGTCAATCAAACAACTGCTGAAGTTGGTGTGTGTTCAGTAACCTGGGCTCCCATGATGCAAAGGGCCAGTGGCTCGTTTGGGATTTGTGTTCTCTAGTCTCCTGCAGGGGTATCGGCAGGCATTACTGAGAGCTCACCTTCTCGACCCCTCTCTGAACTCAAAATAACCACAGTGCTGGATTTACTTAAGTGCTGTGCCAAATGGAGTGGCACAAATGTTTTAAATTGATTATAATATATGTACGTCCTTTCATCCAGGGTCTGACCTGGTAATTACCAATCATTGTTTTGGTGGGGTGTGTAGCCTATACCAGTATACAATACCAGAGAGACATGAATTTGCTCTGGACAGCTCACTAATCCATCTCAGGATTTATTAATATACAAGTGAATAAGCACAGTTGCACTGAACCCCCTGACATGCAGTTAAACGTTTTAAATGGAACAAATAAGCATGCAGCAGGGAGGTGGCGGTTCGGCCACAGTGAAGAGCAGGGAACAGGAAAAGATGGCTGTTAGTTCTCTCCCTCAAAATATGAGTAAGGTTCTCATGAGACACGTCAAAGAATAGATCACTTCACTGCCTGCTATTGCTTTCAACAGACTTATCCATTTGATGAAACTGTATGTTGCTTTGCTAACCCCGTCCACATGTATTCCACGGTGCCCAAATTACTCCCTCCTCTCCTGTGAATGCATTGCCAAAGCCTGACCCCATCTCTGTGTTTCCTCCTGAGAGATTTCATTTGAACCCTGAGATCCTATCACCCGGTTGTACAATGGCCCTCTCCCCTCCTGGGACTGAAACCTGCCGCCTCTGTGTTAACTCCCAAAAGCCCAACATCCCCCGAGTAGTACCGCTGGCGTTATGGGATTTTCAATGGAGTGCAGTGAGCCTCTCACTCTTAAATGCAAAATTGCTTTCAAGGTCTTCTTGTTTAACTCACTAGATTAATAATCACACAATTTATTTACTGAATAATTAAGACCAATAGATCAGCCTGTAATTATTAAGAAATTATGCAGAAATGACAGAGACCACAGATGGGCTACATTGAAAATGTACTTATTAGTGATATTGCAAGGATGGAAATAATAATAATAATAATAATAATAAAAACTTAACTCAGATCTTTCTCAAATTCCATCTCCCGTTTTAGCTATTTTTTTTTTCAGCAGTGCAACAATTTATTTTGAGATTGCATTTAATCCAAATGTTTTCAGCGTTCAAAAGAATAGGTTACGTATGCAAGGAAAAACAGCTGCACAATCCTTGCCATGATGCTAAAAATAATTAATTCATTAAATTACACTGTAAGTAATTTAATGAATGAAAGTAAATAATTAAATTACTTCTTACATTGAAGCTTTGGTAATTGAATCATTTAGTAACTTTGTAATTAGTGCATCGCGAATGTTTGACAAATGGCATGCATTTAAAATCATTTAAAATGCATGCCATGGGTCGAACTTTCATGGTCTCAAAATAATTGATGAGGTCTTTATTGTCTAGCTTCTGGGAAAGTTGTAAGAAGGCTTCAGTATGAAATGGTAAAAACAGTAATTATCTAATTAATTAACAAGAAAGGAAATCTTCCACTGCACTTATGGCATAATAATCTACTTTAGGATGGAATGTCAAAAAAAATTTAGTTATTGCTGTCCATGCAATCTCATATTGTAGCCTTGCTCTTTGACACAAAGTTATACGTCTTAATAATTAATGACTACACAGCTTATTGGAAGCCTATTTGTTCTGTATACTCATTCAATTAATTGTCCAGCTTCTTAAATGGAAACAGGTTGAGAGTTAACCTGCATTATGTCACATTTTGTAGAAAGTTTTATTTTTACATGAGCAAAATTCACTCGCGGACCTGAGTCTGTAAAACCGCGTTTTTTAAAACGTTTTTTTAGGCATAACATATCATAAAACTCTGACGCAGAAAAAAACATTACCATTTCGTGAGCTGCAGCATAGGCGCCGATTTATGTTTTTGCCCGTGGGTGCTCAAATTAAATGAATACCACCAAGGTAATGATAGTCACAAACTGACTTTTACTGCATAGATAGTCACCAACTGCAACGAAATACGACACCATACAGTCTGAAGGCATCAGTATCATGCACACTGACCACAACATAACACTACGTCGCTTGCGTGTATAATTGTACAACCTATAACAACACCTAAGCAAAAAATACACAACTTGGTATTCATCACGCAATATTTACATACAAATTGACCACATTAAAAAATATTCATTATGCAGTATCAATTTACACTCGGCACATTCACAATATCACAGTGCATAGCTCCCAAGTGACCCGCATTTGGCGGGTCCGACCCGTATTTGAATAGCAAAACCGGAGGACCCGCAAGCAAGTGAAAAAACCCGCGATTTGCGCATTGAGGGATTTACGTTTTATTCAGGCCCGGACTGTACATCGGGAGAACCGGGAGAATTCCCGAAGCGCCGGTTTGTTACTGGCCTGCTGCTGGCCTGCATGTCCTTTTTTTTTAAAGACAGGTTTCCGGCCAGAACCAATCAGCTGTCAGGCCAGTCCTCTCCGGCTGGCTCGCCTGTCTGATTTTTTTTTTTTTCCGATTTTTTAAAGTCAGCGAGACAGGCCAAGCCAATCAGAGGCCAGCAGCCTGTCAGAAGCTCAAGATATGATTGGTTTGTTTTGATTAACATCCCGCCCCAACAGTCCGAGTACTCAGGCAGCATGTTGAGGAGGGGGTGTGGCGACTCGCGCGTGTGTATTGGTCTGACTGTGGAGGACAGGAGTTCTAACTGCGATGCTTCTGTAAGTGAGTTATCTAATGCGTGCTTGTTCGGTGCTGTCATTCAAATACGAAATAACAGCAACTAAGCGAACATTTTTGATCTTATCTGACAAGTTGCTGAAAAGTCACGAAATTGTGACGAAGTCTACAATTAATCTAAGCTGCTTTTCCACCGGACGCGAAACGAATTTTTCGTGCGGCAGATCACATTCACTGTCCGTGCAAAGATGCTAATACACGCGCGTCTTTGTGTTGAATTTGAATGCGATGTATCGCGCGAAAAATTCGTTTTGCATTCGGTGGAAAAGCAGCAGAAGGAATAAGAATGTGAATGCAAAAGTAAATAAATGATCAGCTAGCTAGCTATGCGGTATTCGGATTGAATTTGCACTGTTATATGAATGCACACATATGGACGCAGTCAATATTAATTGGCAAACACCAATACTAGCGCTAATACATTCAACAGCTGACACATTACTGAAAATTGATATTCGAGGTAATGGAAACATGCAACTTGGTTTAGATTCATCTCGAATATGTTTGCTATTCAAAGGTGGTGGTGGTGTTTAGGAGTCCTGTTGGTGCCTCAGAAAAAGAGGCCAGTGCACAACCATTGGCAGAAGGTACAGAACAATGGCTACAGTAGGGCATGTGATTGGTGGTACATGAGTTATTTGCATGTTCCTTGGGATTGCATTACAAGAATGGTATTTATTCTTTATCATTAATCACCAACCTGTAACAAGTTGCAGACATATGAAAACCAGGCACTGGCAGTTGACATAAATGGCTCTCATGTAGTTGTAATAGTGGCCTTCTGGGCACTACAGTGTTAGTGTTGTTGAATTTTGCTGTCTGTTGCAGTACTGTTGTGTATGCCAGCCCAAACATGAAAGCTGTTGTGTATTTCAACCTTGGATGTAGGTTGGGGTTCATTAGTATTCCCTGCTGTGGTAATCAGATCCTTAATACCATAGCATTATGTCAGTAGTCATGTTGTGTCTGTAGTACTGAGGGGCACATTTTGTTGAGAGGTTTCAGTGGTATGTAGGGGAGAGAAAAGGACTGCTGCTGATGACTTGTATGGTGAAAACCCATATGTGAAATGGAATAATGCTGTGACTATCAGATTCATACGAAGTGTCCATGGGACATTGGAGTGAGTGTTGTAGTGACTAGTACCTATATTGAAGTGCATATTTGTTTTGCCTCCGCCAACATGTACTACTGAGTGTGTGTGTGTGTGTGTGTGTGTGTGTGTGCGCGTCCGCATGCATGCATGCATGTATCTGTGTGCGTGAACGTGCGTGTGTGGGCAGGGTGGCCTGGTTACATGACTGAGTCCTGGCCTGAAAAAGTCTCCCAGTCTGGCCCCCCGTTCAACAAAATGATAAGGAAATCAATGTTCCCGGCCCCCCAACACCCCCCTCCCCCGCTCAACATGAAAGGGAATCCCCCCCTCCACTCAACAAAATGGAACGCTGTGCTGATGGACCAGCATTTGGTTCCTTCAAACTTGGGAGGTATGCAGTGTGTATCTTTCAGTACAACCAAGGAAACACTGAAGAATGTTCAAATTCAGATCTGATCGTAAAAACATCGGGCCATTCGTGAGGGCATCTTAAGCCATCGTATGACCGCCGGTTGAGTTTCTCAGGCTCCAGCAGCAACTTTGTGAGCGGTGGCAAAATCTTTGGCATGCCAAAAAATTGCCGGAAGAGCTTGCGAAGGTTCATTTTCGTGTTGAATTTGTGTGTCCATTTTGCCCTTCATAAGGCTATCATGAGGGCATCTTGTCAAATCATGTCATCTTCGTCTTTACTTCGTGTGATCATCGGTGCCATCGGGCATCTTTTTCGCTTCAGGAAGACAATACGAAGGAAACAAGAAGCTGCCCGATTGTCTTAGGAAGGCAACACGACTACGTGCAGCCCTCGCAATGCCATCTTGTAGCCATCGTATTATAGTACGATGACATCGAGATGGGACTGAGTAGCTCAAGTGTTTCACATGTGTCATGGTAACGTGGACATATAAAAGGCCAGCCTCAGAGCATCTTCCTCAGTCAGTCCTGAGCTACTCTACAGAGCAGGCACAACGTATATTTTGTAGGCTATGTAAGGGATAATGTATAGTGAGCCGTTGATTGTTGAAAAATAACTCCCGACGGTGGAATAGAACCCCGACGCGCAGCTCACTATACATTATCCCGCTTAGAATATGGCTAAAACATTTAAAATATTAATATTACTAACAACGGACAGCAGCGCAACGGTCATACCTCTGGAAATAAACACCGCAGAATTTTGGCGATTGACCAATCAGAATCGAGTAGGCTATTAAAGAGTGCCATGTTCTAAATATATATAAATAAGGCACAACGTATTCATGAAACTGATAACTGATAATGAACTGGTTGCTTTTAACGTCATACCTTTTTTATCTTAACATTTCTTGTTCATAACAAAACAATAGTTTACTATAGAAACACAGTAATCTGTCGTAAATTAACTATATTACTCTGTCGTAAATATGCAAGCCTTTGTGTGTCCTGCGGGTAAACTACTTAATAAATATTCACATCTTTTTGTCGCCTTCGTATGTGGTTCGAGTGCCATCGTGTGACCTTCTGTTGGCATTGTACTTGCCTCAGCTGTAGATTGGCTTTTGACCAAGTTTGGGGCCATTGCGCGAAATTCAATATTCGTATGGCCATCTGGTTTCGGCAATTTCGGGATAGTGTGACGCCTGCTTAACGCTGCTACTGCCACTGCTGCCGCTGGGAGCATTGGTGGTGGTAGACTCAGTTCCACTTAGTTTTCTTATTACAAACTTGTCCATTTTTAACCGCCGATATGCAACCAACCTTCACATTTTTGCTGTGTGTGTACGTGACGGACTTGTTGTTTAGCCATAGACAATAGTCCGATAATCCGATTGGTTACCTGTTATGTGACTACGCCGTAACATGTACATGCACAGAGCTGTAATGATTTAAATTGGATAATATGATTCAAATAGATGTAGTTCATTTTACAGATGCAGGTTTACCATTCATTCTCTCTTTTTTTTTTTTTTTTTTTTTTCGGCCATCCCGATTGGCCAGTGGGTGCTCAACCTTGTCAGTGGGTGCTCGAGCCCTGGAGCACCCACGGGATCGGCGCCTATGAGCTGCAGGAATTCGGCTTTGAAACACATTGACGTTTTATGTTATCAGTAATATGGATAGTAAAATGCTTGATTACTATTGCAATGAACAATAATGTAAGATGAGGGGAAATGGAGAGTAATTCTACAGATTGATCTTTACAACTGAACCAAGTAACAGTTGCTAATTAAGAAGCGTAAATAAGATATGGTTTCGAGAGGTAATGCACTTTAAGGCAAGGTGAAAGCCTGGCAATAATCCCTCCAACGACAAGTCCTGAGAGGAGGAGGTAAAAGCCCTGATCATACTGCTATTGGCTCAGGGATTTTGGCTTCCACAGTGTATTACATCCTCAGGTTACGTGCGGTGCATTTCCCGAAATCACACATGCTAACTTACATAGTTGGACCCGTTGACTGCGAATGGACAAACTAAGAAACTTGCTAACCTAGTTAGCAACTATGCTTTTGGGAAGTGCACCCCTGGTCGAGAGGGCAGCGCTGATTGTTACCCCGCCCCACCCGAAGGGAGAGGGAAGGGGTATTGTTTTCGATTCGGTTTTTCTGTGTTTGTGTGTTTGTCTGTTAACACTCTAGCGGCAAAACTAATGGCCAAATTCACCCCAAATTCGGTATAGAGATTGCCACTGACCCAGAATAGATCCCAATTGAATTTCGTACAAGTCGGTGAAAGTATGTGCGAGGGGCAGGGTTCCTTGTGCCTGGCACCACTTGTTTATCTTGTTGACCTTCCAGGGTTTAAAATCTCATATTCCACCTGAGTATCTGTGTGTGCTCTGTGGCTGCCCACTGCTCCTAACTATAGGATGGGTTAAATGCAGAGGACAAATTACCCCATGGCAATCTATAAAGTGTATCTTAAATGCAGGATGAGATTTCCATAGCAACAGGAATAAAGCTCTTTGAAATGAATTTGAAAAGATGCAACTCAGGGCCTGTTTACAGCGTAGAAAGGCTATGTGTATTTCAGATAAAATATGCATTATTGGAGTAAAATCTCTGTCAGATCAAATGTAATATAAATCATTTTAATTTCATACGGAAATTTTTGGTGTGGTCACAATTGGCAGTTTTGATAAAAAAAAAAATCTCAGACTTCCATCTTTTCTTCAAGACTAACACTATGGAAGCATATAGCAAACAATATTAAAATGAAATTACATTCTCAGAGATGCATTATTGTTCTCAAGATGCAAACATTTTATTTGTATGATAGTGAACATAAAAATGTAATCATCCACTTTGCATGTTCATTTTCAAGTCTCTGTATGAAATTTAAAATGAATTGAAAATTAAAAGACATTCCTTATTTGCATTTTCATTTGCAAGAAGAGCTCCACCACATTGCTAACAAAATGAAAATGCATAATCCAAATACATTCTCATAAATGTGTTTTCTTTTTCGAAAAGCAAGCGCATTATTTGTGTCATCATGAAAATGATACCGTAATCGTCCACATTGATCATTTTCACGTCCACTTTTATGAATAATTGAAAATTACATTCTCTACTTGTGTTTCCATTTTCAAAACGTGCTCCGCCATATCACCATCAAAATGAAAAAAAAAAAAAAAATCTTACAGTGCAGATACAGTACATTCTCAAAAATGCTTTTTCTTTTTCAAGAAGCAAACACGATATCTGCCACATAATTAAAACGATAATGCAGTTACCCCCCCTTTTTTCACCTTCATGTGTTAATTCCATGCCTCGCTTTTCTTTTTTGTTAGTGTGGTCCCACATGGTTTTCCTGACAAAATTAAAATTTAGATACATTCCCTTGTCAGTTACTACTGGTTGCTCTTTCTGTGAGAAGGCGGGACTTCTCCCCTCATTTTGGCATAGAATGTATATTAAAAAATACAAGCGATCTCATTGGTTATCGATCAGAGGGAAATCCCTGCTGTTGCTGGGAGGGAAAGATGACCTGCATCTTATGAAGTTTCATTCCCATCTTTATTCGAAAGTGTGGTTTTTCAAATTGAGATTAGACATGCTATTTTCATGAGTAGATTTTGTAAAGTTTTCGCCCAAAATTCTGCTCTCACATTCAGATAGCCCCCGCTTGCACTTGGATTAGCACTGCGTCTACTGAAACTGTGTGCTTACGCCCAGATCTGTCACTGCTTGGACAGATTTTCTATGCACGATCTACATAGAAACGTTTACTAAAATGGTTACTAAGCAGGTTCATTCGCTCTTTTCCCTTTGGGCTAAATATGTATTTCCATTGCTTTCTTCACGACTTTGGAATAAAAGGACAGTTTATATATTTATACACCAGTGCCCGTTCGTCTCTTTTACCTTGACAGCTAGCTAGCTACGTATAATAGTAGCTGTATAAAATGTCGGCCTCCAGTCCACTCTGTGCGATTTTGCAATTAAATCACAAAGGTGCCCTGAGCTAAGAAGGGGGAAAGATGCATCCTGTTGCTAACATCGTGCTGCTACATAAAAAAGACGGGTGAGATCCATAGCTCAATGATTTCTGTTTTTATTGTACTGTAAAGTCATTTGCAATCATCTGTTCTCGCTAGCAGTAGCCAGATGTCAAAACAGTGAAGGGTTTTGGGCCATCAATGTGTGTTTCTCTTTGACAGTGTTAGATCGGTAGACAACCAGTATGCTAATTAGCAAGCTAGCTACTTTCCTGCAAGTTGGTGAGCATTAAGAAAAACTACTGTGTAAAACTTGTTTCTAGTTTTTAAAACTTGACTACATTGCAATCAATCATCAGAAACTACCAGTCAAGTATTTTTTTAAGATGCTTATGTAACCCAGGTAATAAAACCTCAGACAAAAAGCTATAAACAAATAATAAATGGAATTAAAGAAAATTAAATAATATTAGTTAAACTATTGAATGTTAAGTCAAAACGGTAAATTTCACTGTTAATGTTGCTGTTTTAATTTCAGTACCGTCCCTTTAACAGATGTGTTCGTAACAACCAATTGGTGTAACCATAGTATCAACCGCGCGAGAGAAAGAGGGAAAAAAAATTATGAGTGAGGAGCATGGATGTATTATAAGAACTGGATACTGAACCGAAAATGGCCGCCCATTCATTTCAATGCCCTGTGTGACTTTTCGCTCACACATGCGTAGTATGGGGCTCATGAACGCCTAAGGTATCTATGACAATGGTCCGCGCCTGAAGCACTTCCACACAGGACACGTGTTCACAACCAGTGTTCTCCAGAAATGTAGCTAATTATGTCCACTGCGAAACCCATGCAATAGCTCTGTACTGGCAAACATAGCACTCCGTGAACGCTTGAACATAGTTTGGAAAAACAGTTTTTATACCTAATAGGGATATAAAATGTTGATAAACTATTTTTATTTAACAGGGAAATTAAATTATTCTGTTCGTCGCAAAAAATGTTAGCAAAACTGTTGACTTGCTGCTCTATAAGATGACATAGTTCAATCTCGTTTTCCACGCAGTTCAAAGCTAAATGTATTCGGAGAAAGTGAAACTTCTCCTGCTTGTTAGCTTGCAACCTCCTCTATTCTTACTGGATTCAAGACGATAACCCAACTGCACAGAGCACTGCCCGTGCTTTATGAACTGATACGTTTTAAAGTAGATGATGTTCATTAAAGTATTTAGCCAATTCTGACAAGTGAAATTACTTTAAGCGTACATATGCTCAAAGCTCATTAAATCCATCCTTTCTCTATACCGCCTCATCCTTACTCAGGTCGCGGGGGAACTGGAGCCTATCCCAGCTGACTCAGGGCGAAAGGCAGGGACCCACCCTGGACAGCTCACCAATCCATCACAGGGTGCACAGACCATTCATTACATCCATTTAAAAAAAACTTTTTTCATCAAGCATATGTCCACATAATGCATACAATTTCAGTGTTTTCTGCCTATTAGCAGTTTTTAATATCCATAATATTGGCCTTAGGACACATATGTTTTATCCTCCTATCGTTAAAGTTAACAGACGCAGTAACATAGCTGCTGCTGTTTTATGCTATTGCCACGTTTATCAGCACTAGAAATTAAACTCAAATTTTTCGTGACTAAATGCACACTTGACCTTTTTACACACCCAATGTTTCGCTGGGTACTCAAACATCAAGGTAAGCCGGAAGAAAGGGCTCATTTTATTTGATATTAGTGGAGTCTGAATACGGAATTCTTCCCTTCCCCTTATACAGAATTAGTAAATTCGTAATCCTCACATAAACTGCAGCCCAGTTATAAAATATACATAAAGTCGATCTTCGTTTCGTTTTCATCTTTTTCTTTCTTCTGGGACTCTGTTATTTTCTCTGTGCAGATGGAGTTCAGCCGCATTAGTGAATCTCCTGCAGCGTCACTCCCGTACACTGATGCTGCTCACTAACAGTGTGTCGCTCACATCTCATCTTGTTCAGCGTTTCCAACCCACTCAACACTTCTAGCTAATAAAGGCTGAACTACAAATACTGTCTCTGTTTGTGCAGTGCTGTCATGCAAGTTCGGCGCATGCATAAAATAAGATACTTCATATTTTGTATCTTATCTTTAAAGTTGCTGAAAAGTTACGACATCAAGTATGCACATCTGCTATTGTTTCAATAATTCAGTATGGTGCATGCAATGGTGAATAAATGATTAGCTGTACAGTTTTTTTGTGCTGAATTTATACCGTGCTGAAAGTGCACATATGGAAGGGCTACTTAGCTAGCTACATAGCCAGCATATTATACATGAAGCTGCAAAACATAATATCATGAATCGGTTAAAGATATTCAAAGTAATGAAAATATACAACTCAGTTTAGGTGCATCTTGAAAATTTTAATGCAAAAAAGCAAAGCAAGTGTTAGCTACATGCATGATTATAGAACGTCACCTTCAATAGTAACCGAATACACGTCCGTTATCCAATCTTAATTACCCAACAACAGCTTTCGCTACCTTTCCGTATATTCTGTAACGTTACATAAAAAAGATAGGTGAAGCAGTCGAGTCGCTACATTACAAAACCACTCATAAAATACAGTAAATGCAAACTACAATGGTGTCATTACACCACTTCACCGGCTTGGTAATAACGTAAGCCAACAGCACGGAATCTCCTGACCAGTGCTACGCGCAGAGAACTGCAGCTGCTACACTGCTTACGAGAACGCGCTTAGAAACATGGTCTCCTTGGTGTTCACATAGTCTGAATTAAAATAAAAAATTTTGTCGCTGCTGTGGAAAAAGGCACCAATGATTTAAAAGAGAAAAATCAACAGATTATAAATTGATCATTTATGGTAGCCAAAAAAATTATTCACGGATTTATCAGTGTCTTTTTCAATTGTTCCCTATGGAAAAATGTCTTTTTGCCCCCATGGCATCACGTGACCTGCAATATCAGCTTGACCGCTAAGCGCTTGTCAGCGTGTGTTTCAGCCCTGATTCAGTATCCAGTTCTTATAATACATCCATGGTGAGGAGTTGCTCATTAACAGAAGAACTACCGACGGAGAAGGTTCTAGCTAAAAAGAAAAAAAAAACTCATATTTTTCTCCCGTTTTGCGGAGAAGTTGCCAAAGTTTTATCTGCGTCACTGGATACCGTGTTTTCTGTGAAGTTTAATGTGGATTTGGTGAGTTTCCAACCTGTATACTAGAATGCTATTTTTTTGGTTACTTGAGCGAATGTGCAACCGGATTTCGTATAACAAAGCAAGAGTGCAAATACGTTTTAATTATGCATTTTGCTGGTTGTTTTAGCAAAGCAATTTGAAGCTACTTGCAAAGCAATGATCAAGTTAGCCTCATTAGTAAAAGGGAAATGAACGCCGCCATTTTACGGCATGGTACATTAAGTGGATGTATAGCTAACATGTTATTTTGATGTTAATCTTCTCAAGTAATTTGCTTGTTACAAAATATGTGGGACTGAAATATTGTCTGTGTATTGCCCTGTTATACTACAGGCCAGGTTTTTTTTCGCAAGATTTTGCTTGGTTTTCAAACCAAAGCTGAGAGAAGAAGATGGCGAGCCACCCGTAGGAGAAACCGCATGGATAAACACCTGCTCTGTGAGAACAACCTGCACTCCAAGGATAAGGACGGTGATTCTTACTACTGAACTGTAGTAGGATTAAACCTTCTGTATTTCACTGTGACGCGTGGTATTCGTTCAGATTTCGTTACGGACTGAAAAAAAGAACTGATTGCCCACCGAGTTAAGAAAATTGAGATTGTCAACTGAATACATTGAATTGTAGAATGCTGAATTTGTGTTTCTTCACCAAATTGTAATTTGTTTTATTCTTTTTTTTTTTCTTTTGTGCCAAACCAGAAACACAAACCGTATGTGCTACTGTGAATATCTAAACTTTGTACTGGTCTGGGAAACTAACGAGAAAGTAGAACTAAATTCTTGAATAGGCCTATCCACGATAAAATTTAGAACCTAGAAAAGAGTTAACTCAAGTAGAAACAGAAACTGACATTCCAAAGGAATTTTAAATGGAAATTTGAATTTATTGAACTCAAATAGGTTTGAGTTAAACCAAAGTGAGATAAAATAGGGAAACATACTTTATTTTTCTGAGGTTCTTCTGAATGGTTCCGAAGGATAAAAAAAGGGAAAAGCAGAGTGTCTGCGTGAATGAAAAAGTGTGATCTGGTACCAACGCATGTGCATTTCTACTACTTACTGTATATATAAATAAGCTGCCAGTTAAATTCTCTTCTTGGTCTGTGGTCTGTTATTTCTTGGTTCTAGCTACAAACGGCTCCCCCCGAATCTAGACTGGCCCTAGCGGTCTGTAAACATCTACAGTGCGACACTTATCCCGGAAATGGTTTAATTTACTTCATGTTATATCAGAGTTGTGGGCTGTTTCTCAGTTTTTGCAAAAAGAGTGAGGAACAATTTGACTTTTGAAGACGTCTTTTTTTTGGTAACAACATGATGCTTGCAGCAGGCTGTGTCTGTCTCTTCTCACAGCTCAGTTTCCCTCATCAATTCAAGCACAAAATTGCAGTGCGGCACACCGACATAGTATAAGGCTACTATTATATGTAGCTAGCTATTAAGGTAAAATAAAAGTATGGGCACTGCTGTATAAATGTATATACTGTCCTTTCATTCATAGTCGTGAAGGGAGCAATGGAAGTACAAATGTAGCCCAGGAGGGCAGGAGCATATGAACCTGCTTAATAGCCTAGTAAACTGTGAAATCGATCATAAGCAGAAAATCTGTCCGACCAGCGACAGATCTGGGCGTTAGCACACAGTTTGAGTAGAAGCAATGCTAATCCAATTGCAAGCTTGGGCTATCTGAATGTGAGAGCAGAATTTTGGGCGAAAACTTTACAAAATCTACGCATGAAAATTATATCTCTGCTCTCAAGTTGAAATACCACACTTTCAAATAAAGATAGGAATGAAACTCCGTAATATCCAGGTCATGTTTCCTTCCCAAGTACAGCAGGAATTTAACTGCAGCCTATTCTATCCATGCATACCTGCTGAAAACACACCTCAGGTGAATGAACTTTTATTTTAGGGGCCCTTATTCAATACACATGCGAATCAATATATTGTATTCATATCATAATTGCTATTATTTTTTGTGAACACTCACAAAGAATGAAAATTATGAAATTCAGACAAATTCTTCAAAGAACACCGATGGACCGGAAGGATATGGTGGGAGAGTCATTTTGTGGTCTGGGTGTTTGATCGTTTTCACAACTTTTAAACTGAGTCACAGTCAAGAATTTATCTTTGAGAGAGCGTCTATCTGCTCAGCCAAGGCGGAAAATCTCTGGAGACACAGCCATCATTAGACCTGTTCACAGAGTCATTTTAAATGGCTGGATAGTTTGACTGCATTTTACGTTCTCAATAATCATTATAAATCATCTCCTCACATTGAATAAACTTCATATTGATTCAGTCAGCATATGAGCAGGCAGGCAAAACACCACAGAACACATTTTGAGTTTAGTATAAGCATAAATAGGTACTCATTAATTGGAATAAATTAAACACCTGGATTGCAGTGGTTTATATTTTTACATCTATAACATGGGGACTAAAAGGCTCACTAATGCTAAATCTGCACTCGGCTCGTCTGCTGGCTCTGTAATGGGTCTCAAACACACAACAATTTTAATTTTAATTATGGCTCTACAGTCATTACTCTGAATTAGATTTTTCTCATCTGAGTAGCGTTTGCATCATTACAGCTAAGAGCACTTTTTATCGTCTCTCCCAACATCTTTATCTTCAGATACGGCACCCCTCTGTGAAGTCCCTCATTTCTCTCTTCCTCTCTCCCCCTGTCTTTCTCTCTCCCTTTCTCTATTCCTCCCTCTCTCTCTCTCTCCCCCTTTCTCTCTCTCTCTCAACCTTTCTCTCTCTCTCTCTCTCTCTCTCTCATTGGAATGATCTCCATACAGCACCACTCAATCCAAAGCCCTTCACATTATATGATCAAACTGTATCTGATCTCCTCTCAAAACAGTCTGTGTCTCGGGCTCAGTGTTGCCCTCAGAGAGACAATCACGAGTCGTTGCGCTCGTAAAACTACAAACCAATCCGCTTCCTGCCTTTAAAGTAATTATGTAATGGAAATCATCCCTAAATCACCTCTCTGCTGTGAGAGGCTGTGTCCTTCGGCAAACCTCTCAGTCCATCTCAGCTTTTTAAGAGAAAGACATTTAAACTGAATCCCACAAACCATCTCTGACCAAATCACTTGCATAACAGTGTCACTTATTCACAGGCTTTTTTACATTCCTGTGTGAACCTCTATCTCTCAATAGCTGCTTTAAAAACTATTATATGTATTTGTACTTAATTCTCCTTTTAGTTTCTGCTTTTCTGTTCTTTTCTGTGGTTGTAACCTTAGCCGCATTGATTTTTCTCTTCGATTGCACTACATGGTGGGAGAGCAGTCCTCTTAATTCTGTTAGAGGCAGGTCTGAGGCCTGTTTGTGCTGATTTGAACTTGCTGTTAATTCTTTTATACATGAAACAAAATGAAATCAAAATTACTGTGTTGATGCCACCTCAGGGTTACGAGATGCGTTTTCATCTGGTTCTCGCACCAAATAGACCTCATTATACTGAAACGCTGTCCTCAACTTTCAGCGGAGATCTCCAATACTGGTGAAAAACTCATTTCTTTCATTCCATTTTGATGGCAGACGACCATTTTCGGAAACCTGCACTTCTAATTTGTTTCTTGCTTCTGGTGAAGTCCAGTGTGTCATTTCGTCTGTGGTTATTCTTAAGGAATTGCCTGAATCAGATCATTTTCTGCTCAATTTGCCAGAGATGTGTAGGATTTTGTTCATGAGTCTGTCATTTTCTCAATCAAAATTTTGAGGCTTTGTGTGAAATAAAACTTTATTTTAAGCCTCCAAATATTGTCCAAATGCCCAGCACTGTTACCTTGAAAAGGAGTCATATTTATTCATAAATCACAAAAATAATAAACTGAAAAATATTCTTTGGCAGAAACTGTCCACAGTGCTGGTAATGCCAGAATCGCTCTTAACTTATGAATAGATAAATCACTAATCACTTGCACTTTTTCCCCAGAGTCAGAATAACTGTTATCATGTTTTATTATGTGCAAGTAAAACTCCCAGAACTACATCATGAATTTCTGTGTGAAACTACAGTTCCCAGAATCATTTTACTCACTGTTGTAAAACTACAGCTCCCAGAACTGCATCGCATTGCAGGCTGCTGCGAAGCAACAACAACAACAACAACAAGATATAAAATGACAACAGGAATAGAAAAAAATGATGATGACAACAAGAAAAACAACAGGAAAAATAACAACTAGAAAAAGAATAAGGAGATTAAGAACAAGAATGGATTATAATACCAAAGATTTCCAGACAGGTAAGCTCAACACACAATAAATCACTTACATTTATCCTACAAGCATTTGAGAAAATTGACTCATTTCTCACAGTATTGTGTTTTCAGAGTAAACACTATAAAACATCATTAAATTATAAAAGCTCCCAGTTATCATCTTAAGGCTCTCATCCTGTTACAAACCGCTCTCATACTGTACTGTTATGCAGGTATTTATTTTCATTAATTTACGCCCATTAATTACATGACAGTTCATTTGTTTTTGCTGGGTTTTGTTTTGTGTTTTTATTCATACAATTCATGGTGCAGAGCAAAGATTTTTTGTGCACTGTAGTATTCTGTCCGGACAAATTTTTTTCTTGCAAGTGCTCTTGTATTCTTGCTGCAGGGGCTGTAGGACTGGTTGATAATACCTCAGGTTACAGCAGGGGGATGAGAATTTTGACATATATGCACATCTTACTGTAGTACAACCGCATTTGGCATCATGAGTGAAATCTTATCAAGTTTAGATCAACAACTGAAAATAATCTTTCTGTCACATAAACCAAAGGAAAAAAGAAAGTTTGTGCTCTTAGGTACTAGGCTGTCCGAGATTATTGCAGGTCTCCCCTAATCTGGTAAAACCTACTAACTCACTTTTTGGTGGAAATTGAGTTAGACCCATTTTTGCAGTTACTAGGTTACTAAGCACCAAATAAAGTACCTACAGTTGTCATTGAGAATACCTATTCTCTTTTCTTTTTTTTTTTTTTACACCGAGTTTATCCTGAAGAACTTAAGTTGTTTTCAGTTTTCTCAGTTTCATGAAAAAGTGAGTTACTAAGTTTTACCAGATTAGGGGAGAGGTGCGTAAGGCTAAATAAAATAATTAAAAATGGAAAAAGTAGCCCGCACACTGCTAAACAAAAGGAAGATGCAAAAAAATGTGGCTGTAATTAACCCATGTGAAAAAGTGATACAAACAAAAAGAAATGTTTTGGCTTAAGCAGCCATCCGCAGCCCTGCCAGCTGGTGTTTCTTCAGTGCTTAAATAGGCAGCACACAGTGGCAGCAGTCCATAGCAGCAGGTGTCAATCATTAGTCAATCAACAGTCAAACAGAATGTCAATTAGGCCACTGCCCAGATCATTAATATGCAATAACATGTTGAGAAATATTCCCTGCTGCAAATAACAACATGCACAGACCACAAAACTATAACATGCACTTTACACATCAAGAAATATACATCTACACAGAAATATACACCCAAAAAAATCGAGTTCCACAATCCTCAATGATGAGTCCAGCAAGAATAACTCTAGAGTAGAACCCTAGAGAGAGAGGGGGAGAGAGAGTGTTACAAAAAGCATGAGAGCGACAATTCTTCATTGAGACCCTCTGGATGTAAAGTTTTCATGTAGTAGATCCATTTGCATTCTGATATGAGTAGTCTCTGATCAGTATCGCCCCCTCTACGTGTTTTGGAGAATTGCTGTACAACACCAAATGAGAGCTTTGATGAAGGATGCTTCTTCATGAAAATGTCTAGCGACAGATGACTTAATATTTTTTCTATGAATTGCGCTCTTGTGTTTTTCGTATCCTAGCAGACCTGAATACTGCAGTAGATAACCCCAGTAGATGTGCATGTAAGGCATTGCCTGATGTCATATGTCTTAGAGGTAACATGACTGGTAAAAGTATGTGTTCCCTTTGAATGCCGCAATGGTCTCACATGCCCAAAGGGGCATGATAAGTTGTGAGTGTTAACCCCAGTAGATGTGCATGTAAGGCATTGCCTGATCTATGAATTGCGCTCTTGTGTTCAATGACACGTGTCCTAGCAGACCTAATGGTCTTACCTATATACTGCAGCCCACAAGGGCATGATAAGAGGTAGATAACCCCAGTAGATGTGCATGTAAGGCATCGCCTGACGTCATATGTCTTAGAGGTAACATGACTGGTAAAAGTATGTGTTCCCTTTGAATTCTCACATGCCGCACAGTTGTTACAGGGGAAGAAGCCAGACATCCCATCCAAGCGTCTCTGGACAAGGGTGGGCTGGACAGCAGTATCAGCATGTACAAGGTAGTCTCTTACATTTCTTGCTGTATAGTGAGAGAAGACAGGTGGACCAGAGGATATGCTCAGAGAAAGGGTTGTTCTGTAACACAAATTTGTGTTCTAGATAACCCATAAACAGATTGGCAAAGTCAGGGCCAAAGCTGAAACCCATGGCAACACCATGACATTGCAGATAAAACTGGTCCCTTAAGAGAAAAACGTTTTTTTCAAGGACAAGCTCAGCCATAGACATCAAAAACTCAGTGAGTGGGTCAAGGGAAGGTCTGAGATCTAAATAATGCCTTAGAGCCTCAAGGCCCTCTGCAAAAGGTATGTTAGAGTACAGGGAGGCCACACCCATGGTGACAACATATACTTGTGATGTAGCAGCTTGAATATTGACATTAGCAAGACACTCAAGAAAATCTCCTGTATCTTTTAGGTAACAAGAAATGAGACCGGTTCACTGACTGCTCCTCTGCCTCCAGCACATATGAATAACAATCAGATTCCGACCGTGATTTTTTAGACGAAGAAGAAGCTCAAGACCACATAGTTGGT
The DNA here is from genome assembly GCA_029692085.1 of Gymnothorax javanicus. Classification (NCBI taxonomy): domain Eukaryota; kingdom Metazoa; phylum Chordata; class Actinopteri; order Anguilliformes; family Muraenidae; genus Gymnothorax; species Gymnothorax javanicus. The sequence goes on from CM056193.1 coordinate 7,803,932, forward strand.
CACCAACGTATCTGCAAAAAACTTTTTTCTTTTTGGGGACTAGTTTTATCTGCAATGTCTTGGTGTCGCCATGGGATCCATACTCATGAAACTAACTACTTATTTTATGGTCTGAACGTTCACCCTTCAACGGAAAGCAAATAGTTCCCATCTCCAAGTACCCAAGCGAAACGCAAGATTGTACAAAGGCCTTCCACACCTTAGGGGCAAGTACAACTCACTAATACAGTAATGTTTGAAATATACCTTATTTTCACAAAACAGACATTCCACTATCAGGCAAAAAGCAGGCAATATGCTACCCAGATTGAACAGAATTGGTGTAACGAACGTGGCAGGGGGTCTACCACAGAGCTTGAGCTGTTCATGTTTTAAATGAGCAAAAACCTAGGCATTTTATTTTGTTGAATGCAGTATAAATTCTAAAACAAATTGCCACATCGAGAAAAATGCCACCACATGCAGTATCATTAGCAAAGGCCAATGGTTACTCTTATTAACTAATGTGGCAAACAAGCTCTATGATCGTCATGGCTAAGGTAAGCTGAAAATAAAAAAACAGCTAGCCAGCCAGCTAGTTAGCCATTAGTAATATACTGTATACTCCATAGAACTCCATTGTACTTACACATTGTACTTCAATCTCCGTCATTGAATTCCTCTTCCAGAGAAGCAAAGCTATCCAGCAGAAGGAACCCTCAAGTCTTGTTCCATTTGGAATAACTCTCATTGTTCATGTCCGTATCACATTTCCATCTCCATCTCATAAATGTAACCTGAGTACTTATTTTGGAAGTCCTTTTTTCTATGCATTCATGTCATTCAGCTGCACAAAGTTGAGAAAATTCGACCTAACTTGCTGTTACACAAGTTCTTCGAGGGACGAATCTATGCGTAAATCGGTGCTGGGGAATCACGCGTTTTTAATATCTGATGACAACAATTGATAGTAGAATGATATAGTTTCAATACCATGTTGAATTTTTGCTTCAGAAAACTGATTTTTTTTTTCAGTACTTAATTGGGATACTTTTGGCCTATTATAGCTGAAATGGTTGGAACAAAGGACAATTATTTTTTCTGTTGCAAGAGATCATTTTTATTTACTGCTGGATGGATACCATGGGCAAGTATACTAGGCAATTTGCACATCAGGCTTAGCTGAGGAGTCTATTTCATACAATTCCTGACGAAACAGTAATGGGACTTAACTCGTCCATATTCCAAATCGTTTACAGGCACTGATTCCCTTTGAATATTCAGTAAATATTTCAAATGTATGGCCTATTGATAGGATACTGTAACTGCGTGCAGAAATAGAGCAGCTCCATGTCCACGGGCGTCGACATTTGCGTAAACGATTTAAGACAGCTGCAATTACAATTTCATATAAACGAATATGGACACATGCACTGAGATGAGAACTGGAGCTCAAGTGAATCCAACTGCTCACCCTGGAGGTGTGCTGCTGTGATTCAGGTAATTCTGACGATTGTACGCGTCTCGTATGGGTGAGATTTCCAGCCCCGACAGAAACACTGGATTCATATACTGAGTGACTCTGTCTGTGAGGCCTGCTGAAATATATAAAATGGCTTTTAATCTTTTTTATTGATGCATGTTGGGCCTTTGTCTAACAGGGGAAATTCCACTGAGTACTGTTTTTCAAAGATGGCCTGGGAGAAATACCAGATAGAACACCTGCAAGCAGAGTGAGGGATAGAGGGTAACAGGGGTAAAGCCCCTGGAGTAATTTTGGGGTTAAGGGCCTCGCTCAAGGGCCCAACAACAGAGTTCTTTCTGACTTCATTTCTTTTTGATGGAGTCAGAATCCCAGGGACAAATGGGGGCTCGTACTAGGACCTTTAGAGCTTCCAGCCAAGCAGCCCAATTCAAGTGTCTCCTGCCGCACGGTGTTTTGGTGTTTGTCGCTGGGATGCATACTGCATGGGGTCCAGGCTGTGTATAGATTTATTGAGCTGGAATGGAGGAAGTGAAAATGTTTAAAGCTGTGTTTAATGGGATGATGTGGATTTATGGCAGCGGCGCCTGGTGTCTGAGTGTCCCCGTAAGTGATTAACGGCAGAGCGGCCAGGTGCTCGCTCAGGAGATTAATTCCTCCTGGGTCAGAGAGCACCGACCAACCACAGACAGTTCCACAGTGGGTTACAACCACACACACGCTCAGACACACACACACACACACACACACACTGTGCTGGAATGGGATTTGTAACTCTCAACCTGTTCCCTGTTCTGCAGATCACCTTCGTATCCATTCAGCTCCTGATTGGCCTGGTCCTCTGTCAGTTAGGTCATGCAGGGGTTAGTATTTGCCTGATCTCTGATGTGTGACATGAAGTAGCACTTAACACTGACTTAAAACCACTCTGTCACAAAGGAACCTATTGCACAGAAGCACAACTTGAATTATTTTACAGTTGCTGAATAACAACCCTCTCCTCTTCCTTAATAACTGGGGTGAATCGACACCAAGATGACAGTAAGGCTATGGGATTTTAATTAGCGGATTATGTCTGTCAGGCCTGGGCACTGGGCCCGTGTGCTGGGAAGGCTTGTGTTTGTCAGCCTGTGACCCGTATAAAAGCCTCAGATAAAACCTGTGTGTGGTTGGTTTGTGAGACAGAGATGCTTGAGAGCGTTTCACCGAGAGGAATGTTGATAAATTGCAGCTCCCCTCATTCTGCATAGCCCCTCCAATAATGCGGCCAGCTTTCAATGAAACAGATGGAGAGGGCAAGGAGGAGGTGAAGAGAGATGAAGAAAAGAAGAGAGAACAACTTATTTCTCTTCCACAGAGCTATGAGACCAACTCAAAGCTGTAAAGAGCAATTAAAAATAGCAGAGCTGAGCTATCAGAGTCAGTGTCTCAGGGCAGAGTTCTTCTTCAGTTCTTTAATCTTCTGTTAAATACTCGAGTTTTCCCTGAATTATGGACTCAGACATGATTTAAAAATGTGGAGACAAATTTAATCACAGAAACTATATAGGCACCTTGAGCCGTGTTTCCGCTAAACACTTTTGGTGTACAGACCTCAACATAATAGGAGGGTTAAATAGACTAACGTAATAGGTTCTTTGCCGTTGCCGCTCTGCGATTGGAGTACTCTCGCTAACGCAGACAACAGCTTAGGTTATGCAGAATGACCCAAGTTTCCTGCCTGAATTATTTCCCCTTATTATTTGAACTGGACCCAGAGGGTTGCTTTTCTAGTCCCAGTGTAGCCACAATATGTGAAGTAACGTTCAGGAACCAATCGCGAGACCCAGGAGATCCAGCAAAATAGTATTTTATTAAAGCTGAGGGGTGAATCCAAAATCAGAATCCCAGGGGCGTAATCCAAATCGTTCACAGGGCAGCAAACACAATAATCAGGGTCGGGCAAAACAGGTTCGTTACACGGGTGCAGAGAAATCCAAAACAAAGCCAAAATCGTTAACAGGGACGGTCCAGTCAGAAGTGTAATGCAAAGAGTACAAGGCATAAAAGATCGTAGCACAAGGAAAACGTTCTGACAAGAGCTGGTAGTGAACAGACTGCTTAAATACACATAGGGGAAGTCACATGCTATGATGGGGAACAGGTGAGCTGGATCAGACTAATGAACAAAGGAATGAACAAGAGGAAGTTCCTAACCACATGAAATTGGCGAAAGCCAAAACGCGGACAGGGATTACAAAGACAGCCTATAACAAACACACGCCTCCGGTTAGGGAGTTCTAACGTGCACAGATAATGAGAGGCAGAACAGAGTTAAACAGGTGCGGAGGATCCGCTGAAACGCAGCAAAGTAAATTGAGTAAAGACAAGGGACGGAGACTAGAATAGAGCGAGTGCTGAGAGCTCGTTAGTCAATTAGTAAAGTGCAGCTATACAATCTCTAGTGCTGGTTAGTAAGTTAGTACTATAAACAATGTTAGTTTTGGTTAGTAGTTTGAACTAAATTAACAAACTGTTAGTAATGTTAGTAATGACAGAACAGCAAGGCGAAGGAAGCAAACGAGATTAGAAGGAATAATTGAAAACCCAGAAACCATGAAATCACCCAAAAGCGTGGCACGCAATACTGGGGCAATAAGCTGTCACATGACATAAGACCAGACAGAGGAGACAACGTGCAATGCATGGCATGGAAAAACAAGAACCGGAATAATAACAGTGGCAATGGAAAATGGCAGGAATACAAGATAAAACAAGACAAGGGCAAATCAAAAACATGGCATGGACTAATACAGAAAACATGGCTTGGAATCAGAATCTTAGGCAAAAACATGGTCAGACAGAGCAGAATCATAACACAATAAGATCAATGCGGCTGCTGTACCCTCATAAACAAGGATCTGAACCCTACTTTTCTCCAGTGGGGATTAGACCCTGCTGTGTTTAATCAATTGTGAGTCCCTTTGGATAAAAGTGTCTGTGAAATAAATATAAGCGAGATAAGAATGTGATCTGGGAAATAATTCCTCCAGTACCCTGAAACCCCAGATACAGACCTGTTCTGTCGAAGACAACCTCTTGAGTTAGAGTCTGACTGGCTGTCTTCCAAATCACAATATTTCATTCCAAGTTTGCACCCTGCGGTACGCCACCCATCAAATAAAGCCATCTGGCGATCTAATAAGGATAAAAACATGCGTTTTCATGATTCGTTAGAAAAGGCATTTTATTTAATAAATCGATATCGTGTGACCACAGAAGATGGCTATTGGTGTAAATAAAAGAGCTGCTTTGGTCTCTTAGAGAGAGGTGGAGTGACCGCATCATCGGCATCATCTTCCAGTCAGCAGCAACAGATCCCTGCCTCACCCTGGCTGACCCTGAGGTACAGATGAAGTTAAACTCCAACTTTGTACAGATAACCTGGAGGTTAAACCTTAGCTCTGCATAAATTACTTAAGGGGCCTCCCCAGGTGTACTTTATGCGTACTTTGTGTACACATGTGTGTACTTTATTTTAAGATGTGTACATTAATAAAATGTTGTTATTGATTAGTGCAGAATGCTGCTGCTAGGGTTCTGACTAGGACTAAGAAATATGATCACATTAGCCCGCTGCTCAAAAATCTTCACTGGCTGCCTGTAATATTTAGAATTGAGTACAAAATACTACTACTAACTTACAAAGCTTTAAATGACTTGGCCCTGGGATATCTTTGCAGTCTTCTCATTCCTTACTCCCCGCCAAGATTACTTTGTTCACAAGGTGCTGAGAATTTGAAAACTCCAAATATATCCAGAGTTACAATTGGAGGCAAAGCATTCTCTTACAAAGCGCCAATTTTATGGAATAATCTCCCGAGAGAAATTCAGGCTTCAGACACTCTCTCTGTCTTCAAGAGTAGGCTGAAAACTTACCTTTTTAGTCAAGCCTATGATTAGTTCATGATTAGTTATGTATAAATATTTATTTGGTTCTGGTGGGACTGACTGCAACCTAGTTTTGTGGTAGGTTTACATGATATTGGAAGCCAGTGTTAAGTAAATCAATGTGGGATCGGTGGCACTGAACATGCATTAACGGTGCCAGTGGGGCTAGCCTGCGAGCAGGCTCTCTTGTTTGCAATGGGAGGCGCGAGTTGAGCGGCGGGGAGAGGATTGGGGAGAGGGAGGGAAAAGAGAGCCTGCACGAAAGCCAGGGGTTTTGAATTCCCCGCGTTCGTCCACTAACGCAGCATTCTGATTGGTTGAATTTGACAGCTGTGAAATTCAAATTTGACTGTTGAACACTTGTCCATGGCTGCCTTCCCTATTCAAAACATTATAGATTTTCAGTGGACATACGACTAGGTTTCCCGTTCCCATACTTGACAATGAAAAAACACTTGCAAATACGGCAATGATCGCTTGCTTCGCTTGGTCTATTTACAACTTTTTTTCGGCGTTACCGCATGATTCATCAGGAAAATCTCCTAAAAACTACTGTGAAGGTACTCTGCACGTGCAATTTTCTGTCATGTCTCTTTACATTTTGCTTCATTCCTACTGGTAGTTTATTTGCCCCATGGGGCGTAACGAGTGTCACCATGTTGACAGCTTGTTAGGGGCAGAATTCAAAAACCCCTGGCTTTCGTGCAGGCTCTCTTTTCCTCCCTCTCCCCAATCTTCTCGCCGCCTGTCAACTCGCGCCTCTGATCGCAAACAAGAGAGCCTGCTCGCAGGCTACAGTGGGGCTAGCCACAGCCTTAGTCACTGAGGAGGTCCATATGGTACTGGTGGTAGTGTTAAGCAAATCCATATGGAACCGGTGGCACTGAGCATGCATTAACGGTGCCAGTGGGGCTTGCTACAGCCTTAGTCACCAGGGAGGTCCATATGGTACTAATGTTTAGAAAATAAAAGTGATCTTGCAGCCTGGTGTAAGTGTAGGGCCTCTGTGCTGCAGGAAGTGGATGGAGGGGTGTTGGCTGTTTTCTGACCAATTGCTTCTAAATTCTTACTCGGCACATGACACAGGACAGTATTTTATTAATATGCAGTAGTTTTATCCAGTGCCTCACCCCCCTTTTTTCTGTGTCTCTTTCCGAGGATCTTTCCCTCCGTGACCCAGAGTCCTGGACCGTTCGAGCCCTGTCCCTCACCATGAGCACTGGCTGCTGCTGTCCTGCTGTGCTGATCCGGTCCTGATCCAGTTCAGCTCCATCCTCGACATGCCACTTCCTGGAGCTACAGACGCCACTGTTTAGATGGACTTTAATTGAACTCTATTACCATTTTATTGTATTATAACTTTATTTTTTTATTAATTAGCTAGCCCGCGGAGGATGGGCTTCCCCACTATAGCTGGGTTCCTCCTGAGATTTCTTCCCACTGGGGAGTTTTTTCTCACCACTGTTTGAGGATTTTTCTCCTTACTGGGAGTTTTTTTTTTTTGCCTCATTTGCTGTAGTGGGGAATAGGCTGGGCACTGCCCTTTCATTTACTTCATCTCTCACTGTAAAGCATCTTTGTGACATTCTATCTGTGAAAAGCGCTATACAAATAGGTTGAATCGAATTGAAATTAAGTTAATCAATTTGGTTAAAAAATGACTTTTTTTGAAGCTCTCCATCTCCAATAATTTTATAAGTCAGATAAAATCTGGTGACTTTCAACACTTGTGGCACTGGTAACGTTTTTATTTTTCAACCAGATTGCCTCAAATTTTGACTGTAGACTTGTTGGTTATTTCTGCATGCAATCACATTGGCTTCTTCTGATAGGGGCAAGGGTAACAATTTCATTGGAGTGTATGTGTCTTCCAACTGACCCTTTGGAGGATTTTTTTTTTTGAAAAACCACTAGAAAAAAATAAATATACAAAATAAAGAAAAATCCTCAAGCAATTGCATAGATATGACATATATCTAACAGGGGAAAAAAGAATTAAGTGATTTGGTTGGGTGATTAGGGAGTAAATCTTGCCACATTACGGACTGTGATTTTGCTTATTAACGTCAATTCTATGGTAACAATGTAAATAAAACCAATGGAATGGTACATTTTTGTGTTGAACTAATAAACTGTACTGTTATAATACCAAATCTGTGCTGGAACAAGGTAAATCAAATGAACCTGGGAAGGCCCCTTAAAGGTTAAGCTGTTCTTGTAATGGCCGAGGAAGTAGGGAGGCCAAATGCAGCAGTGGGAGAGAACGAGACCAGCAAGGACTTAAAATACCCACAGGAGAAATATAAACGAGCCAACAGAAACAGCTCTCGCGCTTCCAAAACGACGCCCAGCAATCCGAGCCAGGAAGCAAAGTGAGAGAGGAAAAACAAACAGGGAGAGCGAAAGGGAAATAACTGGAGAACCGAGAAAGACAAAGCACCATAAATTGGTGCGACACCAAAGAAAGAGAGGGAAGGAATCAAAAATAAAATTTCCCTAAAGAAATATTAATCGCAAATATACCGGGAAGGCTTACGCCACAAATCCCTTACTAGAGATAACCTCTGGCTGCAGTGAAAACTGAAATCAGACACTCCAGCAAAGGTGGCGTGGCGAACATCCGGCTTATATAGACTTAGGTGAAAGCACCGCCCACGCCTGATGAACCAGCTGGGAAAAGAATCTGATAAAGAAGGAATTCGATATCGTCCCGGGACGAGAGCCACAAAGGAAAGTCCTTCACATACGCACACCACCTAAACCATGGAAGGATTCCCCCCCCCAAGGAACAGCTCCAGACGTTCCACCAGAACCATGTGCATGGAACTCTGAGATAAGTGTGGAATCCAGGATATCCCGAGAAGGGACCCAGCACCGCTCCTCAGGTCCATATCCCTCCCAATCGACTAAGAACTGGACCCTGCACCCAACGCGCCTCTCGACAAGGATGCGACGCACGGTGTAAACCGGCCCTCCCTCAAACATCCGTGCTGGCGGCGGTGGTTTGTCGACCAGTGCCAGGACGCTGTGCTAACCGGTTTGAGCCGAGAAACGTGAAAAGAAGGGTGGATGCGCAAGGATCTAGGGAGCTGCAACCGGACGGTGACCAGGTTGATCTTCCACATGATTTTGAAAGGGCCAATGAAGCGGGTAGCTAACTTCCGTGACTCCACCCTCAAAGGAAGGTCCTGAGAGGAAAGCCAAACCCTCTGGCCCACCCGATATGATGGCGCCAAACGGCGCCTTCTATCGGCGGCGGTCTTCTGTTTCCTCACAAAGCGTAAGAGAGACGACCGAACCTTAGTCCAGACCAACCGACAACGCCAAATAAAACAATTAATTGAGGGGACCTCCGAATCCCTCTCAGCATGAGGAAAAAGAGGTGGCTGGTAACCCAACTGTGCCCCAAACGGGGAAAGGTCTGTGGAGGAATTGCACAACGAATTGTGGGAGTATTCGGCCCACGCCAAAAAACGACTCCACAATGTAGGGTTATCGGCCGCTAGGCACCGAAGAGTATTATCCAGAGACTGGTTAATTCTCTCTGTCTGCCCATTAGTCTCCGGGTGAAAACCAGACAAAAGGCTCACGGAGGCCCCTAACTGGTTGCAAAATGCCCGCCAGAATTTAGCCGTAAACTGCGGGCCATGGTAGGAGACAACATCCTGGGGCAGGCTATGCAGCCGAAACACATGGTCCACAACAAGGAGAGCCGTCTCCCATGCTGAGGGCAGTTTAGGAAGGGCGACAAAGTGGGTGGCTTTAGAAAAACGATCTACCACCACCAAAATAATTGTGTTACCCTCTGAAGCCGGCAGACCTGACACAAAGTCTTGGGCAAAATGGCTCCAAGGACGCTCGGGGACTGGCAACGGCCGCAACAGACTAAAGGGGGGGAAATGAGAACCCTTGTTCCGTGCACATGTGCCACAGGCTGCCACAAACTCCCGGATGTCTCTTACCATACCGGGCCACCGAAAGCGTCGAGCCAAGAACTGCTTGGTCCGGTGAGCCCCCGGATGACCAGCCAAGCACGAAGAGTGATCCCACTTGAGGACTTGGGAACGAACCGCCACGGGGACAAACAAACAAACAGGCAGCTCCCCACCCGGACCAGAATCGGAACGCGACTCCTCCCGTACCACAGACTCCACCTCCCATAGTACGGGAGCCGCAATCTGAGGTGGCGGAATTATAGGCTCAGGAAGAGGATCGCGGCAAGAACGGTCATAAATATGTGACAAAGCATCAGGCTTGATGTTTTTAGAGCCAGGGCAATAAGTCAATGTAAAATTAAAGCGGTTAAAAAATAAGGCCCACCGCACCTGCCGGGAATTACGCCGCTTAGTCTTCTGGATATACTGGAAGTTTTTATGATCAGTCCAGACCACTAATGGGTGTTCACTCCCTCCAACCAGTGGCGCCGCTTTTCCAACGCCAACTTGACTGCCAACAACTCCCGGTCACCAATGCTGTAATTCCGCTCTGCAGCAGTCAGTGACCTGGAGAAGTAGGCGCAGGGATGCAATTTATTGTCCTGAGGAGAGCGCTGGGACAAAATGGCACCCACCCCGACCTTAGGAGCATCTACCTCCACCACAAACGGGAGGGAGGGGTCGGGCATAACAAGGATAGGCTCACAGCTAAAACGTCTCTTCAATTCCTGAAAGGCAGCCTCCACTGCTGAGGTCCAAGAGAACGACGAGGAGGCATTCTTCCTAGTAAGCACTATGATAGGGGCAGCCACAGCGCTAAAATTGCAGATGAACCTCCTGTAAAAATTAGCAAACCCTAAAAATGCTGCACCTCCTTTACACTCTGAGGAACAGGCCAATTCTTGACCGCTGCCACCTTGTCCGGATCCATACGGACCGACCCTGCCGACACAATGAAACCAAGGAACAACACAGTCTTGGCGTGACAAATGCATTTCTCAGCCTTGACAAAAAGTTAGGCTTCGGGGGCGCCCTGGTGGCTCGTCGGTCTAAGCGCGCGTACCACGGGGGCTGTGTCCTTCCCGCAGTGACCTGAGCTCGACTTTGGCTCGGGTCATTTGCTGCATGTCTTCCCTCATTCTTCTCCCCAACTTTCCTGTCTCTCTCTACACTGTATAACTATCAAATAAAGGAAAATTTTCAAAAAAAAAAAAAAAGTTTGGCTTTGAGGAGGGCCGCAAGCACTTGTCGGACGTGTTATTTATGCTCCGAGAGAGTTGAAGAAAAAATCAGAATATAGTTGAGGTAGACAAAGACGAATTTCTCCAACATCTCTCAGAGGATGTCGTTGACAAGTGCCTGGAACACAGAAGGGGCATTAACCAAACCGAACGGCATAACTAAATACCTCTAGTGCCCGTTATGCATATTAAATGCCGCTTTCCACTCGTTTCCCTCCCAGATCCGAACCAAGTTATATGCGTTCCGGAGGTCTAGCTTGGTAAAAAATGACGCCTCCTGCAGACGTTCAAACGCAGAGTTCATCAAGGGAAGAGGGAATCGGTTCTTAATGGTGATATTATTCAAGCCCCTGTAATCAATACAGGGTCTCAACTGTCATCCTTCTTACCCACAAAAAAGAACCCCGTTCCAGCAGGAGACGTGGAAGGCCGAATAAATCCATTAGCCAGAGCCTCTTGAATATATTCTCGTATGGCCTTGTGCTCAGGCCCTGACAGCGAGTATAACAAACCCCTGGGGGGAGTGGTACCAGGGTAAAGATTGATCTCACAATCGTATGAGCGATGGGGAGGTAAAGTCGATGCCTGTTGCTTGCTAAAAACCTCCGCGAGATCAGCATAGTCATTGGGAACGTTGGGAGGCAAACAAAAGTTCAGGGGAGCCCCCAAATTCTCACCCTATTCGGAATCTGCCGTCTCTATTACCGACTCAGAGTCAGAAAAATCCTCTAAATCGAAATCCTCCTCTGGCTGCCACAGTCAAATTGAGGATCCCACTCCAACCCTTCCTCAGCTCCATTTTCTAGATTAGGAGAGTTAGGTGAGACAACATCCACATAATCACTCCAGGCGTCAGCTTCCCCCATAGGTTGACGTCCGGGACGACACGCCGAACTCTCACTGCAGTGAGATCTACAATCAGTGCTCCACTGGACGACCGGATTATTCTGACGCCCCAAAAGATGCGTGGCCTGTGTTCAAGTAGTCAAGAATGTCCTAAAACAACAGGGAAAACTGGGGAACTGATAAGGAGAACCCGGATTTCCTCTGAATGACCACCAAAAGGGACGAACATAGTCAATAATTCAGAGGCATCGGTTATAAGCCCAGTTCCCAACGGGCGACCGTCCAAAGACCTGACAGAGCGTGAATGTGAAAGAGGGTGGATGGGGATGGAATGTTTCCTAGCCCACTCCGCATCCATAAAACAATCTATGGCCCCTGAGTCCAAAAATGCCTCCACAGGTATTCACTGTTTCCCCACAGTCAATTCTACTGAAATGAATGTTTAGAAGGGAGATTGGGTCTGTCCCTCTAGCGCCTCCCATACCGCTAGAGGGACTTCCTGTTTCCCTTAAGCTCAGGGCAGCGTGGACGGATATTTCCCGGTTTGTTACAATAATAACAAATAATACGTCTGCGAACATGCTTATGAGCCCGGCTCTCATATGAGCCATCAACCTGTATGGGCTCACTGGGAGTGGAAGTTTCAGTGGACGGAGTTGGAGCTGTATGCATGTTGTAAGGGGTATTAACCTCGTTGTTAGCAAGAGCCTGTGCAGTACGTTTCTCCTTGTTTCGTTCGCGGATACGATTATCAATTTGCACCGCAGTACGAACCAACGAATCTAAAGAAACACAAGGCTCCAATGTCGCCAGAGCGTCCTTAACCTCCTCAGCCAAAGCGTGAATAAACACTGTCATAAGAGGTGCCTCTGGCCAACCTGTCTCTGTGGCCAGGGAGCGGAAAGAAATAGAAAACTCCGCGACGCTCTCAGAGCCCTGCCTTAGATGCATTAGACACGTAGCTGCGTCCTGACCACAAACATCCTGATCAAAAACTGAAACCATTTCTCTCATGAGAGTCTCCACTGAATTAATGACTGGTGAAACCAGATCGAATGAGTGGCCCCACCCAAGTGAGGGCTGTGCCGGTCAACAGAGATAAAATAAACGAAACCCGTGATTCTTCATTAGAGAACCATGAGGGTTGCACTTTAAAAAATATTTGACATTGCGCAATGAAGTCTTTACACTTTCTTGCCTCGCCTCCATATCTTGGGGGTAACTGGAGTTTAGGCTCTCGGGGAAGATGAACGGATTGTGCTTGTGAAACATTGAGTGTAATTTGAGCAGACAATGCTCTAAGGGCCTGATGTACGTACGTTTGCGACCGCAGCGTTATCTGCGACTTACACTGTCCGCATAATGCGTGCGCTGTGCCTTTTCATTTTGCATGGTATGTATCAAGACAGCGGCCACTTGCGTAATCAGAGCATGTTACCGCCCATAAACGTAATCTACAACAGCAAAAAAAGCGCAGGAATTGCAAGGTGGACAGGAGTTTGACAACTGCTGGTATGGAGTTTGAACACTGAGTCTGCGGTTCAATGTCATCTCTGATTTCTTCAAATAATTGCATTATTGCGTGATTGCTTAATCTGTAACGCTTGATGATTTCCTGTTCACTCAATTGAAAAAGGGTAATTCTTGTGGCAAAAATCCTCTCAGCACGTCTCACTGTTGCCATTCTTACTGGAAGTCTACCCTGCACAACCAAACCAAACGCTCTTCCTGGATTACACCTGCTTTTATGGGGTGTAGAATTTCCGGCACAAAACAGGTGTCCGCTCTCACCTGCATTTTAAGTACGTACCAGGGAATACATAATTAGTCGTTAAATGCGCATCTCCTCCCATTTTTTGCGCGAACCTCCCACTTCAACCTTGACCTTCCCACGAATGCATATGCATGAGTTAGAAAACCGCATCTTGCCATTCTGCGCTTGACAAGAAGGCAGATTGCGCTTTCAGTCTCGTACGGTGTGTTCGTACATACCACGCAATGATTTTATGCGCACATTGTGAAGAAATTACGTTTAAAACAGGCGCTAACTTGTTAGTACATCAGCCCCTAAGACTCTCAGTGAGACTTTTTAGAACGGTTTCCTGTTTCTGCATGGGATTCGCCTGTAGGCGAATTCTCTCCGCCAGCTCTGCCTGTTGATTGCCAAGACTAGTAAGACCCTTGCCATACCCAGTTAGAACTGACTGTTGGTTAGCAACAATCTTGTCTAGCGTATCTGCTGCTGGCGACTCCATGTCTGGCTGGAGTGTGCTGTAATGGCCAAGGAAGTAGGGAGGCCAAATGCAGCAGTGTGAGAGAGCGAGACAAGCAAGGACTTAAAATACCCACAGAGAGAAAAACAAACGAGGTAACAGAAACAGCTCTCGCGCTTCCAAAAGGACGCCCAGCAATCTGAACCAGGAAGCAAAGCGAGAGAGGAAAAACAAACAGGGAGAGCAAAAGGGAAATAACTGGAGAACCGAGAAAGACAAAGCACCATAAATTGGTGCGACACCAAAGAAAGAGAGGGAAGGAATCAAAAAGGAAATTTCCCTAAAGAAATATTAATCGCAAATATACCGCGAAGGCTTACGCCGCAAATCCCTAACTTGAGATAACTTCTGGCTGCAATGAAAACTGAAATCAGACACTCCAGCAAAGGAGGTGTGGCGGACATCCGGCTTATATAGACTTAGGTGAAAGCGCCACCCACGCCTGATGAACCAGCTGGGAAAAGAATGGGATAGAGAAGGAATTCGATATTGTCCCGGGACGAGAGCCACAAAGGAAAGTCCTTCACATACGCATACCACCTAAACCATGACAGTTCTGCCCTACAATGGAAGACTGCAGTATCTGTATAAGGTAACCTATTGTAGGTACTGCAGTCTTCCATTGTAGGGCAGTGTACCTCTGTACAGTTGACCCAGAGGTTAGACTAAAGCTGTTTGTGAACACGCCAGTCCTGCTCTCTCCCACAGAAGAGTCTTCAGCTGGGTCAGGATCTTGGGCCAGCGCTGTCGGACCTTTGCCCCAGCTGGGTACATGAGTGAGTCCATGACAGACAATGTCATGTTGAAAAATGAAGTCAGATTGCAGTGATCTATGTCCCATTTTACTTTTGTTAACCAATGAAAGTTTATTAATGGATAGCCCCTCGAGATGCATCATCTTGTTTTCAAGGGGGTCAAACACAAAACATACAGCCCAATATTGTAAAGTACCTGAACTACAACCCCAATTCCGAAATAGTTGGGACGAAGAGTAAATTGTGAATAACATCAAAATGCAATGCCTTTCAGATCACATGAGCCAATATGTTATTTACAATAGAACATAGATAACATTTCAAATGTTGAAACTGAGATATTTTATATTTTTATCCACAAAATGAGCTTCTTTTAAATTTTCTGGCTGCAACAGATCTCAAAAAAGTTGGGACACAGGCAAAAAAGGGCTGAAAAAGCCATTAATATACAGTATAAGAGAATCAGCTGAAAGAACATTTAGCAAGTAATTAAGTTAACTCGCATCAGGTGTGTAACATGTTTGGCTATGAAAGGGATGTCTTAGAGAGGCTGAGTCTCTCAGAAGTAAAGACTAAAGAAGTAAAGGCTTTGAAGGTCTCATCATCAACAGTGCATAACATCATCAAAAGATTAAGAGAAACTGGAAAAATCTCTGTGCGTAAGGAACAAGGCCGAAGACCTTTACTGGATGCCCGTGATCTTCAGGCCCTCAGACGCCACTGCATCACCCACCGGCATGATTCTGTCATTCACATTACTAAATGGGCCCAGGAATACTTCAAGAAACCGCTGTTTGTAAACACAGTCCACCGTGCCATCCACAGATGCCACCTAAAACTCTATCATGCAAAAAGGAAGCCATTGTTGAGCATGATCCAGAAGCGCCGCCGTGTTCTGTGGGCCAAAGCTCATTTAAAATGGACTCTAACAAAGTGGCAAAGTGTCCTGTGGTCAGACGAGTCCAATTGACATTCTTGTTGGAGATCATGGGCACCCTGTCCTCCGGGCTAAAGAGGAGAAAGACCACCCCTCCTGTTATCAGCATTCAGTTCAAAAGCCAGCATCTCTGACGGTATGGGGATGCATTAGTGCATATGGTGTGGGACATTTGCATAATTTAAAAAGCACCATGAATGCTGAAAGGTATCTGAAAGGTTTTAGAGCAACATATGCTCCCCTCCAAAACATCTATTCCAGGGAAGGCCTTGTGTATTTCAGCAGGACAATTTAAAACCACATACTGCTGCTATTACAACAGCATGGCTTCGTAGTAGAAGAGTCCGTGTGCTGAACTGGCCTGCCTGCAATCCTGATCTTTCACTGATTGAAAACATTTTGTGCATAATTAAACAAAAAGTCTGTCAAAGGAGACCCAAAACTCTCCAGCAGCTGGTAGCCTGTATTAAACAAGAGTGGGATCAAATTCCAATGGCTAAACTCAAGAAACTTGTCCCCTCAATGCCCAGTCTGTGTCAAAAAGAAAAGGGGATGCTACACCATGGTAAACAGGCCCCTGTCCTAACTTTTTTGAGACCTGTAGCTGCCATGAAATTTGAAATGAGCTCATTTTGTGGATAAAATTGCAAAATTTTTCAGTTTCAACATTTGCTATGTTATCTCTGTTCTATTGTGAATAAAATACTGGCTGGTGTGATTTGAAAGTCATTGCGTTATGATTTTATTCACAATTTACAGTTTGTCCCAGCTATTTCGGATTTGGGGTTGTATACAGTTGTGGTTCCCTGGCTGTGAATATGAAAGACTGAGGGAAATGTTGTCAGGAAATGCATGCACTGAGAGGATGTGCTGAGTATTTTACAAGAACATGGAGATGTGTGATGTATCCACACTCGATTAAAAACACACTGGATACTGTGAGATTTATCGTCACTCCATTATAACCCCACTAGATGTTGTGTGATGTATCCTCACTCCATTAAACCCCCACTGGATAGTGTGTGACATATCCCCACTCTATTATAACCCCACTGCATACTCTGTGATATATCCTAACTCCATTATAACCCCACTGCATACTGTGCGATTTATCGCCACTCCATTACAACTCCACTGCATAGTGAGTGATGTATCCCCACTGCATTATAACCCGACTGGATATTAGGCCGTATTTTAATTGAATTAATCAAACTGCACTTAATTTGGACTAAAAGGTCACAGGGGAAACTTTGAGCCGCTTTGGCTGTATGAGTTTTCGGTGCGTTAAAGAGACAAAACATGTTCTCCTCTGATTCAGCTAAGCTTCTGTCAGGAGATTTAAAACCACAGCATAAAGCACACTGTCTCTTGGGCACATGCACACTCATACAGACACATGCAGATACACACACACACACACACACACACACACACACACCCGCACACACTGACACTTATGCACTCCCCAACATTCACAGACTGTCATGCATGCATACACAATGACATGCCCAAGCACACACTCAACAACACGCATGCACATTGATTTGCACGCAGACATGTACACATGGCCACACACAGATATGTGTGCACTCGCACAGACACGTGCCCATTCACATGTACACACTTACAGGCATGCACACACCCGCACATGCTGAAATGCACGCGCACACACACACACACACACACACACATATGGGCGCACACACATCCACACTGACACACTCTAACACAGTCACGGACATCCGTAAACCCACTCTCAAAGACAACAATATGATACTCTACTCACACATCAATATCATTGAGTAAATACGGTAAACATCCAAACAATAATAAGTCTCATATTGAACTGAGAACGTTTTATTGTTTGAAATAAATTTTCCCGTATTCTCCACTCCATTCTGTTTGCTTTGGAAATTCATCATCATCACGGCGCAGACAGTTCTTCGGTTTCGATGTTTACCTCAGACAATTATATTTGCACTTTCTCTTTGTGTTACGGTGCCTTTTTATGGTGCCTATTTATTGTGAAAAAGTAAATTTGGGACACTACACAGAAATTGTTTCCCTTTCAAAAGCAAAGCAAAAACACCTGCAACGTCTGTACATGAATTATTCATCCTGACTGTAATGTGACGTTTTCATGTTTAACTCTGTCTCAAAGGTCCTGTATTATACTGTTTTTTGTCAGGATATTATATTGGATGTTCTAAAAGCGGGTTCATAAAGTTTTTAGCATAAAGCACAACATAAATCCACCATTTCTAGGCCATTCACTGCCTGTCACTCTCTACCCACAGAAGAACAGGCTGTTTTGATTGGGCGTCTCCTCTTTGGTAATAAGCTCTGCTCTGATTGGCTTGTGAACAGAGGTGCTGGCCCCTTGCACTGTGTATCAATGGATAGCAACTAGTTTTCAAGATCCTCAATGCTAAGCTCATTGCAGTGTTGAAACATGCATTAATCCCATGGCCAGTAGCAACTTAAACTATTCAATGACAGGTTTTAAAGGTAATGTATGAAGGATAAGCAGCTTTATGCAACCAAACACAACATGCAGTCCCCACACAAGTGTACTTACACTTGGAATTCAGTTTGAATATGAACAGAAATCAGTCATACTAAGTTACGTAATCAATGATTACAGTTTTTTCGTGGATAGTCAGAATTGAGCCGTACTTTGGCAATAACTTTCATCAAGCTGTCATTGTATTGACCATCAGAATTGGGCTGTTCTTTAGTAATAACTTCAGTGAATCTGTTATTGTATTGACCTCATCAGATGTAAAATAACGAGCGTGAGCCTACCCTGTCACTCAGTGAAGGTGCAGCTTGAGTGAGAATGATCAGGTTGAATCTGGTAGCGTCGGTGCTGACGGTGGCCAGCTTTCCTACGGCAGCAGCGTGTGATTAGCTTTGCACTGCTGAAGGAGTGAGTCAGTCAGTTTGATACACGACTGTTCAAGCGCCTCCTACTGGCCATCCGGGCACCTGTCGGTTGTGTTCTGAGTGAACACATGTTTGGGTTTCCTCCACACCCCGTCTGTGCATGCTGGGTCTGTGATCATGAGTGAGAGAAGTTGCTGCCGGTGAGCTCATGTAAAGAGATTGGAATAACTTCAGCAGGAATATTGTTCTTGACAAAGTTGAAACGGTGGTGCTATTGGGGGGTGGAGCAAGACAGTGGGGGGGGGGGGGGGGTGCAAGCAAGTCTGATTGTGATGTAGAAAACAACTGGCATTTCATGCAGCGTGTTTCACATGCTGTGGGAAACTCAAATCTACACTGGGGGTCTTAAAGTCAACCTTCACTGGGCTGTTTGATACAGCGGAGACCACTGATCAGGCAGACTGAAATGGGTAAAAAATAAATAAATAAATCCATAATATGCTGGGTTTTCACAGGTGCTGGAAATCCGTGGCAACACTTGAATATTGATGTGATGTTTTCAAGGTTTTCAAGTGCTTGGAATTTGAATAAAGCCATTGAAAATGGTCAAAAAAGTAGCTTTAATTGCATTACTTTCATGATAAATTACTCATTTGCTGAGTGGTAGAATAAATATGCAATTTACCACAGCTGTAAGGAAAAGTTTGAAAATGCACCTTGAAAATATGTAAAAAGTGCTTGAATCTGACTTTTGAAAAGATGTAGGAACCCTGAATTAGGGGAAAAAAACATTCCTCCACAAGAATTTGAAGGAATTACTTGATTTATTTTGTCTGAAAAACTGGTCCCTGCCAACTAGACAGTATCTCTATACCGTTTCTTCAAACAGCAAATTCTCGGATTTGTCAAGACAGAGTCCTGTTTAAAGATATAGAGCTGAGAAAGAGAACATAACTCAGTTTAAAGTGTCCTAGTTTACTCTGTCTGATCCATCTGGGCCTGTTGGGTCAGTGTGAACTGAAACAGAAAGTTTGTCTCACTTTCACAGCTAAAAAAATGCTTCTGCTTATTTTAGAGTGGGGAATACATCACTGCAGATTTGTCTAATTCTTTAGATCATTAGACAAAATAATTCCGACATAGGAATAAAGTGAGTAATGGTGGCTGTGATGTCACTATACTGTGCGGTACCAGTTCTGGGACTCCTGTGACATCACAGTGCCCCACTACCACTGCTGGGGAACTTGTGATGTCACAATGCTATTTACTCCTCTGGCAGCACTGTAGAAATAGTGATGTCACAAAACAATGCATTCTGTGTCAGGTGAGAACACACTACCAGCACTGCATTGTGTCGCAATCACAGTGTTTGCGAGCTAAAGATCATATATTTTTTTTTATTTGATTTATTCAATCAATAATGTAAAAATGTACAGTCACACAATGCATTAAAAATCAGGATACTAACTCAAAAAAAATGCAAGCACTTATTTCCATAATGGTCCTTAAATTGCAGGAGTTTTCTTAATTCAAAGAATTATGGTATTGATGATCAAAGTAGTTATGTCAAAAAGCGGAGATCTCTGATGAATTTATTACAGCAGGCTGGGAAGCAATCTTGTTATAAACTTGAGGGTTTTTCGGGGTACGTGATCTTATATAATTTTCAAAGACATAGAAGGTTGGTTTTATCCTTTTAAAATCAAAGCATTCACTAAATCTCAATCTTTTCCATTTGTTATAGAAATTTGAGCCAGCATATTCAGAGTTCAATAAGTTGCACATTTTTCGACTTTTACATGGAAAGTCACAGGAGTTCAACACTTCTTCAAATACTTCAAATACGCCTCCAGCCCTCTGCCCATTGGTCTATTAAGACCTGGACCGCATTATTCACCCTGCAATCAGTGCATGCATCTGTGTGTAATTGCCACTGGGTGGTAGCAGTGCGTATTTAAGACCGAGTCTCACACTCTGTCATTGTGTAGTCATGTAAACGCCTCATGCCGGTGTTGTAGCTTTACCCTTGTAAATACTTCTTTTCCCGCATTAAGCGCGTTTCTCCCACGTTAAGCATATATATCTCCTGCATATAGCGTGTATTATTAGTTCTCAGTGTATTGCGTGTATATATAACACAATTCCGAAATAGTTGGGACAAAGTGTAAATTGTGAATGAAATTAAACCGCAGTGACTCTCAAATCACACCAGCCAGTATTTTATTCACAATAGAACAGAGATAACATAGCAAATGTTGAAACTGAGAAATTTTACAATTTTATCCACAAAATGAGCTCATTTCAAATTTGATGGCAGCTACAGGTCTCAAAAAAGTTGGGACAGGGGCCTGTTTACCATGGTGTAACCTCCCCTCTTCTTTTTAACACAGAGTGGAGGCGTCTGGACATTGAGGAGACAAATTTCTTGAGTTTAGCCATTGGAATTTGATCCCACTCTTGTATAATACAAGCTTCCAGCTGCTGGAGAGTTGTGGGTCTCCTTTAACGGACTTTTCATTTAATTATGCGCCAAATATTCTCAATCGGTGAAAGATCAGGACTGCAGGCAGGCCAGTTCAACACATGGACTCTTCTACTAAGAAGCCATGCTGTTGTAATAGCTGTAGTATGTGGTTTTGCATTGTCCTGCTGAAATACACAAGGCCTTCCCTGGAATAGATGTTGTCTGGAGGGGAGCATATGTTGCTCTAAAACCTTTATATACCTTTCAGCATTCATGGTGCTTTTTAGAACATGCAAGTGTCCCACACCATATGCACTAATGCATCCCCATACCATCAGAGATGCCACTTTGCTACAGTCCATTTTAAATGAGCCTTGGCCCACAGAACACGGCGGCGCTTCTGGGTCATACTCAACAATGGCTTCCTTTTTGCATGATAGAGTTTTAGGTGGCATCTGTGGATGGCACGGTGGACTGTGTTTACTGACAGTGGTTTCTTGAAGTATTCCTGGGCCCATTTAGTAATGTCAATGACAAAATCATGCTGGTGAGTGATGCAGTGGCATCTGAGGGCCCAAAGATCACGGGCATCCAATAAAGGTCTTCAGCCTTGTCCCTTACGCACAGAGATTTTTCCAGTTTCTCTGAATCTTTTGATGATGTTATGCACTGTTGATGATGAGACCTTCAAAGCCTTTGCAATTTGATGTTGAGGAACATTGTTTTTAAAGTATTCCACAATTTTTTTTACGCAAGTCTTCAGGTAGGAGAGCCTCTGGCCATCTTTACTTCTGAGAGACTCAACCTCTCTAAGACGTCCCTTTTATAGCCAATCATGTTAGACACCTGTTGCCAGTTAACTTAATTACTTGCTAAATGTTCTTTCAGCTGATTCTCTTATATATTAATTGCTTTTTAAGCCCTTTTTTGCCTGTGTCCCAACTTCTTTGATACCTGTTGCACCCAGAAAATTTGAAATGAGCTCATTTTGTGGATAAAAATGTAAAATGTCTCAGTTTCGACATTTAAAATTTTATCTTTGTTCTTTTGTAAATAACATATTGGCTCATGTGATCTTAAAGTCATTGAATTTTGATTTTCTTCACAATTTACACTTCTTCCCAACTATTTCGGAATTGGGGTAGTAAAATGGCAGGCAAAATGGGAACAACTTCCTGTTCTCCTTGCACAGCACTGGTGTGGGGAGCAAAACCCTTACAAATACACAGTCCATCAATACCAAAAATCATGTGGGCACTTGAAAATATATCACAGGTATTTTGAGGTTGTATGGTAGCCTCGACTATTTTCTATAGTTTTTCTCAGCCTGTGTCTTGTCGCAAAAACCACTGGTTTTAACTGAGTTTCACAAGTTAAAAAAAAGTGCACAATATCAAAAAAAAATTACATTTTCAGAATTGAGCTTTACTGTTTTTTTATTCATTTATATTACTGATTCGGACACAAAATGGCCAGTGGAGCATTTTTCATTGAAGTGAATTACAGCATTCCGATACAGTAAACTCAGGGTAAATACGATGCAGCACTCAAAGGCATTGGGGTCATTCCATGTCAAATCAACCAAATTTTAGGAACTTCCCCACCAAAAAAAATGTATTTTTATTATATTCCCCACAGTGAAAGATTTATATATCTGGTGTGAAATGGTAAAATAATTCAGCTCAATTATTGCCAGTGTCTGAGATTTAGCTTCTAAATCTTAGGGGGGGTCAGTTTTAGGAAAATCACCATAATTTTGGAGTAAGTTTGAAGGCCTGAGATATGCATTTGCAGAGCAAATAGAGTCATAAGTTTAATTTTGTCTTCAGAGTAGTTGCTGAACTCTTGGCTTAAGATACTTTTCTTTACTCAGTGTGTTTAGTTTACCTGTACTGTGGCCTGGAAAAAGCAAAAAACACCAATCATACTATTTTTTTTCCAGATTTAATGCATTTATTATTCTGTAACTCATTAAGATAGAGCCCTTAGACTTGGTATGCAAACTGTCAGTCAACTTTCTGAAGACCACAAAAAATATAAAAGTCACAATGGTTGTATTAAATGTTTTAATAACCTTGGAAGTTTGCTTCAGAATGAATAGTGCGTATTTTGGGTCACTATATCTCAAAAGGGACACAAATGATCAATGTCTTATTTTTAGTGCTCGAAGGCATGGGTCTTGGGTCTAACATATAAAAAAACTGGAGATGTAAAACTCTACTTTTAGACTGTACAGCATGCCAATCATATTAGGTGATTATCATTGGCTGATGTAGGGTATTGTTGCATTCCACCGCCAGGTAGCAGCAAAACCCAAAAGCACGGCCCATTGGAAAGACTTGAAATCTCTGCCAGCAAAGCTGGATTTGAACTTTGGCCTATATCTCAGCTGTACTTTGGCCTAGATATGCCCAAATTTAAGCACTTGTTCCTCTTGTGCTATTCTAACATCCAGCAAAGTTTGGTTAAAATCTATGTGGCCGTTTTTGAGATATCCTGCTAACAGACAGACGGACAGACAGACAGATAAACAAACAAACCAACCAAAGCCGGTGAAAACATGCGCCTCCTTGGTGGAGGTGAACAAGTGTATGTGTCACATTCATCTTTTCACTTACACCATGGCTAAGGTGCCCCGAAAATTAAGTTAGACACCTAATATGATTGGCATGCTGTACAGTCTAGAGGAAGAGTTGTAAATCTCCAGTTTTTTAATATGTTAGACCCAAGACCCATGCCTTCAAGCACTAAAAATATGACATTGATCACTTGTGTCCCTTTTGAGATATATACCCACTATAATGACCCAAAATACGCACTTTTCATTCTGAAGACAACTTCCAAGGTCATTAAAACATTTAATACAACCATCGTGGCTTTGATATTTTTTGTGGTCTTCAGAAAGTTGACCGAGAGTTTGCATACCGAGTCTCAGGGCTCTATTTTAATTAGTTACAAAATAATAAATGCATAAAATTTCAAAAAAATTAGTATGATTGGTGTTTTTTGCTTTTTCCAGGCCACAGTACAGATAAAATAAACACACTGAGGAAAGAAAAGTAGCTTAAGCCAAGAGTTCAGCAACTATTCTGAAGAAAAAATGAAACTTGTGGGTCTGTCAGCTCTGAAAATCCATTTCCTAGGCCCTCAAACTTGCTCCAAAATTAAGGCGATTTTGTTAAGATTGACCCCCCTTCCCTAAAATAGGCTAAATTTCAGGAACTAGCGATAATTGAGCTGAAATATTTGACCTCAGTACTGCCAATGCATATCTTTTGAAATGTGCAAAGTTTTATCAAAATCAAAATTTTGATGTGGGGGGCTCTGGTTGAGTTGACACGGAATGACCCATTGGTCAAGCAGGGGGCCAGTGTGATGTCACAGTGCTGTAGGGAGTCAACCATTTCCATTGGCTCATGAAAGAGACTCTGCTCTGAAGGGGAGAGTTATATCAGGTCTCATTATATCAGTGAGCTTTTCTATCTTATAATAGGCTCTACTCAACCCAGAACACAGAGATTCAGCTCCTTTAATGATTTAAAAGGGAAAAGACCCTTCACTTCTGAAGAGCAGAATAATCTGAATTAGCACTCAGTGAATATAAATTCTGAGACACACACACGCACACCTATATATATATACACACACACACACACACACACAAATGCACAAGCAAAGGCACACATACAAATATACACACACAAATGCACACACACACACACACAAAACACAAACACACACACACACTCTCTCTCTCACTCACAGACACACACACACACACACACGTACAGGCACACTGTTACGGCTGTATGGTCCTTGCACTCGCACTGTTTGTCCCTTTTCATCTCCTGTCCTCAGTAGCTTTGCTAAGGTGCTACATCTAATTGCTCAACAAGGTGCCTGATAATAAAGTACTGCTCCAGTGCCAGCATTAGAAGAGAGGTATCTGGTGTGCGGACGGCGGTCTCTCAGCCTGGGTTTTTTTCTGTTGCAGTTGTTTTTTGACTTCGCTTTTTTTTGTGGCTTCATTTAGTTTCCTCAATGTTTTAATACATCTCACCGACTTTTTTGTTTTAGAGGTGTTTTTCTGTGGTGATTTTGAGTCAGTGAGGGAGTGTTGTTTGCCTCATGGGGCCAACCTAAGAGTTTTGCATAACACACACACACACACACACACAAATATAGTACTTATGTATGTATAATTGAGGTTTTTTTTTTTTGCATGAAAGGGTTGACAGGGATTTCTTCTGACTTATTACTGAGGGATATTTAATGAGGGCAGTTATACACAAGCTTGTCAGTATTACTGGAGTGTCTTTCATTACCCTTACGAATGTACAAACATGCGTACTATACCACAGTGTGCTGGAGAGCGGAAAAGCTCAGGGTGCAGTCTGTGCTGTCGGGCAGCTGTGCTCTGGGCAGCGGGTAAATGAGTCTAGATGGGCAGAATGATCCATTCTGTGCATTATGTGTTATCATGCTCTCGATGGGATAAATGTGTTCCTTATTATATATCCTTTCCTGATGATGTAGAGAGAATGAATGTGCATGAGTGAATGAATGAGTGTGGGAGAGTGACTCTCTGAAACATGTACACAACTGAACTTTAACACTTCATTACCTTTTCTAGGATATGAGATCAATCATACCTCTCAGTCGCTTTCACACAAATGAGTCCTTTCCTAGTGTGAAATGAAAAGCTTAAAGACGCCTATCCAAATCGACAGCAAGGTTAGCCGTTAATATCTGCTATCATTTGTGTCATTTATCTTGCACACAAGTCAGTAGCCATGCCCCACGACCCCGAATGACCCGGCCACTAATCACCTGACCTGCAAATGTCGTGACCCCTTATCACATGATCTCCACTCATGTGACCCCTTATCACATTATCTCATTCACCTCCTTATCAAATGATTGCTGATCTCTCACTGCCTGTCTAATCACCTGACGGAAATGTCATGACCTCAAAATTTTGCTCACTTCTTGTGATCTGGCCTCTAAAATCTTGTTATGTCCCTCAGTGCCTGGATGATGGTGCTCTCCTTTTTGTATATTTGGCTGCGTGGCACTGTGTGTGTGTGTGTGTGTGTGTGTGCTTCTCCCCTTCTTGTTGCAGGTGCAGCCTGTGATGAGTGGGAGGAGTGCTTTGCATAAAACCAGGGAAGCCCTACTGATAATTCTGAGATATTTTTGCCAGTTGGCTCCCACGCCACCTGAGCCTTGCAGATTTCTTTTTGAGTTTTCTCCCATTTTTCCTTTTTTGTTTAATTTTTATTATTAAATAAAACCCCTAGACTCGAGTCGTTGCAGCTTTTTGTCCTTTGTGTTATGATCAGTGCGCCTGGCCGTAACAAATCTGGGTAAAAATAGCCTGGAATGATACGAGACAGATCCTACAGAACTGGTGTGTAATGACCAGCCTCTAATGACTGCTGTAATAATCGTGGACCACACGGGGTCATCTTCTTATTGGCTGACCTCTAATATTCTGGCCCTCATGTGTCTGGTAGCCATAGACTGGTCCCTGGTCCCTCATTTAGAGATAGCATGTAAGTGCATTAGCACTTTAGCGCACTAAAGATGGCAGCTGTTCAGTCGGACAGAAGCGGAGGATCCGGAGTCGAGGGACACCAGACACCATTATCAGGTTGAGAGTTCATTAGGAAGGTTAGCCACAGGAATTCACTTCTATTTTTTTGATGCTGATGATTTCTACACAGAGATGGATTCTGTGCCTCATTATATGGAGTTTCCCCCACATATATAATAAAAAAAAATCGAAGTCACTCCAACAAGAAACTTCTTTTTGTTACTTTATTGTTTAGTCTATTATGATCCCGAATGACTGTAGCAAATAACAACAAGTCATGCCTGTGGGAACTTGAGATTGTATCACAGGCTGTCAGCGAATGAGCTGTTTCTCTGCCTCAGGGGTTTCTGGGAACTGGAGACCTCCGCTGTGTGCAGTGCCATGTTTTCATGCTTCAAATCTCCGAATTGTGCCTAGTAGCTTGGAGGCTGCACAGCTTAATCCCTTTGTCCCGTCCACCTACCGCAAAGCAAAATGTCACATGACAAAATCCTGACAGAGTGTGAGCTTTTGCCTCATGCCTAAAACTTTTTTAATTTTTATTTTATTCCCAGAGTTTTCTCAATTATCACATGAACAAACTCTAACTCAAACTCAACCAGTTGTATTGATTTCCCATCAGCAGCCCTTCCTGTCAATGTCAGAAGCTGATCACAGCCACACAACCCCGCAGATTCATGAGATTCTAGTCTCACTATGCTCCTCCTCGCCGACAGGTTCGTCACACCCTGACTTTATCTCTGGAGGAGCGAGAGATCAGCATATTCTCAGTTTTTTCTCTTGCAGGTGATTTGATAAACAATTAATTTTATTTGGAGGCAGAATTATTCTGGCATGTAATAGTTTGGCTGTGCTCATTTTCTGTCTCGCTCTCTCCTCTGTCCTCTCCCTCTGCCAGCTCGGACAAAATTCTACTATTTTGCAGTCAGGTGAGACAATTTTACGTGAGGTCAAATATGCCATTTTTTCGGAGGTCAGGCGACTGGTGGTGCATCCCGGTGGTCAAAAAATACAATCCCAATTCCAAAATAGTTGGGATGAAGTGTAAATTGTGAATAAAATCAAAATGCAATGACATTCAGATCACATGAGCCAATATGTTATTTACAATAGAACATAGATAACATTTCAAATGTTGAAACTGAGAGATCTTTCATTTTTATCCACAAAATGAGCTGATTTCAAATTTTCTGGCTGCAACAGGTCTCAAAAAAGTTGGGACACAGGCAAAAAAGGGCTGGAAAAAAAATTTATATATAAGAGAATCGGCTGAAAGAACATTTAGCAAGTAATTAAGTAAAGTGGCATCAGGTGTGTAACATGATTGGCTATAAAAGGGATGTCTTAGAGGGGCTGAGTCTCTCAGAAGTAAAGATGGCCAGAGGCTCTCCAACCTGTGAAGGCTTGTGTAAAAAAATTGTGGAATATTTTAACCCTTTCACAGGCACAGCGACATTTTTGTCGTTTTAACCAACGTGTTTTATAAAGTCTTCTTTAAATTCCCCGATTGCGGGAATTCCTTGTTAGTTACACTCATTACCATTGGCTGTCTCTCAGGTCACCCAGCACTGTATTTTTAGCCGTGAAGCGAGGCATGGGATTTCAAAAAAAAAAAAACGCTAAATCTGAGACTACTTCCCGGTCAAATTGTGGGACATGTGAACATGGCATCGACAGTACAAATAGCGGCATTCTAGCCGTGTTTCTAAACGTAAATACAACGTGGATGAAGTTTTTGCTTTATTGAATGACTCTGACGATGAGTTTGAATATCCAGAGAGCAGGAGTGACTTGGATCCAAACGATTTCAGCGATTCTAGAGAGGATTAAAACATAAAAACATCAGTTATGGGAAACTTATTATGAGATTTGGTGTTATTTTATTGTTATTTTGAATAACAATCATATTTTGGTAAAAACCCAAAATTAATCCGTCCGTGGGGGTATGCATCTGGGCCAAAATTTGCCTGCGAAAGGGTTAAAAACAATGTTCCTCAACGTCAAATTGCAAAGGCTTTGAAGGTCTCATCATTGACAGTGCATAACATCATCAAAAGATTCAGAGAAACTGGAAAAATCTCTGTGCGTAAGGGACAAGGCTAAAGACCTTTACTGGATGCCTGTGATCTTCGGGCCCTCAGACGCCACTGCATTACTCACCGGCATGATACTGTCATTGACATTACTAAATGGGCCTAGGAATAATTCAAGAAACCACTGTCAGTAAACACAGTCCACCGTGCCATCCACAGATGCCACCTAAAACTCTATCATGCAAAAAGGAAGCCATTGTTGAGCATGATCCAGAAGCGCCGTCCTGTTCTGTGGCCCAGGGCTCATTTAAAATGGACTGTAGCTCAGTGGCAAAGTGTCCTGTGGTCAGACGAGTCCAAATTTGACATTCTTGTTGGAAATCATGGGCGTCCTGTCCTCCGTGCTAAAGAGGAGAAAGACCACCCCTCTTGTTATCAGCGTTCAGTTCAAAAGCCAGCATCTCTGATGGTATGGGGATGCATTAGTGCATATGGTGTGGGACACTTGCATGTTTTAAAATGCACCATGAATGCTGAAAGGTATGTAAAGGTTTTAGAGCAACATATGCTTCCCTCCAGAGGACATCTATTCCTAGGAAGGCCTTGTGTATTTCAGCAGGACAATGCAAAACCACACACTGCAGCTATTACAACAGCATGGCTTCTTAGTAGAAGAGTCCGTGTGCTGAACTGGCCTGCCTGCAGTCCTGATCTTTCACCGATTGAGAACATTTGGCGCATAATTAAACGAAAAGTCTGTCAAAGGAGACCCAAAACTCTCCAGCAGCTGGAAGCCTGTATTAAACAAGAGTGGGATCAAATTCCAATGGCTAAACTCAAGAAACTTGTCTCCTCAATGCCCAGACGCCTCCACTCTGTGTTAAAAAGAAGAGAGGATGCTACACCATGGTAAACAGGCCCCTGTCCCAACTTTCTTGAGACCTGTAGCAGCCATCAAATTTGAAATGAGCTCATTTTGTGGAAAAAATTGTAAAATTTCTCAGTTTCAACATTTGCTATGTTATCTCTGTTCTATTGTGAATAAAATACTGGCTGGTGTGATTTGAAAGTCATTGCGTTTTGATTTTATTCACAATTTACACTTTGTCCCAACTATTTTGGAATTGGGGTTGTACATCCTCCTTTCCTCTGCTGAGAGCATTATGGGAAATACATTTGTTTACTCTTGTGATGCACCTCGGGAGGAGCAGGCCAGTGACTGGGAAGAGGTCATTTTATGAGGCCTCAGGTGACTGGAATAACAAGTATTAAGGCTGGCTCCGTTTAACAGTAACAGCTGCTACCAGCCGGTGATGATATTCAGCCGCAACTTGGGCTTTTTGTTTTTTTCTTTCTTTTTTTGACTGCTTTGAAGAGTTCCTCAGGGATTGCCTGTTCATTTTGTTTATTATTCCTCCAGCCAGGATGAGAGGAAAAAAACTTTGAACTAGTAACGATGATTTTGGAGAGAGATGCTAGAGCTTGTAGCTCATTGACAGAGAGCAGGTTTGGCCCTTATGGTGGCAGTAAAAACTTCTCCGACTCCCTCATCTGCAGCCAGCTTCTTGTTTCTGAGTTTTTTCACATACATATGTTAGGAGTTGGAGATTTGCTGAGCTGAAGGTAGTAGTTGAACTAGCTCACTCCTTCCAAATTTTTATCAGTCCTGTGTGATACCAATCAGCTGAAGGTGGAACCACCTTAAATTGAACGTTTGGTCACGGGAGAGTTTGTTTTTATAGTCACCTGCTGTGATGTGCACTTAATATTTCCTTGTGCTGTTATCGGCAGACTGACTTTAATGTACATGCTTACCATGCCGACAAGACCCAGGCTTTGGGTACTTTATATATTTAGGTTTTTCTTCAGGGTGGTACTTCCTCTCAAACCGTACGTAAATGTAACATTTTACTCAGAACTGTTTCATGGCCTTTACCAAAATGCTCTGCATTTTCACAGAAGCATCACAGGATTTACTGAGTGATGAGTGAGTCATATTTGTCTACTGATATCAAAGTTCACCCATGGAAGACTACTATTTGCCCAATTTCATTGTACGGTGCTAATTGTTTACCTGTGAATGATGCTGACATCAAGCTTTTGGAGTCTTTTCAAGGAAATAATATTAAGCGTGTCCTTGGGTTTTCCAAAAGTTCCCATTATTCAAAACTCCTGGAGGCCCTTAATATGTTGAAAATTCGCAAGGTGATCCAGGACTCCAAAATATCTCTTTTCAGTCATATTTTTACAGTGAAATTAATAGCCAGAGACCTGAATCAATATTTTCTTGCTGACTATATGTCTAATGGTGCTGTGGCGAGGGGGACCCTCCTCCGATTGGTCAGCGCCGGCAGACGATCCCCTCCTTTAGTTGCCCTGGGCCAGGCTGCTCCCCGTGCCAGCCGCACTACCCCTGGACCTGGGATGGATGGCGTGATCGATTCCCTGAGGGTCCTCACTCACCACCGTGATTTCAATCAGAGAAAATCTGCGGAGCACAGACTGGCGGAATTGCTCATACTGGCTTTTTAACTCCAACTGTAGTCTCGGTTTGCTGTCTGATTAACTAATCTTATTTGTAACTGCTTTTATGTGCCATGTTACTTGTATATGTTTCATGTGATTATTTTAGTATGTGATTCTATCTCCCTCTGTGGAGGTTTCAATAAATAAATAAATTAATTAATTAAATGTAAAACTAAGAAATTCAAACAGCTTGTGTTTCTGCTAAGTGGCAGTAACTGATTAGGGAAGAGGGAGCTCTGGGACACTTGGAGAATATAAGCCTGTACGCCAGCCGGAATGATAGTCAGAGAACCTCCCGGACATGAGACAGAGGCATTCTGTCAACTCAGCTACCCGAGCAAAATCTGGAGTGACCCTGACCCCCAGGCCCCCCTAGTGACCTCTTGCTCATCAGAGAAAAGGTCACGGCCTGTACTGTGGGCTATGCGCTCGGTCTACTGGGCTCAGATCATCTACACCTGACCCGGCAATCAGGGCGCGCCGCAGGGGAGATGTTCAGCAGTTCTCACTGCCAGTTTACTTCCATCCCTCTCTCTCTTTCTGTTTACACTGCCTGGGTACATCTATTGTTCTCTCCCTTTCTGTTCTCACTGCCTGTTTACATTGATCCCTCACTTCCTTTTATTTTCTCATTGCCTGTCTAATATATTCTTCTCACCCTTTCTGTTCTCACTCCCTGTCAACGTCTATCCCTTCTTCGCTTCTGTGCTCACTGAATGTCAGCATGTATCCTTCTCTCCATTTTTGTTCTCAGTGTCTGGGGAGATTTATCTTTTTCCCCTTCTCTGTCACTTGGTCCTCTACCCGGTCTCCCCTCCTCTTTCATTCTTTTCCTCATAGATACACACACATACACTCACTCACACACACACACACACACGTACTTCATATTCTGCAGAGTAGCACTGCAGAAAACATTATTTCACAAATTACAAGAAAAATCTTTAAGAGTACTGTTTACATGCATAAAGACACAGCCACACAGGGACACACGCATACCTACTGTATACACATGGCGTGTTTATGCACGCCTGTTCACAGCCTCTTGATATTTCATGGGAGTCATTGGATCAGTTGGTTGATGGCATTATGTCTATGGCCCTGGGAGAACAAAATAGTTTAATGAGAATTGTAATGGATTAAATTAATGAAGCCAAATGTTCTTTTCCCAAAAGGACCAGGCACTTTTCATGACGCAAGGCAAGAAAATTGACACTGTGTAGACATTTGAATTTGCAAATACTGTATGCAGATGGAAGATTTGCAAAGAACTTGAAATACATTTTTTACAGACAGGATTTATCTGAGATTAATCAAGTTGTGTCCAATGTATCCATTGAATTAAGGAAAGGGCAGAGGTCCAGGCTTTGACTTCTGGAGGAGCCCATAATTCTTTTACAACCCAGTGTACGTCAGGTAGCAACAGATCAACGAATGAGGGAAAAGAGCTGCGATCAAAATGAGCTGCATTTTGAATAGTAGCTCCGGTCCCTCACACTGCCAAGCCAAAACTAAATGAATACTTCTGCTAGTCTTCAAAGGATTGCTGGACATGGGGCACATTTAAACGCTTAGCTCCAGAACACTCAATCCAACACTGAAGATTGAGAAAATTTACATGGTTTTACCATGTTCTGCAAAATGGCATCTGGAGCAGAAAATTCCACAAGCTCCAAAGCATGTTCAGTCAGAAAAACCCTGTCAGTAGCCCTTTAATAAATCAAACTTAGCCACAAACATGCAATTTCCTAAACTATTTATACAATCCTCAACTCATGGAGGAGGGAAACAATCAGACATTGTTCCACTATTAAGTCAGTGCTAATCAGTACAAAAAACCAACAGACTGGAAGAACACCAAGGAAATGAACTGAGGACAGCAAGACCATTCTCCAAAAGATATTCAACTTCCTTTTTCATAACCATCCACTTTCGGGGTTTTGCTAGATAGGTTTATAATCACCCACATCAATGTCATATTCCAATACAGTGGTTTTTGAGGGAATTTCTGAAAACAATAACGAATGTTTCTCAATAAGAAATCTTACATCAGCCTGTGCATTCTCAGACAAATGAGACAACTTAGAATAGCTGCAAGACCTTCCAATTTGAGTAAACAAGGAGGTGACAGACAGGTCCAGCCAAATCCATCCACTTCATAGAAGTAATCTGACATGGGTAAAACAACATGATGCGTTGCAACAAGGATGACTGGTGAGGATGAGGAAAGCGATGAATCCTATCTCACCACAGTTGAACACTTTAAACTCACTTGTGCAACATTTAATTGAGAAACACATTCCACTTATGAAAGCGTTACTCTTACCAAGAGGTGGACAAAACGGAGTACACTGACCTGTCACATGTGTTTTATCAAATATTACCGAAGTAGCAGATATACTGCCACTATCTTACAAACCTATTTTAATGATTCATGTGAAGCTGAAGAGAAAGTTAACTTACGAAGGGCATTACAAACATCAATATCAATATTTTCCAAGGAAATGCCTTAGTTCCCTTCAGGTCCCAGGGATAGGGTAACCATTAACCCTTTCGCAGGCAAATTTTGGCCCAGATGCATACCCCCACGGACGGATTAATTTTGGGTTTTTACCAAAATATGATTGTTATTCAAAATAACAATAAAATAACACCAAATCTCATAATAAGTTTCCCATAACTGATGTTTTTATGTTTTAATCCTCTCCAGAATCGCTAAAATCGTTTGGATCCAAGTCACTCCTGCTCTCTGGATATTCAAACTCATTGTCAGAGTCATTCAATAAAGCAAAAACTTCATCCACGTTGTATTTACGTTTAGAAACACGGCTAGAATGCGGCTATTTGTACTGTCGATGCCATGTTCACATGTCCCACAATTTGACCGGGAAGTAGTCTCGTATTTAGCGTTTTTAGGAAATCCCATGCCTCGTTCACGGCTAAAAATACAGTGCTGGGTGACCTGAGAGACAGCCAATGGTAATGAGTGTAACTAACAAGGGAATTCCCACAATCGGCCAATGAGAGAAGACTTTATAAAACACGTTGGTAAAAACGACAAAAATGTCGCTGTGCCTGCAAAAGGGTTAATAGCCTTCAACTTAGCGTCCACGCAACAAACAAAACTGACCCATTTCCCTAAATAGGTTATTGTTCCATGGCCAAGCTCGTATTTCTCAAGATTAAGGGTTAGTGCAGCATCCTGGAGGCGTGAAAACATAGACTTTTACGTGCGGAGGTGATGTTCCCATGGAGAAGATTAAACCACAACACCATCAAGATAAGCCTCACAATTATCAATACCGGCTAAAATTCTACAAGTAATTGTAATGGAACAAGTAATTCACATTTATGAGAAAACTGAGTTTGATGTTACTTTGGACTTACTGGCTTCTTCCACATCATTTTACACTGGAATTGTGTACACAGTATGTGCACTTACTAGCTTTTGGCTGCTTAGTATCCTGTGGCATATAATAGCAAGTGCACTTACTGGCTTTCTCCATTGGCTATTTGTAATGACAGACATGCTCATGCTTGTAAGTCTCAAATAAGGAGAAAAAAGAGGACACTTGTAAGGCAGATATTATTAATTACCGAGATTAGCAAGTATATCAGTTGGCTGTGTTAGATGTCTGTTTGTCTGTAAGTTTGTTACTTACACACTCTTTTGCCATTTATCCTGCACCAATCTTAACAAAACTAGGAGACATGTTAGCATAGGTTACTCACCACAGACCTAAACTTTTTAAGTTGCTATGTCAAAGGTTAAGACTGAAACTATCACCATTTTTTTTCTTCAATGTAATGTGGTTCTATAGGTTTGGGGTCGCAATGATGTCACTCTGACGTTAGTAAAAGACGTAAGTTTGTGAAAATGACGTGACGTCATTTTTTTTTATTTTTGCCAAATTGAATTTTTCTTAATGAACGTTCTTCAGACAAAATGATGTATCTTTTCACCTTTTTAAATTTCAATTTTGGCAAGTTGTTCTAAGAATGACCTTTCATTTTGATAGTTTTCTGCTCAAAAAGGTGACCTTTGACGAAAATATGTGACTTGCCATCTTTTTCTATGATTATAAGAGAGGTGGTAAAAGATAGTAAGTAGCATTACATGACATGATGTAATCAATTTCTGGATTGAAGGGGTTGAATATGTTTCCCCCATTTTTTTCAAAATCTCGGAAATGTGACCGACTGGCTTTTTCCATTTAAGGCTAGAACGTTGTACATTAGCCTATAAAGTGTAGTGTGCATTCTTCAACCCAAATGGTATTACCATGTGCTGTATAAAGGAATGTTGACTAAAAAGTTCCAACAGCTACAAAGCATGTTCATGCACAACACATATCAGAGTAACCTGCCAGTAGCCTTTTATTAAATCAAGCTTTGTGAGAAATGTGGCAGTTCCTATCCAATAAACATAATCCTCAACTCATGGAGGGAAAGAATCAGACTTTGTCACACTATTAAGTCTACACTAGTCGGTACTAAAAAAAGATGTAGCATTGTACTTGGGCACCTACAGACAGGGAGTACACCGTTGACTCAAACTGGGGACAGCAAGATCATTCTTCAAAAGATATTCAACTTTTTTTTTATAACCAACCACTTTGAAGGGCTAACATGATATGTGTTCTGCTGAATAGGTTTACGATCACCCATATAAATGTCATGTTCCTATTTGGTGATTTTTGAGGGAATATATGAAAACAATGACAAATGTTTCTCAGCAAGACATCTTCCATCAGCCTGTGCATTCTCAGACAAATGAAACAACTTGGATGGAATAGCTGCAAGAGCTTCTGAGTTGAGTAAATGAGCAGGTGAAGGACTTCATAGGAGAAATCTGACATGGGTACACCAACATGAGGTGTTGCAATGAGGACATATGGTGAGGATGATGAAAGCTTTGGATCCTATCCCACCACAGCTGAACACTTTAACACTCTGAAGTTGCAGACCCCCCGGGGGGATTTTTTGGACTGTTCCAAACACACATCTGAAGCTCCATGAGTTTTTGTCCTAGAAACATATGAGTAACACCGCTAGAAACCTTGAATCTTCTAGTTTTCAAATATATAGGTTTTAAAATAAAAATGTATCGATCGCGCTTTATAAAGAGAATAAAAAGAAATGTTACGATTTTCAGCAGCTTAGCCAGCAGCAGCCTGTTACTAACCCACCCCTCGGCAATTCAGATGGTAAACACCAAGGCAATCAGTGGCGTCACTGGGTCATTGTTTGGGAGCACGAGATGAGAACATGCCCCATTTCACCAGTATAAACAAATGCACACGGGAAGGGATGTTTTGGTTGTTTGGGTTCACCTGTAGCCTGAGGATATAGGCTACAAATGATGTCAACACAGAGAAACCAAAGAAATTGTGTCAGGATACTGTTGTTTTGATAATTAGTGTGCATTTGTCTTTGTTATGAAAGGTGTGAACCAAAACCAAAACTGAAAATGTGTAAATTAGATACAGATTAGGTGTGAATGATAGGTGTGAATGCTAGATAGCCTACTCTATGTGTCAGATAGGCTATAGGACAAAGTTACATCAGATATGCAGATTTGTGTCATGATGTCTGTTTTGTAATGGTGAATTCAATGTTTTAAAAAGATAATGAAAGGGCAACTTATAATATTACAATATTTATAATACTTAAAATATTTTCTATTCAATTTTACAGTGATGTGGAGAACATCCCACCTGCACCAGCTAGGTACCATTACCTAGTGAACATATTACAGGTGCCATTACCTATTGAACAATTTATTGAGTTTCTTGCAGTTGAAGAGGATTTTTGTAAGCTCTTTTGGATTTGGACACACTTTTGGAACTGGGATGCCTGTGACAGACTGTACATGGCAGCAGAGAGCCACAGTGACACTTACTCACTTTGCAGTAGCTTGCAAAGCTTTGGGGGAAGGTAACTACAATGCCCTGGCAGAGGCATTGACAGATGGACAGCCATCGGCACATGGACACTGACAGGGGGAGGGAACAGTTACAGGTGTGATACACCCATCTAACCAGTATTCATTTGAAAGAGCCACTGGCTTCAGTTAGCCTGACTTTTTTACAATATGTATTGAAACTTCTTAACATTTCTGAATGCTCTTCTTACTTTGATGTAGCCAACACTTATGTTTACAAGGTTCAAACTTCAAAAGTCTTGGCCAGATATATTTATAGTGTTTTTTTTTTTTACAAGATTTGAAGACTTTTGAAAATAGGTTTTTGTCTAGTTGTGTTTACACTGAATTTTAATAAAAACTAATTTCATTACATTCACTTTACTCTCATATTATTATTGTTGAGATTTTCTAGAACATCACCATATGTGCCACTTTTGCATAGATAGATGTTTTTAGTTAGATGAAAAGCTTAAAAATGTCAAGGTGTAGCAGACTGCCTCAAAGTGTCTGAAAGGCCCCGGACCTCTGAGTGTTAAACTCACTGAAGCAACATTTTATTGTGAAACATTACATTTATGAAAATGACAGTTTTACCAAAAGGAGGACAAATTGGAGCACATTGACCTGTCACTTGTTCTATCAAACCTCACAGAAGTGGCAGATACACTGCCACTAATTTACATATTTTTAGCCTCTTGATATTAAATAAGAGACATTGGATTAGTACATTGAAGCCATTATGTCCGTGGCCCTGGAAAAACAAAATAATTCAGTGAGAATCATAATGGATGAAACCAATGAAGCCAGATTTTTCCCAGTTATTTTCTCAAAAGGAGCAGGTACTTTTCATGATGCAAGGCAAGAGAAGTTACCACTGCATAGATATTTGTATAGACAAATACTCAAAACAGATGGATAATTGGCAAAGAAAATGAACCATACTTGTTACAGACAGTATTTATCTCAGATTAATCAAGTTGTGTCCAATGTATCTATTGAATTTAGCAAAGGGTAAAGGTCCCCTGTACAACTCCTGGATTAGCCCCCAATTCTGTTATGCCCTTGTCTGGGTCAGGTGGCAAAAGGTAAATAAAGGAGGGAAGAATGCGAGTGGGACAGAGAGTTGCAGTCAAAATAAGGTGCACACCAAATAGTAGCTCCAGTTACTCACACTGGTATGCCAAAATTAAACTTATTCTTCTGCTATTCTTCAAACGATTGCCCAGCACAGGGCGGCTTTAAACATTTAACCTTTAAGGAACTCCGTTGCCCGTCCACGGGCAATTCCCCTTTAAAAAACCGTCAATAAGTATTGTATTA
This sequence comes from Gymnothorax javanicus, assembly GCA_029692085.1. Classification (NCBI taxonomy): domain Eukaryota; kingdom Metazoa; phylum Chordata; class Actinopteri; order Anguilliformes; family Muraenidae; genus Gymnothorax; species Gymnothorax javanicus. The sequence continues at coordinate 7,842,062 of CM056193.1, forward strand.
GTTGTTCTAAACATTTCAAGGGGTTATCTGTCACCATAAGTCTCCAATCTGCATAATTTCATGGTAATACAGAGGTCTAGGCCTTGGAATTTGGGCATGCAGTTCTAGGTGGAAATTGTCCAAAAAAGGCCCAAGATTTTAAGAGGTTAACTCCCGAATGCTCAATCCTCAAGTGAAGATTAAAGAAGTGTCCCGGGAGAAGGAACAAGAGATCCAGCAGGGAATACTCTAGCTAACCAGAGGTACCAAACAGCATGCAATGGAACGCAGTTATGAAACTGTTAGTCTTATCAAAAGGAGGACAAAATGGCGTACATGCACTTGTCACATGTGTTCCATCAAACATTACAGAAGTAGCAGATATACTGTCACAATCTGAAAATCTTGATTTGATGATTTGTGTGACGCTGAAGAGAAAGTTAACTTAAAAAGGGCATTAGGAAATCAATATGTACACAGTGACAATATACAAAGAGCTTTATCACAACAGATGGTACAAAGAAATGTAAACCCTGCACTAATCCAATTACGGAAATTAGTTGAGGCTGAAGGTTCTAGCCTGTGTTCCCTCGAGGTGCTGACAGGAAGAAGATTTTTTATTAAAGTTTGTAAAAGTCTTTTTTTTACCTTGAATAATTTGTCAGGCTTCATTTTAACATAATTGTTAATTCAGTAAATCAAATTTGAATAAAAGCGTTATCATTTATTATTTAGACTTGATCGTAAGAAGAATCCAGTGCTTTTATAACTATTCTCAGATCATTGTATGCTGGTACCACCGCACTTCACACCGGCCAAAGTATACACATCTCACAAGCCGACTAGATATCTGCAGGAACTAAGAGGTTGTGTAGGATGCCATTGCCTTAGGTATATCCAATAGCGGCTCAAAAACCAAAGATGGCAAACATTGGCTACACCCGTTCTCAACATGGGCACCCGCTAAGCGGAGGAGTTTGATTTACCAATAAAGGTCAACAGGTGCAATATTCTGTGATACAATAAGCGTAAATATGCATCCTCTCTAGACCAGGTTGAGGGAGTATTCCCACATTATACATTAAGTGAGTGAGACAGACAATCCCACATTATACATTAGCAGAGAGAATCGAACAATTACAGAAACACTCCTACCAGTACCCCTGACCAAGGAACTGGCTTTAGAACTGGAGTTGGTCCCCGGGCGCTGCTCTGTGGCTGCCCACTGCTCCTAACTATAGGATGGGTTAAATGCAGAGGACAAATTACCCCACGGGGTTCAATAAAGTGTATCTAAAAAATTTTCAAAGAAATCGCACAGATCAAGGTATAACAATCTAATAGCCAGGCAGATTACTTAAAGCCAATCACAATCCAAATTAAACATATATCAAAACAATTTTATAACATTTAGAAATACAACCCCATTCCAAAATAGTTGGGACAAAGTGTAAATTGTGAATAAAATCAAAATGCAATGACTTTCAAATCACACTAGCCAGTATTTTATTCACAATAGAACAGAGATAACATAGCAAATGTTGAAACTGAGACATTTTACAATTTTATCCACAAAATGAGCTCATTTCAAATTTGATGGCTTCTACAGGTCTCAAAAAAGTTGGGACAGGGGCCTGTTTACCATGGTGTAGCATCCCCTCTTCTTTTTAACACAGAGTGGAGGCGTCTGGGCATTGGGGAGACAGGTTTCTTGAGTTTAGCCACTGGAATTTGATCCCACTCTTGTTTAATACAGGCTTCCAGCTGCTGTAGAGTTTTGGGTCTCCTTTGACGGACTTTTCGTTTAATTATGCGCCAAATGTTCTCAATCGGTGAAAGATCAGGACTGCAGGCAGGCCAGTTCAATACGGACTCTTCTAATACAAAGCCATGCTGTTGTAATAGCTGCAGTATATGGTTTTGCATTGTCCTGCTGAAATACACAAGGCCTTCCCTGGAATAGATGTCTTCTGGAGGGGAGCATATGTTGCTCTAAAACCTTTATATACCTTTCAGCATTCATGGTGCTTTTTAAAACATGCAAGTGTCACTAATGCACTAATGCATCCCCATATCATCAGAGATGCTGGCTTTTGAACTGAACGCTGATAACAGGAGGGGTGGTCTTTCTCCTCTTTAGCCCGGAGGACACGACGCTCATGATTTCCAACAAGAATGTCAATTTTGGACTCGTCTGACAACAGGACACTTTGCCACTTTGCTACAGTCCATTTTAAATGAGCCTTGGCCCACAGAACATGGTAGCACTTCTAGATCATGCTCAACAATGGCTTCCTTTTTGCATGATAGAGTTTGAGGTGGCATCTGTGGATGGCACTGTGGACTGTGTTTACAGACAGTGGTTTCTTGAAGTATTGCTGGGCTCATTTAATAATGTCAATGACAGAATCATGCCGGTGAGTGATGCAGTGGCATCTGAGGGCGCAAAGATCACGGGCATCCAGTGAAGGTCTTCGGTCTTGTCCCTTATGCACAGAGATTTTTCCAGTTTCTCTGAATCTTTTGATGATGTTATGCACTGTCGATGATGAGACCTTCAAAGCCTTTGCAATTTGACGTTGAGGAACATTGTTTTTAAAGTATTGTACAATTTTTTTATGCAAGCCTACACAGATTGGACAGCCTCTGGCCATCTTTACTTCTGAGTGACTCAGCCTCTCTAAGACATCCCTTTTATAGACAATCATGTTCCGCATCTGATGCCAGTTAACTTAATTACTTGCTAAATGCTCTTGCAGCTGATTCTCTTATATTAATTGCTTTTCCAGCCCTTTTTTGCCTGTGTCCCAACTTTTATGAGACCTGTTGCAGCCAGAAAATTTGAAATGAGCTCGTTTTGTAGATAAAAATGTGAAATGCCTCAGTTTCAACATTTGAAATGTTATCTATGTTCTATTGTAAATAACATATGGGCTCGTGATCTTAAAGTCATTGCATTTTGATTTTATTCACAATTTACACTTCATCCCAACTATTTCGGAATCGGGGTTGTACTATTCTAAATTACAGAGTCAAGATAGAACACATTGATAGCACGGAGTACTAAGAATGAAGGCATAAAATAGGTTTAATACTACCTGAAAGTATAGAGTTAAAATAGAATACATTCTTACTCTGCTACAAGCAACGCATGACAAGTCATCTGATAGTCTGGCTGCAGAACGTCAGACAAAGTTACAAAAGACACGTCATATGGGGGTCTGGTGGCAGAACTCCACACAAAACTACACATGACATTGGTCGTGTGGGAGTCTAGCTGCAGAACTCCACATAAAACTACACATGACGTGGGTCATGTGGGAGTCTGGCTGCAGAACTCGCCATTGGCTTTGTTTCCTCACTTTAGGTACACAAACCAGCCATTTGATCCAACCATAAACATAAAGCCATAAATAAATAATTTAGAATTTTGGGTCAGAGGTCCCAGGTCCACAGGAGATGGGTGTTGATCAAAGAGTCAGGCCATGTGGTTTTGATTAGGACAGGTGTCCATACTGGTCCAGTTTTCCCCTTGGCTATAAAATGTATTTTGAGACAAATGTATTTTGAGACAATTAATATGACACCAAATGAGACTATACCCAGAACATGAATTGTCATGAAATATCCCAGGCAATGTGCAACATTATAGTGACCCATAGAGGAAAAAAAAGAAGAGAGAAAGGGGGATCGAGGGGTCAGGAAGACAGATGTTTGGAGAGACTGTGGAAGCGGCCATCCCACACATTCTTGCATAGAGGGAAATGTGGGGGTTTGGAAATGAGGATGTAAGCTGTTGTAAAACATGGAATGGGTTTTTACAACCACTTAAACAGAAACTGTTTCCGCCCACCATGCACGTCAACGGGTCACTGTCTCAGAGTGATTACAGCAATAGAATTTACGGAGGAATTCAGTTTACCTTGCTCTGGTGCAGTGTGTGTGGATGAATTGTAATGAATTCCATTGAATAATTCCCTCCGTCTGACAGATTTTCAAATAAACATTGAATGGATAAACCCACGTAGCAAAACTGAACGTATTTCTCTTGACAAAGAGGAATTTGCTCAGAAAGAAACTACTGATGAAAACATTGATGATGTGTGTCACTCTGTGTGCATCAGGAACAGGTTTCACTGAAACAGGGGGAGCAGAGAGAGTAACTGATAGAGATAAGGTCACCGGTTACAGTGAACCCCTCTGTAGCCCAGTAGAAATTTACCCTCACATTTTATTTTCTATGCTATTCTAATGAATGTCTGTTTACTTTTGGTAATGCGCATGAATATCTGTTTAATTCTGGTATGTACTTTGGTCTCACCAAGTTCAAGCCATTGGATGAAGTATGTCGACTTCATTTAGTTAAGATTTTCAATTATTGGTTAATGTTAATGATGCACAAATGTTATTGGATGCAGGATTTTGGGCCACCTTTTCACCTGGCCAGTGTAAAAGAACCCAGCTACAGAAAAATGTGCGAAGCACATGGAGACAAACAATTTATTTGAGCTTGGAAGAAAAATAAGACGTATCGAGTGACTTTAACTTGCTTTTGTCTATAATTTTGCTCGTGCACGATAACCAGGAGAAAAAGTTTATTGGAGACCTTTGTGACAAAGTTTGAACAACGTTGAACCATCTTGGCTGGGTTTTATTTTCCCTTGAAATCTTTGGATTCTCTCCTTAACCAAGGAGATGGTGGGCCACCGATGAACCTGAACTGTTTTGCACACTGAGGAGGAATTCATCATTGCCCCTGATGAACTGTCCCGGTGCTGTAGGATTAACAAAGCCCATTAACCATTGGAAACTGGGAAAGGGTGCACCCGAGAAGAGACACTAACCAAGAGGAAACACTGACTGAACTGGAAAGACTGATTTAAGACGACACTACTTTTGAATTTTGACTACCTATCGAGCCTAGATTCTGGCCCATAAGTCTGTCATCAAACCTAGGACTGTCTCTTAGGGGCTACACCTGCCTGTTTGTGTGTTAGCATGTGTGTGTCTGTGTGTGTGGAGGGGGTGAGTGTGTGTGTGTTTGCATGTCCCCACAAGACATGAAAACCCAACATGCATGTGTGTGCATGTGCGTGTGTGTGTGCGTGTGTGGGAGGGGTGAGTGTGGGTGTTTGTAAGTGTGTGTGGGTGTGGGGTCTGTGTGTGTGTGTGTGTGTGTGTGTGAGGTGTTGTGTGTACCGGTGTGTGTGTATGTGTTGTGAGTTGTGTATGTGGGTGTTCTTGTGTGCTTATGTATGTGTGTGTGTGTGTGTGTGTGTGTGTCAGGAGTCTGTAAATGACTTGATTCCGTTGCCCTGTGAACCATGCCACTCTCTGTGCAGTAATGTTATATTTTCCTGCGCTACCCAAACTCCCCCCTGTACCCCTAGTCTCTCTGCCCACTGAAGCCTGTAATCACTCAGTCTCCCCTCTGACCCACCGACAGAGAGCACCACAGACCCATCACCTTCATTTACTGTCACCCCATTATCAAAGGCACAATCTCTCCATGGTGGAGGTTCAGGTGGCTTTTATTGTTTATTGTCTCTGAACACACACTCTCCTGATAGTCTGTTGCAGGAAGTGTAAACCTGTGAGGACATTAAAACTCATCCCCTGTAGTTTCACTCAATCACCTACACTGGCTCATTAGCACAGCTCTTAAGGCAGGAGGTGGAGCTACATTAATAAATATTAAAGAGTTCACAGGGAGAACAAATGCACGGCCAAACTTAATCTCTGATTCCCTGGTGTTTCCTCTGCTGAGTGCAGCCAGGATTAGTCAGTAAATGCACAGTTTGGATAAATGCCAGTCAGGATCACCAGTGATGTTGTTTGACGTGAGAAAATGCATTTGGCTGCTGTGCGTTTATCAGCTGTGCCCTTGGCGCTGTGCTCATTGCGTCTGTGCCAGTAACATCCTTTCTTCCTCCTACAGACGCAGATCAGGAGACTACTGCTGGAAGTGAACACGGAAAAGAGCCAGGACTCCAGAGGCAACTGTAGTCATGGTAACGACATCAATACGGAATCACAATAGACTTCCTTTGCAATCAATTTATTTCTTACTTAGAATTTCAACCCTTCTCATCCCACCCTTCCTTCAGATAAAAAACACAATGTTAAGAATATGAGGTATTAGGTCATAACTTTTCGGGACTGTAGGAATGAGGGTGTGTCCCCAGACCACTCAATTGAAATTCTGGGACATGCACTGTTGACTGAAATTTACTCCCAGGTGTTTCAGTTTAGGTACTTCGCAGCCTATTCCCACTCTTAGGAATGCACTTACAAAGAAACAGCATGGAAACTGTATCAAGGGGCCGGCACCAAAACTGGAAATTGGGGAACACAGGCACATGCCTTTAAAAAAATTATTAGTCCTGACTTGTTCTCAATCATTTTCTAAATTTACAATACATTCACTCCAAAAACACTTCACACTATCAGGCCTTGCTAATTCTCCCCGTTAAGGTAAGCCGACAATCATTCATTTGGACGCCAAATGTGGTGCATTTAAATCAGCGTTATTCAAAATTGCATACCCGTCAAATCTCACGCTTTTTAGTGGCACATTGCTTTCTTACACCACGGTCAGTAGTCTTACACTTAATAACAAAAGTGATGATTGAAAATTTTAATTTGGCAAACAAAATTATATTTAATTCCTGAGTCCCACTTTTTAATCAACCAACGCTGTACCGAGAGTGAAAGTCAATATTTAATTGGAACACAGCTCAGTTATTATTCAATGAAGGCGTATTTAAGAGATTTTCATGTGGATTTGAAGTTCTTGTGCATGGAAATTATGCAGTTTCGCGTGTGTGGCAGTAGATTTCACCTCTAATAGCATGGAATCTGATTATGACCCCTGACTTCTCATTTTTCTTTTATCAGGGGTTGGAAGCTATGAAACTGCATAAAGAGATGTCAAATGGTCTTTTATTTCATTTCAACTTTTTAAATGATCATGAAGAGCAGGTTAGATCACCTGATGTGCCGAAAAGGTAGCATGGAAGTTCCAGAGCAGTTTATCTTTCGTAAAGCATATGCTTATGTAATAACGCGCATATTAACTTCTCCCACCCCACAAAGCCGAATTAACGCCCGGAGCTAGTTTCTTAATAAGCACATTTTATTTATACAACAGTTTAAAAACAGATCTTTGAATGCGAGTAGGTTTACAATTAATACGCATTAATCCCCTAAAAACAGTGACATAGGCCCACCAGGACACCAATCTGGAAGTGCTCCTACAGCATACAGCCCCCATGAGCCTTTACCAAACACCGCACCATTTAGCAGAGCCTCAGCTTCTTAATGCCCCAACAGAATATCAGCTCTTGCCGCAAGGCAGTCAGCACCCAGCCATTCTACTTCCCAAAGCTGATCGCTTCCTTATGACGCCCACAGTGATGCGCCCGTGAATGTACGGGTGCGCCCAGCTACCACAATACTAGCGCCCCTAAAGCGCAACCACATTTGCCGCTGCCGCACTTTACACTTATTTGTAAGTAAATTATTTTTCTGTTCTGAATTTAGCCCATTATTTCATCGCTGTTAGTTCGCTTGGGGAAGAGAAGCCGTGTCTTCAATTGCCAATTGATTATTACTATAATTGGAAAACATGTTAATAAAGCAAAATGATTGAAAACTAGCTAGGATTAATTGTTGTTATAAAGGGATATATCTATGCCCCCCCAATTTCCAGTTCTGGCACCAGCCCTGATGGTACTGGCTGAGTGTACTAGGCAGTAGCAGCAGATGTTGCAGTAATTACCTCATGTGGTAAAGGATGTTTTAGCTTTTAGCAAGATATTTGACCCTTAGTTCCTCAATTACATATTCTGACCAAACAATTTCCACCCACATATGTACTCTTGTTGTCTTGTATTTATCCTTTGTTTTAAGAACATCTTTTCGATGCCAGAGAGTCAGTGTTATCCTTGGCTGCAGTATTGATGTTTCATTAGATGAAAAGCCCCCGTACAGAGCAGTCGATATGAGTCCACACATCTCTCCCCTCCTCAGCTTCAGTTCCCTTTGGCGAGAGGCTGGTTTCTGCTCATCAGAATGTATAAAGAACAGGAGATGGTCTCCTCTAACCAGTCCCACAGAGTCCTCTGGGAGTCGCTCAGTGCAGCTCAAAGCCAGTTCATGGAGGCAGCCATGTTTGAATGTGGGGCTTTTTGGCTCCAGATCATGTGCAGTGGGCCCCTAAATTGAGAGGTGAACAGGAGGATAACTGAAGTAGATTATTGAGAGCAGCCCAGAAAAAAAAAAACAATCAATTGAATTGATTTTTTATTCTTTGTCAAGACATTTTTTATTTTAAAACAGTTGTCTAAAGTAAAATAATTTTGCCGTGGTAAAGACTACAGGGGAAAGATCCTTGTTATGAACTGGGCAGATGGGGAGCCACTTATCGGATCAGGGATAAGTGATTAGGGCACGCACACAATGAGAAGAACAAGGAAGAATGGAAGAAGTATTGGAGAGCCTGATATACCCAATAATTACTCAATAACAATCTCGCGAATAACTTAGTGCTTTGGAACGGACACCAGAGAGGAAACTCTATTTATTCAGAGTAAGAGGTTAGTGTCACTCCCACTAATAAGATGATCCAGCCAATCAACCATTTACCAGGAACAACCTGCAACACTGCTAGAATCAATTAAGCAGACATGCAGGTTGTGACATCTGCTTTATGGTACCAGGGGCTTACCAGACTGTAACACTTCCTATTCAAGGTCCTGTTTCTGTTAGCAGCCCCCATTAGGATACACTGAAAGTTGCCTTCAAATTTAGCTGAAACAAGGCACCTTGCAGTCACCTTACTCCCTGTATGTGATTAACATAACATAACATAACATGAATGGCGAGAACAGGCCGTTCAGCCCAACTAGGCTCGCCAGTTTCTTTGTACCATCGTGAATATATCACTTCAGATACTCAATGACTCAATGGTATCTAGCTTTAAGTCAAGTCTGCTCTTGAAAACTCCCAAGGTCTCTGCCTCAACAATATGGTCAGGCAAGCTGTTCCACACCGAAATTACTCTTTGGGTGAAGAAATATTTCGAATATCAGTGCTAAATTTACCTTTAGTCAGCTTCCATTTGTGACCCGAGTTCTGCTAACAACACTTGGTTGAAGGAATCCTACATAATTCACTTTGTTAATCCCTTTAACATATTTAAAGACCTCAATCAAATCACCCCTTAGTCTCCTTTTCCTGAGACTAAAGAGATTAAGGATCTTCAGCCTTTTCTCATAGCTTTCATCTTTAATACCCGGAATTAGCTTCGTGGCTCTTCTCTGAACTTTCTCTAAAGCCTCTATGTCTTTCTTAAAGTATGGTCCCCAGAACTGTACACAATACTCTAAATGTGGTCTGACGAATGTGTTGTACAAAAGAAGCATCACCTCCTTGGATTTGAACTCAATACTTTTGGCAATGTATCCCAGCATCCGATTGGCTTTTTTTTTTTTAACAGCTACGGCACAATGGCTAGAGCCTGTGAGGGTTTGGTCAACAATCACTCCCAGATCTTTCTCTTGTGGAGCACATTCCAGTTTAAAACCTCCCATGAAGTAATCCCGTCTAATGTTTTTATTACCTACATGTACTACTTTACATTTCGCTACATTAAATTTCATTTGCCACATTTCTGCCCAATTCTGAATTCTATCCAAATCATCCTGAATCACTTTAGTGGACTCTAAACTATTTGCCAAGCCCCCCAATTTAGTATCATCTGCAAATTTCACTAATCTGCTCTCAATATTCCTATCAAGGTCATTAATGTAGATGAGGAACAGCAGGGGTCCCAACACCGATCCCTGGGGGACGCCACTCCCCACCCTACCTAGCTCTGATGATATACAACTGACCACCACTCTTTGTGTTCTGTCCTGCAACCAGTTATGAATCCACTTCAGAATACCACCTGTAACTCCAATGGAGCTCATTTTAAAATTAGTCTCTTATGCGGTACTGTGTCAAATGCTTTCTGAAAATCCAAATATATGATGTCATAAGCCCTGCTCTGGTCATAAGTCTTGGTGGCCTATTCAAAAAATTCCAGAAGGTTTGTCAGGCATGACCTTCCTTCTGAAAACCATGTTGGCTATCCTCAAGATATTGTTACGTTCAAGAAATAAGTCCAGCTCATCTTTTATGATAGATTCCAATATTTTGCACGCAATGCAAGTTAAACTGACTGGCCTGTAATTACCTGGCTCAGTACGGTCCCCTTTTTTTATATATTGGTATTATATTGCCCTGTTTCCAATCATTTGGTATTTCTCCAGTTTCTAAAGACCGTCTAAAGATGGCAGATAGCGGCTTAAAGATGATCTCACTAACTTCCCTGAGCACTCTAGGATATAAGCCATCAGGACCCGCCGCCTTATCTGCCTTTAGTTGATGCAACTTGTCTAATCTGACGTTATCCCTAACCTCAATTTCCGCTAAATAATCTTGAGCATTGGACAAGCCCTCTGGCCGAATAAAGACCGCTCTAAGGTAAAATTCTCAACAAAGTAACCGTTTAAGGTGTCCGCAATATCCTTATTATCATATAGCAGCGATCCATTTTTATTCTTTATGCACTTAACCTGCTCTTTGACTTTCCTTTTCTGCTACAGTACTGAAAGAAGCGCTTAGGGTAAGTTTTTGCCCCCTCTGCAATTTGTCTTTCATACAGTCTTCTAGCATTCCTCAGCTCTTTTTTGACCACAGCCCGCATTTTACAGAATTCGGCCTTAGTAATCTCATTGTTATCCTCTATGTACATCTTATAAAGATTCCTCTTTTCCCTCAAACTCCTACGAATAGCTGCTGTCATCCACTGAGGATTCTGCTTTTTCAGCTTACTTTTGGACACCTTTGGAATGAATTTACATTGTGAATCAAGTAAAACCCCCTTAAATCTTTCCCACATCTCATTTACAGACTCACAGTCCAGGAGTGTCTCCCATTTTGTTTCACTTAGATATGACCGCATCCTGTCAAAGTTTGCTCGCCTAAAATTAAAAAATTTTTGTTTTTGGAGACACCTTTTAACTTCCCATGAAACCTCAAAATTAATAGTAGAGTGATCACTTGTCCCAAGTGGCTCCAGTACCCTCAACATTGCTAATTCTATCTGGGTCATTACAGAGCAGCAAATCTAAAATTGCCTTCTCTCTTGTAGGTTTATTAACATACTGCACCAAAAAATTATCATTTATGACATCTAGAAATTCTTCCTCCCCCTACCCTGTCCTTTCACCATTTCCCAATCAATACCAGGATAATTTAAGTCTCCCATAATAATAGTCCCTCCTCCTCTACAAGCTTGCGTAATCCTCTTAAGGAGCATTTCATTGACTGTACTGTCCAAAGCTGGTGGTCGATAGCATACACCTATGTTTAAACCAGTCTCGTGTTTGCCAGTGAGCCTGACCCAGATATCTTCACAAGGCACGGAATATTCAATTTCAGGAATTTCCTGCACATTTATGTTTTCGTTCACATAGAGTGCTACACCCCCCTCCTCGCCTATTACATCTATCCTTCCTAAAGAGCTTATAACCTTCTACATTATATTCATCTCCATCCTCTTCACTAAGCCATGTCTCTGTAATTCCAACTATGTCATAGCCTTCACTAATCATAACGGCCTCAAGTTCTTGAAATTTATTTTTAATGCTTCTTGCATTTAGATAAAAACATTTCAGGTTATCATGAACGCTCTTCCTTCGATTTCCCATCGCCTGCTGCTCAAAGCCCCTCACCATGCTTTTTTGCTTTAAAAATATATCATCAATAGTGCATGTAACGCTGTCAGCTTCCATCAGGGCAGTCTGCATTTCCCTCTGTGTAACACTCTCTAACCTCCCTGCCCCCAAGTCCCTAGTTTAAATAACTCTCTGCTACCCTCAACATACGCTGACCCAGTGCAAAAGGTACCCCTCCGGTTCAGGTGTAGCCCATCCGGCTTGAACAGGTCACCCCTGTCCCAGAAGTAGTTCAGTGCCCCATAAACCTATACCCCTCTTTCCTACACCAGGTTCGTGAGCCACGTGTTAAACCTCCAGATAAAATTCTGCTTCCCTCTGCTTGAACGTGGTACCGGTAGAATCCCGGAGAACACTACCGTGGAGGATCTGCTCCTAAGCTTTTCAGCTAATTCAACAAATTTGCTTTGCAGAACCTCAAACCTACCCTTACCTATGTCATTAGTCCCAACATGGACCATGACAACTGGATCCCTCCCCGCTCTGGCCAGGAGCTTGTCCGCACGCTCCAGGAGGTCTCCTACCTGGGCACCAGGCAGGCAACACACCGTACGAGACTCCTTGTCGCGCGAACAGACTAAACTGTCTATTCCTCTAAGTATTGAGTCCCCCACTATCAATAACTCTCTTTTCTGAGGGGTAGAGGCCAACAGGGTGCCCTGCTGCTCATCAGTCCCTCACTCTCAGGGTCAGGGGCCAATTCAGGAGTTCCTGCAAGGGCCGGAATCGGTTGGACACCTCAACCACTGGAGGAGCTGTCGCTGTACGGCGTGCATGCCCTTTCCTGCGCTGACGTCCTACCGTCACCCAACTTTCTCTCCCTGCCTGCTCTGGGGTCCCCACACCACCCTGCTTTGGCGTACAGACCATTTCTCTAAACGACATACTACTTAGTTCCTCTAGGAACTCTACTGATTCTTGAACTATGTCGTGCCGCCAACTGGCCCTGAAGAACAAGGATCTTGCTCTCCAGATGCTCAATTAGCTGGCACCGGTGACAGACAAACCCACCCTGGAAATCTCTTTCCAAAAAGTGCGATCATCCTGCAACCGTCCACATAGTTTTGGCCACATTTTGAACCCCCCTACCTAATGACCTCGCTCACCCTAGATAACAAAAAAATTACTAATGCGAGACAGAAGCTCAGGAACCACAATTTATTAATTAATTAACCTGAGAAGCCCTAAGCAGCAGTCACAATAGAAACCGTGGGGAAACTATGTGAATGGATAATAAGCCTCTTTTAACAGGGCTTAGTTTTTAGTGAACAGAAATGAAATACCAAATTGAGAAACTCTATCGATAATAAGCACTCCCTAATAAGCCAACTTGAATTTATCTGGACCTGGTACTATTAATATACTAACTAAAAGTCTCACAGGGCTTAGCTGAGAACCCAGATAAAAAGACTGGCTATACTACGCCCAGGAGAAACGGAGGAGGGAGGAGGCGGAGCACTCGGTAAAGTTTTCGTTTAAACTCAAGGGTAACCGAGCGGACGACTAAAGTGACTGCTGTCCTATTGACTAAATACTAAATCTCAGATCCCCAGCCAAAAAGCAAACAGTAACTATCTAGCTAGCCAGCCACAAATACAACCAAGAGTAACCGAGATAAGAGTTAAGCCTCGGTTCCTTTAATTAAAACGGACCGAATAAACAAGTCGTTTTCGTGAGCGAACTATCCACGGTATCTCCCCCAACAAGCTGTCGCTGAGCACTCAAACAAGCAGTTAAACTTTAATCAGCTGATCAAGGCACCGCAACCGGAGGAAAATACAAAGATAACGTAATTTGCAATGTGTTTAATCAGAAGAGCCCTTCGATGATAATAAAATGCGAAAAGACAAAAACCCGGTTCGCGTTAATATTCAAGCTTGGAAATGCGTTTATGCGGTAATGCGGTCAGGATAGAGAACGAAGGGGACTAAAAAACCCCGGTGAACGTCAATATTTATTGGCTAGAAGACTGTATGAAAGGCAAGCGACCAAGTATGAAACCAAGCCAGATAGTTAGATATCCCGGTAATTTGATATATTCCTGGCGTTGAGAGCTTACAATAGTTCGTTAGCTAAATCAGCTGCAGAAAAAGCAGGCGACAGTGTACCTCAGTCCTTGAAAACAACTCTGACTTACTTTGTATATCACACAATTCACTAAGTTAGACAATTACTTAGCGTTTAGTTTATTCTTTAAATTTAGCGTTTAAATTTATTTTTACTTTACCTTACTTTGCTCCCGGAGACTGAAACCCCCTCAAAAAAACCCCAAAAAACCCCCGTCGCCTTTGTTTGACCAGATTAGCGACTTAATTTGGCTGTTTGCTCACCGAGTTGTTAAAGAAAAAAAAAAAAAAAAAAAAAGATGATGGAGGAAGATTCTCCCTGCCCCTAATGCGACAAAGGTTATACCTCGGGAGCAAATTGTCTAATCTCTAATACTGTTTGAGCCTGAACACACAAATCAGTTTCAGATAACTCCGTTTAAACAAGAGTAAAACTTCAGATTCGATCCCGCACGTCTTCCTCTGTCTCAACTCAAGCAGAATGACACCAACGAACAGCGCTACAGCACAGCCAAGAGGTCAGCAACAGCCAGCAACTGCTGTCACAGCCAGCAACTTGTCACACAGACACTAGCTTTCACTGAGAGCAATTCTACCAGCAGGATACAGGGTCACCATTCCAGGCTGTTTCCAAACAGCATGCTGAGTCGTCAAACTGCGTAATCAGGCATTTTGTGAAATGCCGAGGTTTCAATTCAGTCATTTCAAGAAATGCCTGAAGATTTTAGGCATTTCATTAAATGACTGATTCAAAATTTTGTTGCATTTGGAGTGTTCTGTCCATTAGTAGGACCCATAAATGATGAACTTGATTTTAGACCCCTCATTAGGGGAGTCTGACGACTCCATATTTATTCAGATTCTCCCCTCCATACTCCAGATTAAAGCCGAGTCCTGTACAAGGGCACAGCCTGTGTTTTATTCCTTTTTTTTTTATTTGAGATTAATTTAAAGAGGGACACTGAGTCTTCTTATCAGCTGGTGTCTGCTCCACAAAACATCAACATAAACTCAATACTGAACAAACAAACACAAACCACAAGCCAAAATAAACAGTCACTCAAAACAGGAATAGTGCTCCCTATAAAAACTGCTCTTCAGAGTTTGAAAACATGATAATGGGATTCCATCCTCCAATTCCGAGGTCACGCGGGATTAAAATGATGACACAGTCGGCCTCATAATGAAACAGTGAGGAAAGAGCTTTCATTCTCTCCTCCTGGGTAAAGCCAGGCATTAATCAGTGAGCCCAGGTGAGGGCTTTGATTCCAGCACGTCAGGCCCAGAATGGAATAAATATGAAGGTAATAGGGCATAATGCAACCATTCATCAGCATCAAATACAGACTCAAACAGGTGCTACGCAAGACCTACACATTTACACATTTTCTCCAGACTGGAAATACATTTAATCAGCGTGCTAGTGTCTACAGTATCATATGTACAGTACATCAGATTAGATCTAAATGCACACCACTTTATTGTCATTGCACAGTGAGGAAATAAAATAATTGCACAAAATATTAATTGTTTTATAAGTCTCATATGCTTTGTATTATTTTTTATTTTGTTGTCAGCTGCATACAAAACTCTCATTAGTTTACCTGCAATTAATAAAAAGGATTAAACATTGTGAAAACACAAGCACACACCTGTGAGCCACACTGAAGTAACACTGCTGTAATACCCAGATATGTTGCACCAGGGAAGAGCAGCTGATGCTGTATTTACTGCTGTATTTCAGTTTTAGTGAATTTGAGTATGAGAATGTTGATATAAACGGGAGTGATACAGGCAGTCTAAGCTCCATGACTAAACATTACGAATGTGAAAGAGGCTCTAATTTGCTGCTACAGCAGTGATTGCCGCAGTAACAGTGCAGGTAGAAAGCATGAATAATGCAGAAACCCGATCCATCTTCTCTGCCTCAGCCAGAGCGTGTGCGTTCTCAGGCTTGTGTTTTACACTGGTTACTGAAGGGTCATTAACGATAGGTGCTAAAGATTAACCACTCTGATACCTTTGAGCTATTGTATCACTGATTTCTCCCGAGGTGTTTTATCCAGGTGTACAAATTAAAAGTTCTCCTCAGCATTTTGTTTCAATCAACAGGACTTGCTAATTACTACAATTCTTCAGCCAGGAGGTATAAAGGTTATAAGCGAAATCAGTCAGCTGTGATTGGACAGCAGAAACACATGACAGGATGTTTATTTTCTGAAGATGGACTGAAGCTCAGAGTATATTTGTGTGTGAAGTGACTAATGGTCTCCGCACTCTCATTTATCACAGTGCTCTATAGGTGCTCTAAAGACGTCATACACCCTAGTGAGGGCTTTACCGATGTAATGTTGCTGGATTGGCCTCTACATGCCCCGATGAAAATCCAGCTACATTCGGGAGAAAATTTAAAAACCTGCTATATGATATAACCAGGTAATATCCTGGTAAAGTCTGATTAATACCGGGTTCAGCCCTTAAGAACATCACTCAAACTTTACTCTGCTCCTGTAGTAGATGTAGAGATTCTGGTTTTTAGACAAAGATCCTTTTTTTTTTAAAACAGATTTTCCACCTTAACAGGGTGGGATGAGTGCTGTACTTTAGGGGGGCCAGTATTCATGATGACACCCTGCGTATGGTAGTTTTGACAGTTTGTCTTGTTATTTTGAGAACAATTCCCAAGAAACATATCTCTTTTACTTACGTTTGTGCGCTTAAGAAACTGATCGAAGCAGTTGCGCAGCATGAGGGCATCTTGCAAAAACAAAAAGATTTTTAGAAGATATATCATGAGTAGTAACTTGAGTAGTGTTTATTGTATAACCGCACAGGTCTGACTGTATCACACACTGTATTTCTGGGCGTCACTCAGAGCTCAGTGATGTGACAGGTACATTCTGCTGTTAAAAACAACTTCTGTGTCAACCTGTTTTGCTGATTTACGAGCTATCTGGATGGTACCCAAGGCGTTGCCACAGGTTCTTTGTATCCCAGCATGGAATTCCGCCATCGGACCTGTCTTGGCTTTATATCCCTGGGTGGGGGACAAAGGCTGACAAAACAATCACAGATCTGTAGCGCTTTCAGTAACGTGCGGTCGGAGGTTAGTTTGGTGAGGCACAATCCTCCCCTTTGCTTGATTAGCAATCAAACGATTAACTAGTTTAGTAAGACTATTCGGCAGAATGATGGGCCAGTTTAAGTTTCCGCAGCGTTATTACTCTGTATATCGAACCCGAAATGCTCACGAAACTGCAGATTTGCGAGTACTTTCTTACAGGAAGCCAGAGACGTGCGGTGAGGTGATGCAGTGACCCAAACTTTTATCACAGGATTTTGTGAACCTGTTCCCACGTACTGTTCCTGATTGACAAACAAAACAATTAAGATCAAGCCTATAGGAAGCCTGATACTGATAGAGGAGATAATGTCAAAATGATTCATTCACGTATACGCTTCAATTCGAGACTGCAAGGATGGAAATTTGAATAATCAATTAGGAAAAATTCTCGGCTCTCGGTAATTCTGTATATCGTTTTAACATTTTGTTAATTGGATTATGAAAGAAGACTGAAAATAAACGTCCGCTTTTATTGTTTGGGTGTAAAAGCGCATATTTAAAGGAGAATACATTGTATATTGATCAAGCACTGAACTCTGCATAAGTCGAACTGTTTTAGTATTTGTTGAAGACATTGCTTCGGCTTCCTGTAAGCAAGTACACGCAAATCTGCAGTTTCGTGAGCATTTCAGGTTCGATATACAGAGCAATAATGCTGCGGAAACTTAAACTGGCCCGTCATTCTGCCGAATAGTCTTACTAAACTAGTTAATCGTTTGATTGCTAATCAAGCAAAGGGGAGGATTGTGCCTCACCAAACTAACCTCCGACCGCACGTTACTGAGCGCTTTCCATATCCACTTACACTTAGTAAATCTGCTCACTGAAGCACCTGTGAAAAATAACCATAAATTCAGTCTTGAGCAGTTCCTGATGACAGAATTGGATTATGGACAGAGAAGGAACCCCTTCAGTGAAGCTTCACGCAGCTCAGCAACAAACACCTGCCGACTTTCTTACTCATTGACTTGTGACTTGACACTTGTTGCCTCCAAATGTACCTGCCAAACAGGGATGATGAAAGAGCCAGATATATAGGTATATTTCTGTCCTCTCTCCACTAAATGACTGGATGTCTCTGTTCTGGGGAAATCTGCATGATTTGATAAAGCAGCAGCCAAGGAAAAATGTTTGATAGAAAATTTTGGGGAAGTAGAGGGAAGTCTATATTACTAAACTTGCAGGTAAGAAATCGCATTTCCAGCAGTTTTTATGTGAAAAACAATGGGCTATGAAAGGTATTGTGAAACTTACTCGCATTGAGATTCTCTCTGTCCCTGACCCACACACTCTTTCTCGCTCTGATAGACACACACACATGCACACACACGGGTTTTCATGTTCAGCGGGGACATTCCATAGACTAGCATACATTCCCAACCCCCTTTCCCTGACCTTAACCCTAAACAGTTCATACCTAACCCTGTTCCTACCCTAACCCTATTCCTACCCTAACCCTGTTCCTACCCTAACCCTAACCCCTAACCCTAAAATAGCTTAATTTCCCTCATTTGGACTTGATAGTGTCCCCATAAAGATAAAGAAATCTGGGTAGGTAAACATGGACCACTCTTTTCTCTTCTTACACACACACACACACACACACACACTCTCTCTCTCTCTCTCTCTTTCCCTCTTCTACATGCACACACAGTTTCTCCCTCTTATGTACAGATGCACACACACACGCTTTCTCCCTCTTAGACAAACACACAGCACATCTCATTGTTCACACATGCTCTCTCTTTCTCTCTCCCTCCCCTCTCTCTCTCTCTGGCTCTCTCTCTTCATTACTGCAGTCAAGGAAGACCAGCTCAGACTCGATTCACAGTGTGGATTAAGTTGCCAGACCAAACCAAATCCCCTCAGATTTATCAGACCTTTCCCTGACTCCTCTCTAGTGAGAGATCAACACAGATGCCTGAAAGGCCTCCTATTGTCAATAACAGACACTAGCTCCACCCCCTGTCAATCACACAATACTGACCCCAGCCTGACCCCTCCCCTCTGTCAATCACACACCCTAGCTAATGCAACTAACTCCACCCCCTGTTGCACCCACCCGCCCCACGCACTTTCAATCATACGAAATTCAACCCCTGTCCCCTATCACATCTCTTGACCCTGTTTAACTCCACCCCCTGTCAATCACACAATTCTTCCACCAGCCTATCTCCATCCCCCTGGAATGTCTGAGCACTGACTTGAATTTAATGCTCCCTTCTTCTTGATTGGACCGACAGACTATATACAGCCATTACATTTCACTAAGTTGAAGTGCTGATCTTGGATCAGGAAATCTTTGTCCAATATGCTGACCATATAAATGAGGTCAAACTAATTCAACATCAGCTCAACCATTTCCTCGACTCCTTAAAAATAAGGGGCAGTATTTTTTTTTAAATATATTTTATGGGGCTGCCGCGATAGATTAATCGCGATTAATTTAAGCATAAAAGTAACTGCCACTATGAGGCAAACAGACATGCTTGCCTGTTACCTTTTCTATGACACATACCTAATGCGGTCATTTGAAATGCTTCCGGGAAGAAAACTGTGATTTGAAGTCCCCTAATTACCAGCGAGGTTGGACAGCCTCCATCGCCTGGGCATAGCTTAACTTAAATCAATTCCCGTGTACTTTGCCTAACTTGCAATCAAGCCATTTATTCAGCCAACTGACCAAGCAAAACCAAAATGTGGCCTATAATGATTAAGAAGAGATAATGAGAAGCAGACAGACCTAACCAGTCTGCCGTGTTAGATTGAAAGAATGTCAATAATCTGAATAAATAGCAGACCTCTGAATTCCGCCTCTCATCGAGGAATTTTGTATGTATTATGAAAGATATTTCTTGAAAAATGAAATTATTCTGAGATGGCCCTGGTTTTAAGCGCTTAAAAATATAGGCTACGTGAAGTGGAAACATTTTGTGAAGCATATCGAACGTGAATGCGAGAGAGAATATGTTTGCATTGCACGCAATAGTCAAATGCACCAAAGATTTGGCAATGCACGTTCAGGCAAATCTTTGCCGTTAATTTGTGGCATTTTTTATTAGATAACTGAACGAGAGTAATTTAAAATAAAGTAACTCAAAGCACTTGATTTTATTTACTTTTGAGCATCTAAATAACCAACTGTGAAGGTGGAAAACATTCTGTTTTAGCCTATGGAACACAAGTAAATTGTTAACGCATTTGCACGCAGCAGCAAACACATTGAGGCCAATCTGTTGTGTTTCATGGTTATTTAAATTTCAAAATGTGACAAACAAAAATGATATCTAAATAAATCAGACTGTCTACCAATTTAAATTGTTAGCCTAATTGAGCGAATCAACTGTTTGATTGTAAATTGAGCAAAGTAATTGGGAAGGTGGTGAGAGCAATTGTTTGGTAGAGGATGATGACTTTTCAGACCTTAACTTTGCGTTGTTCAGCACGTAATTTGCCTGAATATGTTTGCTAGATTAGCCTATTTCTAGTTTTACGTTTGGCCGCGCTGCCTGTGAACAATTAACATGTCCCGTTCGATAGGCTACGCTTAAACAGAATTTTTTCCACCTTCACTGTAGGCTATTTAGCGGCTCAAAAGTAACCAAAATCAAGGGCTACAAATTTCTTTTTCAAATTAATCTTAATCAATGATCAAATAAAAAATGCCACAAATTTGCGTTTGACTGAACGTGTTTGTAAAGTCTTCGCTGAATTTAGCTATCTATTGCGTACACTGTGGAAATAATTTCTCTCACTTTCATGTTCGATATGCTTCTACACTTCGCGTAGGCTATGTTTTGAAACGCTTAAAAATCAGAACCATCTTTAAATGATTTTATTTTTAAGAAATCTTTTTAATGATATGTACAAATTCTATGAGAGGTGGAATTCAGAGATCTGCTATTTATTCAGATTATTAACACGGCAGCCTGGTTAGGTCTATCTGCTTCTCATTATCTCTTCTTTATCATTATAGGCCACATTTTGGTTTTGATTGGTCAGTTGGCTGAATAAATGGCTTGATTGCAAGTTAGACAAAGTACACGGGAATTGATTTAAGGTAAGCTAATTATGCCCAGGCGCTGGAGGCTGTCCAACCTCGCTGGTAATTAGCGGACTTCAAATCACAGTTTTCTTCCCGGAAGCATTTCAAATGACCGCATTAGGTATGTGTCATAGAAAAGGTAATAAGCAAGCACGTCTGCTTGCCTCATAGCGGCAGTTACTTTTATTGTGCTTAAATTAATCGTGATTAATCTATCGCGACAGCCCTAGTATTTTACTCTTTTCTTACCCCAGAGGAAAGCAGCTCCTCAGTGTGTGCTGTTGGGCTGACTGAGTGCAGGAATTATGGGATGGAGGGAGATAATGGCTGTGATGAGTATCACAGTGCCGATGTGTTGGGTATTTAAAGTGGATTTGCGTAATGGTGTGTTTTTATTGGTCCATCACCCAGTCTTTACGAGGCTGTGCGTGGAGCGTATGTGCTCTAACAGGGGGGCTGGATTACAGTTTCCCGCTGGGCTGTTTGGAATGCAATTCAAACATGTGATATAAGGTGAGTGAAATATGGTTTTAATCATCTTCACACAAAGGAGCGGAATTCTGGATCCCTCCTCAACTCTTTGGATTCCGATATTCCCGTCACGGTGAAACACATTGACGCACAGACACTCAACATTGTCAGGGCTTCAATTTATTTCTTTTTTGAAAGAGTTCAGTTATTAGATTTGGCAGCGTTCCAAGGAGGAGTAATGTGAGAGTCATATAGACTCATACAGGCCCCCATGGCTGAGCCCTGGAGTGCTGGCTGTGGACCACAGTGTCCATCAAACCCAGATCTGATCATGGAAACATCACGTGGATTTGATCCAGAATGGCAGCCTCGGTGATTGCCCTTGTCACATTTGCGGTGAGACTGTAAATGTAAGGGTTTAGTCCGTACAGCCCCTCCCCTTTCTCATTTTTTCATCTCCACCTTAATCGGCCACAGGTGGAGCCCATTAAGGTGGAGGTGTTAGCAGAGTATATAGGGCTGTTGCTGCTACATTTTTCCTTTTCTCTTCTATTGCTGTTCAGCGGGGATGTTTGCTGGCTCTCCCGTTTCTTTGTGGCTGCTTGTTTTTTATGCAAGAATTACATTTTAGTTCTTTAATCTCTGCCCTGGCATCCAGAGTCTCTTTTTTCTCCCCTAGGCCCATGGTCCTAGCGCCCGCCGGATTGCTTTTGGCATCTGGCGGGGCGCAAACCATGACAGAATGTAGCAGCCAAATTTGAGACTCAGCCAGGCCGGTGTAGAGCTGCGGTCCAGTCCATGGCACCAGCGCAGAGCAGCGGTTCAGTCCGTGGGGATGGCGGAGAGCAGTGGTTCAGTCCATGGGACCAGCGCAGAGCAGCAGTCCAGTCCATGGGACTGGCGGTGAGCAGCAGTCCAGTCTGAGAGCAGCGGTCCAGTCCGTGGGGATGGCGAAGAGCAGCGATCCAGTCCATGGGACCAGCGCAGAGCAGCGGTCCAGTCCATGGGACTGGCGGAGAGCAGCAGTCCAGTCTGAGAGCAGCAGTCCAGCCTGGGCCGGTGGAGAGCAGCAGTCCAGTCCGGGCCGGCGGAGAGCAGCAGTCCAGCCCGAGCCTGTCGTAGAGCAGCAGTCCAGCCGAGCCTGACAGAGAGCAGCAGTCCAGTCCGGGCCCGTCGGAAAGCAGCAGTCCAGCCTGGGCCGGCGGAGAGCTGTACTCCAGCCCGGGCCGGCGGAGAGCTGCAGTCCAGTCTGGACTGGCGGAGAGCTGCAGTCCAGCCCGGGTCTGTGGAGAGCTGCAGTCCTCAGTGTTTCTGGCATGCCAGGAGTCATGCCTTGTGGAGGGGGTACTGTAAGGGTTTGGTCCTTACAGCCTCTCCCCTTTCTCATTCTTTCAACTCCACCTTAATGGGCCACAGGCGGAGCCCATTAGGGTGGAGGTGTTAACAGAGGATATAGGGCTGGCAGGTGCCAGCCCTGTTGCTGCTACATTTTTCCTTTATTCTTCTATTGCTGGCTCTCCTGTTTTGTTTGTGGCTGCTTGTTTTTTATGCAAGAATTAAATTTTTGTATTTTTATCTCTGCCCTGGCATCCAGAGTCTCTTGTTTTCTCCCCTAGGCCCATGGTCCTAGCGCCCGCCAGATTGCTTTTGGCATCCGGCGGGGCGCAAACCATGACAGTAAAAGTAAATATAACACACTAAACCAGGAGTGTCCAATCTTATCCATAAAGGGCCGGTGTGGGTGCAGGTTTTTGTTCTAGCCAGCAGTGCTACTGCACCTGATTCCACTAATTAACTAATCAGGGGTTTCAATCAGGACCTTGGTGGGTAGAATCAGGTGTGTTAGCGTTGGGCTCTAACAAAAACCAGCACCCACACCGGCCCTTTCTGGATAAGATTGGACACCCCTGCACTAAACGTAATGTGGTTGTAGATCATGTGGTGGCGGGTACGGAGCCATGTTGAATGTTGCCCACTAGAGGGCAGCACCCACCCAGCAAACAGGCAAACCCACATTTGATATGACTTCAGCTCACTTCAGCTGTGGACCATTGAGTCATTAGCAGCTCTAATCAAAGGCCTTGTGTCCAGGCCTAATGGAAGAGCATGAAGGTGATTGTGCTGAGGTGAGTACAGAGGGAGCCTTTTGTCACACTGCTAGGAGCTGAAGCTCAGGGTTTCTGGGGGTGTGAGCTTTGAGGGAGCGTTTTGACCATTTGATTTGCGTTGTGCGCTGCCATAAAAAGCCATTGACCAGTTGTCTCCCCCAAGCCTTTGGTGTTTCTGTCTCCTAACCTGTTAGTGCAGAGGCCCTCTCAACCCAGCTCTATACTACATGCACATCAGCATTATGCAAGAATATGGCAGGCAAATATTAAAAGATGAGTATCAGAACGATTGGTTAGTGTGTTGAATATTTCCAAAAGATCCGTGTTTCTAGGATAGCAGCAGTGTGTTACTCAGTATCACTAACTGTGACTGAGACAGTAAAAATGAGTATATTACCAACAGTGACTGAGAAAGTGAAAATTATTAGATTACAAAGAGTGACTGAGACAGTGGTAGCAAGTAGCATGTTTCACAGTTCACTAACGATGAGAATCTGTTGTGCCAGTTCCAGAATTCACCAGCTTTTAAACTGTCTCCGTGGTAACCAGAACACTAACACTTTCCCTTGAGCTCTGGAGTTCCTTAATCGCTAGCTTTCTGCCTTCTTATGTAATTACTATATGGATGGAGATAAAGATGATATCTCTTACTGCCACTGTAATTATGATAATTATCACTCCGATGGCGGTGTTCTCTAAAGAGGGCTGTCTCCAAAGGGGTTAGTTTCTCCTGACCCAGCTAAATACAGCTATGAGATACAGGCTAGTACAGGCACGCCGGGGTCCACACGGCAGATTTGGCAACCAGACAGCATTAGCAGAAACAGCGGTCGCCCATGGCATCGGGGTTGTGTCACATTATGGTACAGCTATAGCCACTGTGGAGTCACGCCCAGCGTTTGCAGTAGAGAGGACTCAGTGCTGAAGGGGCAGAAGTGATATTTTGGGCCATAATAAGTATTACATATCAAAGGAAAAGCACTTGATGAGATCAGTTTTGCTGTAAAAGGACACATAAGTCATCCTCAACTGCAGTGAAATAAATGGCCAAAACTTAAAGACTCAGCCAGAAAACTAAGATTTGATGTGGAAAAGGCTTAACGTTACATGTACTTAAGCCTGCCATGTATTGGGCATTATGGTTTGAGTTGCACGACTGGACTTAGCTGACCAAATAATTAAAATCTGACAAAACATTCAGTAGAACCACTGAAACTTTAATAAAATACTAAATATCTCATTCAAGCCTCTTTTGCACTAAAAGCTTAATTCCCAGTGGATTATCAGGGGTTTGTGTCATTAGATAAAAGGCAGTGCTCTCTGTGGTTTTTTGGCAATGCTCTCCATGGTTTGATGGTAGTGCTGTCTGTTGTTTGAAGGCAATGCTCTCTGTGGTTCGATGGCAGTGCTCTCAGCGGTTTGATGGCAATGCTCTCTGCGGTTTGATGGTAGTGCTGTCTGTGGTTTGATGGCAGAGCTCTCTGTGGTTTGATGGCAGCGCTCTCTGCTGGTTGAAGGTAATGCTCTCTGTGGTTTGAAGGTAATGCTCTCAGTGGTTCGATGGCAGTGCTCTCTGCAGATTGAAGGTACTGCTCACTGTGGTTTGAAGGCAGTGCTCTCTGTGGTTTGATGACAGTGCTCTCTGATTTGATGGCAGAGCTCTCTGTGGTTTGATGGCAGTGCTCTCTGCCGGTTGAAGGTAATGTTCTCTGTGGTTTGAAGGCAATGCTCTCTGTGGTTTGATGGCAGAGCTCTCTGTGGTTTGATGGCAGTGCTCTCTGCCGGTTGAAGGTAATGCTGTCTGTGGTTTGATGGCAATGCTCTCTTGGTTTGATGACAGTACTCTCTGATTTGATGGCAGTGATCTCTTTGGTTTGATGGTAGTGCTCTCTGTGGTTTGATGGCAGCGCTCTCTGCTGGTTGAAGGTAATGCTCTCTGTGGTTTGAAGGTAATGCTCTCAGTGGTTCGATGGCAGTGCTCTCTGCAGATTGAAGGTACTGCTCACTGTGGTTTGAAGGCAGTGCTCTCTGTGGTTTGATGACAGTGCTCTCTGATTTGATGGCAGAGCTCTCTGTGGTTTGATGGCAGTGCTCTCTGCCGGTTGAAGGTAATGTTCTCTGTGGTTTGAAGGCAATGCTCTCTGTGGTTTGATGGCAGAGCTCTCTGTGGTTTGATGGCAGTGCTCTCTGCCGGTTGAAGGTAATGCTGTCTGTGGTTTGATGGCAATGCTCTCTTGGTTTGATGGCAATGCTATCTGTGGTTTGATGACAGTGCTCTCTGTGGTTTGATGACAGTACTCTCTGATTTGATGGCAGTGATCTCTTTGGTTTGATGGTAGTGCTCTCTGTGGTTTGATGACAGTACTCTCTGATTTGATGGCAGTGATCTCTTTGGTTTGATGGTAGTGCTCTCTGTGGTTTGATGGCACTGCTCTCTGCGGTTTTATGCAATTCTCTCTGCGGTTTGAATGCAATGCTGTCTGTGGTTTGAAGGCAGTGCTCTCTATGATTTGATGGCAGTGCTCTCTGTGCTTTGAAGGCAATGCTCTCTGCGGTTTGAAGGCAGTGCTCTCTGCAGTTTGATGGCAGTGCCCTCTGTGGTTTGAAGGCAATGCTGTCTGTGGTTTGATGGCAATGCTCTCTGCAGTTTGATGGCAGTGCTCTGTGGTTTGATGGGGGTGCTCTCTGCGGTTTGAAGGTAATGCTCTCAGTGGTTCGATGGCAGTGCTCTCTGCGGATTGAAGGTACTGCTCACTGTGGTTTGAAGGCAATGCTCTCTGTGGTTTGATGACAGTGCTCTCTGATTTGATGGCAGAGCTCTCTGTGGTTTGATGGCAGTGCTCTCTGCCGGTTGAAGGTAATGTTCTCTGTGGTTTGAAGGCAATGCTCTCTGTGGTTTGATGGCAGAGCTCTCTGTGGTTTGATGGCAGTGCTCTCTGCCGGTTGAAGGTAATGCTGTCTGTGGTTTGATGGCAATGCTCTCTTGGTTTGATGGCAATGCTATCTGTGGTTTGATGACAGTGCTCTCTGTGGTTTGATGATAGTACTCTCTGATTTGATGGCAGTGATCTCTTTGGTTTGATGCTAGTGCTCTCTGTGGTTTGATGGCACTGCTCTCTGCGGTTTTATGGCAATTCTCTCTGCGGTTTGAATGCAATGCTGTCTGTGGTTTGAAGGCAGTGCTCTCTGTGATTTGAAGGCAATGCTCTCTGCGGTTTGAAGGCAGTGCTCTCTGCAGTTTGATGGCAGTGCCCTCTGTGGTTTGAAGGCAATGCTGTCTGTGGTTTGATGGCAATGCTCTCTGCAGTTTGATGGCAGTGCTCTGTGGTTTGATGGGGGTGCTCTCTGCGGTTTGAGGGCAATGCTCTCTGTGGTTCGATGGCAGTGCTCTCTGTGGTTTGAAGGCAATGCTGTCTGTGGTTCGATGGCAGAGCTCTCTGTGGTTTGATGGCAGTGCTGTCTGTGGGTTGGAGGTACTGCTCGCTGTGGTTTGAAGGCAATGCTCCCTTGGTTTGATGGCAATGCTCTCTGTGGTTTTAAGGCAGTGCTCTCTGTGGTTTGATGGCACTGCTCTCCGCGGTTTGATGGCACTGCTCTCCATGGTTTGATGGCAATACTGTCTGTGGTTTGAAGGCAGTGCTCTCTGTGGTTTTATGACAATGCTCTCTGCAGTTTGATGGTAATGCACGCTGCGGTTTGAAGGCAATGTTGTCTGTGGTTTGAAGGCAATGCTCGCTGTGGTTTGATGGCAATGCTGTCTGCGGTTTGATGGCAATGCACGCTACGGTTTGAAGGCAATGCTGTCTGTGGTTTGAAGGCAATGCTCTCTGTGGTTTGATGGCAATGCTGTCTGCGGTTCGATGGCAATGCTCTCTGCAGTTTGATGGCAGTGTTCTCTGTGGTTTGATGGGGGTGCTCTCTGCGGTTTGAAGGCAATGCTCTTTCCGTTTTGATGGCAGTGCTCTCTGCAGTTTGATGCCAATGCTCTCTGCGGTTTGATGGCAATGCACGCTGCGGTTTGAAGGCAATGCTGTCTGTGGTTTGAAGGCAATGCTCTCTGTGGTTTGATGGCAATGCTGTCTGTGGTTCGATGGCAATGCTCTCTGTGGTTTGATGGCAGTGCTCTCTGCCGTTTGATGGCAATGCTCTCTGCAGTTTGATGGCAGTGTTCTCTGTGGTTTGATGGGGGTGCTCTCTGCGGTTTGAAGGCAATGCCCTTTCCGTTTTGATGGCAGTGCTCTCTGCAGTTTGATGGCAATGCTCTCTGTGGTTTGAAGGCAATACTCTCTGGGAAGCGTAAATCCTAAACAGGTTTGGAGAAGTAATGCACTTTAAGGCGAGGTAAGAGCCGGACAATAACCCCTCCGATGACAACTCCCGAGTGGAAGAGGTTAGCAAAGCTTAATTCACAATCTTTAATGATAGTAATATGGTAAAGTTCACTTCATAGTTCAGTTGAAAGGAACAAGCTCTCAAGCCTTCTTCACTGTCATCAGGATTGGGACCGCAATCCTATTAATCCAACCTCAGTCTGTTCCTCTGCCCAGTTTAATTAGAACAACCGCATAAGCTTTATTCGGTCATCAGGATTGGCACTGCGCTCCTGGTAAACTCCCCTTTCCTGCTTTCTGACAGTTCTGCTCCGGCAAGTAGGCAGTCTGTCTGGCTGCTGTCCCAGAATGCCATTGGCTAGGCACTGACACGCCCCTGTACTCAGCCTGTACCATCTGAACTGAACCGTGTCATTCTGCTCTGGGCTTCGTCCCTCTGTTTATGCTGTATAATTATCAATAAACCCTACTATTTGTTTGAGTCCACATTTGGTTCTTGGTCTGGATCATAACACAATTGTTGTACCCTGAACACTGCCAGATCGTAACCATACCCTAACCTGAACCAGTTCTCTGCCCTTAACCAACCCATAATCACTGCATTCACACATAAAACATCATAAAAAATCTTATGGGTGTATGTTGGTGTAGTAGGGCCCTATTATACCATATCTATGGCTCTGATTTCAGGTGAGTTAAACCAAATCAGTAGCCTGATAACAGTCAGATTTGGTACAGCCGCAGGGCTGTAACATTTTAACAGTGTAAATTCCCTGTTACATGGTGGAGGTCATAGTGCAGCCAGTCATTTTGCACCGCACTGTTTTTAGCGGCTGTGTCGCCTGAGAGGCAGAAAAGATAACGGCGCTTCTTCAGCTATTCGATGCTCCCTCCCGTCAGAGGGTAGATGGCATATACATTCATTTGACCTTAAACCTCCTATATCTGTGTTGCTCAATCCACTTTAAAACTGGGGCACAAAGTCGCAAACACATTTAAGCTGCCACGCCGAACAGATGACCCGGCCGAAGCAGAGATAGATGATGGAGATAAAAACTGACATTCAGCAGCACTGCTGACACTCAGATACACGCGAAAGATCACCCTTCGTCACCAGCACTGACGCGGTTTCGCCCATCAGCGGCCAGATTGATAGCTCTGTCTAAGCGAGCTGACAGATTTCCGCGTCTTGCATCCAGTTTTAGGACTGAAAGAATGAGGGATCTGTTTCTCCGGCCGATTAGTCTTGAGGAGTGCGATCGCGGGTGAACAGACGCTAATCTCATCTCCAGCAGTGCCGCAGTCTCACCACGCTGGGCTCATTCCAAACGCTGACATTTCATATCCTTCCTTCCTTACTACCCTTACTGTCTGTGCGCCTACTGTCCACCTGCTGGGGAGGCAAGGAAAGGAGGCCAGAAACATGAGAGAAGGAGGAGGAATTGATGACATGTGTTTTACAGTTATAGAATCGTGTTGACATCTTTTTTTTTTGTCACCAATTATTTTTATTTTGAATATGCAAATGACACAGAAAGTAGATACAAAAAAAAAACATCCTATGTTCCCACCCACCCCTAAACAGACCCTGTGGTAAACATGTGGAAGAAATAAAATTATATTGTGCATACAATTTTATATACTTGCGAATACACACATAAAACACACATACCAAAATGTACATATATTGAGCGTAGACACTGGTGTATACTAAAAAGAGTAAAAGAAAAATAGTAATAATAAAAATAATAATAATGATAGCAGTGTGAACAGATGCTAATTAATGCCTAAACTTTATCAAAAGCAGCACTCCATCTCTCCAAAGTCCATTAGAGTTATGTATGTGAGCAGTAGAAAGCACCATGGAAATAATGTCAAGTCGACTAACAGCCCATACGCGCCTACACATTCAATGAGGAGGATTCCAGTGACAAACCAGCAGCGAATAGCAGATTTCTCTGAGATGAAGTCACTGAAAGGTTCGAAAAGTCGTTCAGAAAAAACCTGTTAGGTGTTAAAATTAGATCTCTATCTATTAAGCTAGAGATATCGGCAGCTAATTTTCGCCAGAATGAATGAAGGGCCGGACAATCCCAAAAGAAATGGAAGAAAGTCCTTGGCACTCCCTGAGACCTTAAATTACAATTTGGATACAGGTCGAGATGCATGTAAAATCATTTCAGTGGCGTTATATAAATTCTATGAGCTAGCTTCCAATGTATCATCTGGTGATTCGGGTTCTTAGAGGATAAGGTAATCACTTCCCACATTTGATTATATAGAATTTCTCGTACATTACAATCTAATCCTGGTCCTTCAACCGGGCTGAAACTACACCAAGAGAATTGCATAAGGATTTAAGGAGAGATGAATAAATCTGGGAGGTAGAGCTGGGGGAATGATGACTGGGATCGATTAACTTACAAAGCGGATGCAATGATAGCTGTGAATCCACGGGGACACCAAAAGCATGAGGAGCTGATTTCATTCGCAAGTACAGAGAAAATGAAGTACCGGGTAAGCTGTATTTTGAGTTAATATCCAAAAATGTTCTTAGACCTGTGTCACAAAATATATCCCCGAAAACCCT
Source organism: Gymnothorax javanicus (assembly GCA_029692085.1). Lineage (NCBI taxonomy): Eukaryota > Metazoa > Chordata > Actinopteri > Anguilliformes > Muraenidae > Gymnothorax > Gymnothorax javanicus. The sequence continues at coordinate 7,872,562 of CM056193.1, forward strand.
GATGTTACACTTCGCCCATTGAGAGTTTCTGAATGACGTTTTTCCAGATAGAAACTTATAATTATTAAAGAGTGGGGAGTGTTGGTGCCGATTCAAATTAGATTCAGTCTGTCTTTCAAGAGCTCTCCAGGTGGATATCAAATGGGTTACTATAGAAGCAGACTGGGGGAGGTAAAGGTAGCATGGCACTATTAACATGTGGGAAGACATTCATTTTCACTACTGATACCCAAGAACATAAAGAGTGAGGCAGCTGTGACCAATTTGATAGATCTAACAAGACTTCGGAGAGGATTTTATTGAAATTATTATTAAAGATATCATTAATGGAAGGATAGATGTCAATACCTAGATATTTAAAGGAACTGCCAATAGGGGCAGTGCTGGGCAGAGGGAGAGAGCTAGGATCAAAATTTAAAGGAGGAAAGCATGACTTGCTCCAGTTTATTATATAACCCGAGAGATAAGTAAAATTATTAAACATCTTTTAAATATGTGGAATGGAAAGAGCAGGGTTGTTTATAAATAATACATCATCCGCATACAAAGAGATGTAGTGCAAGGTATTTCTGATGGTGATGGGAGAGATGAGTTCTGACTGCCAGACGGCCTGAGCCAAAGGTTCCAATGAAAGAGCGAATAATAAAGGGGAGAGAGGACAGCCCTAATGAGTGCCCCTCCTGAAAATAAAAGACTGTGAGCATTCCTGACCAGTTAAAATAACTCCTCTTGGATTAAAGCATAAAACTTTTATAATGTTGATAAAACCAAAACCCAAACACATGTTCCATTACTGGCCAGAGATAGTGAAGTTCAAGGCGGTCAAAAGCTTTCATGGCATCTAAAGAGAATACTCCATAGGGAGAAATAGATTGATCAGCAGAGTAAATTACATGCAGAAGACAGAGATTTTCAGAGGCAGAGTGTGATCTAATGAAACCAGTTTGGTCTTTGTGGACCAGCTTGGTCATGAAATGCTCCAGTCTCCGAGATAATGCTTTAGCATATAATTTGATGTCTGTTCTTAGTAAAGAAAGTGGACGATAACTGGAACACAGAGTTGGTCCTTATCTTTCTTCAAAAGAAGAGAAATTCCAGCAGTGTTAATGACTTGTCTGAAGGCTCCCTCCTGAATTGAATAATTTATCATAGCTAACAGAGGGGGACCCAGCTCACTCCAAAAGGTGAAATGGAATTCCATCCAAACCTGGATTTTTACCTTTTCTCATATGCTTCGATGTTTCTTCCAGCTCAGAGTTATTGGTTCTACTTGAAAAGCAGCCTCGGAATCGGACAACTGCGGTAAATTAAGTGAGAAAAAGAAAGAAGTAAAAGCAGTACTATCACATGTAGCTTCCAATGTCTACAAAATGGAATAAAAAGAGTACTTAGTTTCAGTAATGCTTTTTGAGTCAGTTAGAAGCTCACCAGAGGGTGACTTTAGGGCAGGGATGTTGGAAAACTTTTGATTTCGGCGTAGTTGTAAAGCTAGAAGATGGCTAGGTCTACTCCCATTAAAATAACTATTTTGCCTAGTTCTTTGAATGAGATTTTCTGCTTTAACTGTCAATAACTGATTCATTTCAGTTTTCACCACATTAATTTTAGTGGCTGTCTGGACAGAAAGAGTCTTGATTTGATCTCTCTAGTGGAGCCAGCTGAGCTTCAAGATTACCTATTCTCTTAACATGTAATTTCTGAAGACATGAAGCATATGAAATGGAAAATTTGCGAATGAAACCCTTGACTGCGTCCCAAATTATACGGGGACCATCAACTGACCCTTGATTAATAGCAATAGACTTTGAAAGTTCTGTTTTAAATTTAGTACAATAGTTTTTATCACATAGTAATGTTAAGTTAAGCTGCCAGCGAGGGGTTGTTGTAGCCTGTTAACTGGCGAGAGTTTTAGGTAGTTACTGCTATGATCAGACAGTGACATGGACCATATGTCTGAATTGAATAAAGCTGAGGGAATAGTTGGGGTGATGAAGACATACTCAATCCGGGAGTAGGACTTCTGCCAAAATGAAAAATGAGTATATGCTCTTGTAGAGGGATTAAGTAGACGCCATGAATCTACTGTACCAATGATAAAGAAGACAAGCACTGCCTAAGTTAATCACTGGAGAGTGATTGCGAGTGATTTTTCACTCTCCGCTGATCTATCTAGACCATGAGACATGATAGCATTGATATCTGCCCCCATCGCCACCTCAGATATATATATATGAGTTATTCTCCCATCTGCATCATTACCCTGCTCTAATATGTTAAAATTTAGGTTTATCCACATTAATATCATAACACCTTTAGTTTTGTTGGTGGAAGTCGAAAAGGAAACAACTTTGTAGAATTTGTTGTTGCACCTGTGGACATCATCCTGCCTTAGATAAGTTTCTTGAATTAAAGCCAAGTCAATTTTCCTCCACTTCAATAAAGTTACAGTAGAAAGCATGTATGTTTAGGGGCCATTTAAACCATTTACATTCCAGCTCAGGATATTCAAAGCGGTCATGTTTGTCTAATATTATACTCAATGGACAAAATGAAAGAAAAAGAAAGGGACTTAAATTCAGATATCTACCATCTTCTAACCCCCCGCTCTCCTGACAAACAAGGAAAAAAAATCTTAGCCAAACAAATTCCCGAAACCCCATGCAGACTGGGCACAGAACAAGCTTGAGTCTGCCACATACCCTTTTGACAATCCGTGACATCAGCAATGGATCACGCGCAATCAGGACGCTGGCATCAGCCCAATTATCAAATGAAGTAATTGAAGCAACTCCTCTTTAACCAAGTAGTATGAAAGTAACTAAGTAATGAATTACCACCGGTAAACCCAATAGTAAAAATAAAATTTTCAAAAAAAAGCATTGGTCATGACGTTATTACACGGTGATATTCCGAGAAAGCAGTACCAAACTGCAAATCGAGGGCTGACTGCAATAAACAGTTATGTCCAGATGCTATATATTGGACATAACTGTTTATTGCCGTCAGCCCTCGATATGAAAGTCAGCAAGCTACGGGCTGTTAGCTGGCTAACACATCACAGAGAAAAATGAAAAATCATCCAGGAATGAAAGCCGCGCAGAAGGCCGGCCGGATTGAATCAGGAAAAATAAATAAATAAATAAAAGAAAATAAACAACAGCTTGGGAATCGCAGAAATGCTTCTATGGATCACCATTAAAACTGAGCAATCAAGTTGGCCTATTTAAATTGTCCAGACGTGGTCTGTAGCTTTAGCTTACTTCAATCCAGAGCATGCAAAATATATCACATTCTACAACCGTAAAGCGAACGCACAGAAGATATTGAAGGCTGATTTAAAATGGGAAGAAAAGGAAAAATATTTAGCAGACATAGAAATCCGTGTGTTGGAAGCAATTAAAACAGAGAAAAAAACCCAAGCTTGAATAATAAACAGTCCGAACGGGCCAGTGGCATTAGCTAACATCAGTTCATACCTGGGCGCCAAAATGGGGGAAGAGAGTTGTAAAATTGGAGAGCCTCATCCGAAGTTTGGAAAAATTTAGCCTCTCCGTTCCAATTAATTTTCAGCGTAGCAGGATACTGTAGAAAGTTTGGGATTCCTCTTTCTCTAAGCTCTTTTTTTCACAGCTGCAAAGAAGCTCGTTTCTTCGCAGTAGTTGGAGAGAAGTCGGGGAACAATCTGAGTGTCGCTTTGTCTTCGGTGTGCAAAGGGCCGTGGTTCCAGGTTTCACGGAGAATGACATCTCGGTCATTGCAGCGAAGCAACTTGAAGATGAACACCCAAAGTTTCCTGCTATTAGTTGGAGTTGCAGAGTAGATGCGATGAGCTCGTTCAATTTCAATTTTTCTTCCAATCAATACGGGAAACCAGACTGGTAGTGACCTCTTGAGAAAACCCACTGGGTCGTCTTTTCCCTTACCCTTGGGAAGGCCAAGCAGACAGAGATTATTACGTCTTGTTCGATCTTGTAGATCGACAATTTGTTGCTCCAACGTATCCAAGCGCCGAGCGTGATTGGTAGTGGATTTTTTCTGTTCCATCTGTTCGGCCATTAACAAGTCGATACTTGAACACATTGTGGTCATAGATGCAGTGAAGTCACTTCTCAAAACGGCCAGCTCCGACTCAAGCCCAGCCAAAGAGTCCGCCATGCTAACTGGATTAGCGCGACTGCCTTCTGGCATCGGTTTCTTTTTGTGGGGAGACGAAACCGGAGTTAAAGTGAGCTGTATACGTACCGTTGCCATTCAGAAATGCAAAAGATTAAAACAGACTAATCCACTTTTCGAAGGAACAAGACTAAACATCAAAATAAGGACTGTTTGCCAGGAGACCAGTCAATGTGTGTGCAACTCCATGGATGCGTCACGCGATCTTGAATAGTGTTGACATCTTAGTGAAATTGGATAACATGTTGTGTGCACGAGTGCACTCATGCTCGTGAGCATGTGCAATTAAAGCACAGACTTGGTTATATAAATGTGATTCAGTTACATCAGTATCATTCCACTGCAGTATTATTGCCCTGGAATCACAGGATTACACACTAATCCTCACGCAGAGCTCTTAATCATAGCAATTACACAACTTTTCACATCAAACATTGGTATAGGTGATAGGATATGTTCAATGGTATGCCATTGAAAATTTTAATTTTAAGTCTTAAAAGAATATGCGGGATGCTTACACATTCTACATGAATATGTATGATTCAAACCAAAAGGAGAACACTATAGATAAGAAACCCTTTTTCATAAGGTGACCGTGTCGAGATGGGATCACCTCTGCTCTCTCAACGAGAAAGGCTTTGCCAGCCAAGCAGAGAGGTAACAGGACACACAGCCTCACAGCAGCCAGAGCAATCTAATAATCTGATGTACAGAGGAGGAAAACACCATTCTGGAAAACAACAATGTGTACGAGACAAATGTGCAGGCATTATATGACACTATCATAAGGAAAAGGGGGAAAAAATAACTACGCTGATTGATCATAAAAAGAACAAAGTAATGGGCATCTAAAAACATGAGAAAAATATTCAATCATTAAGGGTTACTTACATGGAACTGCTGGAATGCACGTCAATGCACACAATCAACATATATGCATTATATCACCCTCTGGTATGCAGTCGGAGATAACTGGAAATTAATAGAATAAATAATATTTGCTACAAGTGAAATAGTATACATATGTAATGACCTCAGTCCATTAAATCCTTATTAGAAACCTCTTTTATGGTTTTAACTCCACACTTCATATCCAGGAGCGCCTGATTGCAGTGCTTTAATTCCACATTATATGTCAGGGGACACCTGATCACACTGCTGTTTTAAGTGGGCCTATTTGAGTGAACATATGGTATTTATTGTTATATAGTTTTGATGGATACATGATAAGTATCACAAGCGAGTATCACCATTGCTGATACCACAAGTTAGTATCAGCATAACTAGTCTGACAAGCTAGTATCACCATAACTAGTATCATAAACTCGTATCATCATAGCTAGAATCACAAGCTAGTATCACCATAGTTAATATCAGAAGCTAATATCACCGTAGCTAGTGTCGCAAGCTAGAATCGTGATAGCTGATATCACAAACTAGTTTCATCATAACTAATATCACAAGCTAGTATCATCATAGCAAATATCTCAAGCTAGTATCACGATAGCTGTTATCACAGGCTAGAATCATCATAGCTAATATGACAAGCTAGTATCATCATTGCTAATATCACAAGCTAGTATCACCATCGCTCGTATCACAAGCTAGCATCATCATAGCTAATATCACAAGCATCACTACAGCTGGTATCACAAGCTATTATCATCATCGCTCGTGTCACAAGCTAGCATCGTCAAAGCTAATATCACAAGCAACATAGCTAGTAAAACAGGGTAGTATCACCATAATGAAAAGAGGCTTTTTAATGCCCTCAACCCATCACCACAAACTACTACAAAATGAAAGAGCGATCATCTGATTACAAACTTCCCCATACTTTCACCAAAGTGATGTGGCAAAACTGGGGAAACTTTCTCATAATGTTTTGTGCATTACATTTTTTAGCACATTCATAATGAAAGAGAAATGAAAGAATAATTATTGTGATAACATGTGCATGAGAGTGACATTGCTGGAGCTTCATAAATGAGGAAACCTTGTTTGGTACATGTGCCAGTTATAAAAAGTAATTACGATGGTTAAATAAAACTGAATTTTGTACTCCTTGACTCACATTCATCCTGTGTTCCATGGTAATCAGTCCAAAATAAGTAATTTTAATGTCCAATATTCAGAATAATGAGCTTCATTAAAAGAAAAACTGTGCTTTGCAATGCAATTAGAGGGCATCACATATTTTTAAGCACTTTCTTAAGTGCTGATGGAAATTGACTGTTAGCGAAGTGGTTACAAAGACTTGCTTCCCTGTGTGAATAATACATTTGTACATGGTCTCTGAATAGATAAACAAAACAGAATAAGCAATGAAATTATTGTGCTTTTTATTTTACATTTGTCTTCTTGTGAATAAAGAACAATGTCTGCTTTCTGACTCCCCCCCCCCCAGGACCACATGGATTTGGAGAAAGAGGATAAAGCCTGTTGGAATTATGTTCATCCAAATGTAAAAAAACTTCTTGTCACTTTTTTTCTAATTTCTTGAATCTTAATTGAGATAAATTTTGCAACTAAAGCCTGAGGCTGAGTCATTAAACTGCAGTGGCAATAGAACAAATGCAACAGGGAAAAATTATATATTCAGCGAAGATACTTATTGCATACTTGTTGCACTTTCCGACAGATAATTGTCTGCCGTGTAAATGTATTTAATGCATCCTGTGAGTGAGATTCAAATACGCAGAACTCCATTATCAAATGTGGACAACATGAATGCCATGATTCGCATTGACCAAACAACAGTGTTACCGAACTCTGGAGAGAGGGAGACGAGCAGATCTGTGACACATTTTGAGGGAAACCACCTATGAGTCGAAAGAAAACTCTCACAAACATCATATGTGTCTGTGCCTTGCATACTGAGAGGGTATTTTAATGTTAATGTTATATAGCCTAACATAGTCCCATCAGCCCCATGCGGTTTCTGAACCTGTTAGAAACTGAGTGCTGGATTCTATTAGAGTTTGCCCATGCATTTGACTCACAAGTTAATGCCTGCCTATTCTTCCTTGTCCTCGCATTCAATGTTGGGCTAATTAAGTCTCCACCAAATTAAATAAATAAATAATAAAGACTTTAGAACTGATAACCTCAGGGCTTCTTTCCTTTGCCCAGCCTTGCAGAATCTGACTTCTCTTTGGGTAAGTTTCTCTGATAATCTCACACTCGGCTTCAGTTTCAATTCGATTCGATGGGCTGTGCTGGCATAATGAAAGTGGGCACTTGTAATGCTAAAGCTCATTAACCGAGGGGGGAAAGGATTACAGAAATATGTTTAATTGATGAAAAAGTTTATAAAGCATATCACAGTAACAGATGTACTCTCTCCATATGTTTTCTATTATGAGATCAGGTTTGTGTTTGTTCAGCATTACACCGGCAGTCACTTGCTACAGCCACCTCTAATAGGTCTCTAAGGGGTTCTGACGGATTCTCCCTGATCTCCTGGTTTTGCGTTCAGCTGTGAAGGTTACACCGTCTGTGTTATAAACTCTACACACATCAAACTCAGTGAATGAAAAATAAAGCTGAAAAAATATTAATTTTCTGCAGTCACTGTGTTGAGAGTAGAAAGTTTGTTCGCTTTGTGCCCTTTAATGTGTTGAACCCCTGCCTGTGATACCATGTGCAGCAGCATGAACTGAAAGCTGACTGTGGTTATTGTGTTAATAATGAATGAGGCAGTAGTGTTCAGGTCTGTCGCTGTAATTGCGATGATGAAATAGACACAAGAGAAAATGGTGTCGGGATTTGTGTTTGAGAGTAATGAGGGCCTGATGTGTATTTCTGCTTTTTATGGAATTCCCGTGGCATATTAATGATCTTATGGGGGCTCAGAGCGTTTAATCATTTAATCCTTAATGTGCAAGTGTGACTGTGACATACAGAATGTAGCATATGACACTATAGGGTGTCATATGCTACATATGGCGTCTATCTTTGTGTGTGTAACAGGGAGTGTGTGTGTATGTGTGTGTTTGTTTGTTTGAGTGTGTGTGTGAATGAGTACATGTGCGTAGATTTGGGTGTGCATGCGTGAGTATGTGCTTGTGTGTATGTGTGTATTTTAAGTGCGTGTGTATGTGTGAGAGTGTGTGTGTGTTTGTTTGAGTGTGTGTGAATGTGTGCACGTTTGTGCATTTGCGCATATATGCCTGTTTGTGTGTTTTGAGCACATTTACGTGTGTGTGGGTGTGTGTATGTGCATTTGTGTGCGTGTGTGTGTGTGTGTGTGTGTGTGTGTGTGTGTGTGTGTTTTCCCGCTGCATAAAGTCTCAGTGCATTATTATTCAGCGGGAGACAGACTGGTAACCTAAGCAATATAGCATGGCTGATGTGTTGCTATTTCGATGCACTGTTAAACAGCCTGCTGAAAGCTAATGCAATTTCACAGTGAAAAAGCCCATTGATTAGATGTGAGGAAAGAATGAGACTGATTACGGCCTCAGAGAACTCGGCTGATTTCTCAACAGGAACTTAATGCGTGGAATGGAAGTCATGTGGCCTTTAATATGTATCTTGCTCATGAGCGAGGCTCCCAGTGTAGAAGCCTTTCAAACCACCACGATATTCACTGTGCCTGGAAGGGTCATTCGCAAAATCATTGTTCAGCCAGACACTCCCACAGGAACACACAGACACTCAGAAAGGTAGTTATATATACTATTCAAAAAAAGTAGGGGATATTGGATTTACAAGTACCATGAAATGCAGCTCATGAGGTCAGGAAGGAAACAAATGACATAAAAACATTAAGGAAACATTTGTCAATTTATTCGAAACCCTGTGTACAGTCAGTAAAGGACAGATTCTCCAGAATAAGGGTCGACACAAACACAGGGTCACACAGCAAATTTACCACCATTGTGAAACAGAGTCAGTAGCGGTAAAACCCCTCGGTTGGCTAGACAAGCTCGAATTCGGCGTGGCATACTCCTAACGAGACGCCCCAGGTCATTTTGGGGAACGTTATTCCATTCCTGTTGCAATGCTGCAGCAAGTTCTTGGACATTGGCAGGAGGTTGTTGACGTTTGGCGTAGCCGCTGTCCAAGCATGTCCCAGACATGCTCGCGGGGGAAAGGTCCGGACTGAGTGCTGGCCATGGTAATGTGGTGATATTCTGCTGCTGGAGGTAATCTGTAACGATCCTGGCCCTATGACATCTGGCATTGTCATCTTGGAAAATGAAACGGCGGCCATAACGACGTGCAAACGGCACAACATGGGGTGCCAAGATGTTGTCCCGGTAGTACTGCCCTGTGACACATCCAGCAACAACATGCAAGTCTGTTCTGCCGGCAGCAGTGATGCCTCCCCACACCATTACAGATCCACCCCCATACGGATCATGTCTAATGACGTTAACGTCATGGAAACGTTCGTTACGTCGGCGCCAAACCCTCCTGCGTCTGTCAATGAAGTCCACAGTGAACCTCGACTCATCTGAGAACATTACGTTGTTCCATCGGCGATTATCCCAGCGTTGATGATGACAACACCATTGGAGTCTGGCCCTAATGTGACGATCCCTCAAACAGGGAATGACACGAGGACGTCGGGCGTGTAAGTGAAATCTGTGCAGACGATTCCTGATGGTCTGGCCACTCACTACCAAGCCAGTATCCCTTTGAAGTTGAGACCTTATCTGATTTGCTGTTACCATACGATTTCTCAAGACAATAGTGCGGATGAATCTGTCCTGAGCCTGAGTTGTTGCCCTTGGTCGACGGATCGTGGTCTATCCTGAACAGACCCTGTAGCACGATGTCTGGACCATAATCTGCTGATGACAGACTGGGAAACATTCATTGCCCTTGCCACAACGACCTGTCTTGTGCCAACCTGTAGCATGCCAAGGGCACGTAACCTCTCCTCCTGTGTTAGCGGCGATGGTCTCTGTTTAATTAACGACTTCAACCACTGATAATCTGATGCTTTCTCTTCAAAATCTTCCTTTACAGTGGCTCTAACCTTCCAATTCAGAGTCATGCAAATTTGTGGCACAACCCCCTTGATCATCAATAGCATCCCGTGCAGATCGTGAGAGTGTCATTGATGTGTTTGGGTGATGAATTTCTTTGGAAATGCTTCCTCAGTAAGGAACTATACAACATGGTTTCGTATCCCTTTGTATATGTGAAAATTTTGATCTCAAAATAAAATATCCCCTACTTTTTTTGAATAGTATAGATGGACAGAGAAACAGGCGTAGACACTCATCTCACAGACAGACAGTCAAAGAGATGCACAATCAAACAGGCAATTGGGCTGACATACTGCACACTGAGACACACAGAGAGACAGTTACAGAGACATACAAGACAGGTGGACAGGCACAGACGGACAGACAGACAGACAGTCAGACTAAGCAGGCCGACATTTGAGGAAACAGACAGATGGACAAATGTATTATCTTTTCAGAAAGCTCTTTTGAGACGTTTTTAATCCCTCAGGACGGCACTCATTGGAGTGAGGGATAATGCAATGGAGCTCATCCGTCTGTCTGTCTGTCTGTCCGTCCGTCCTGCTAAGTAGGGACACATTTTCTCACAAACTACTAGACCTAGATGAATGAAATTTTGAGTGTATATGTCTATGTGTGTGTGCGTGTGTGTGTGTGTGTGTGTGTGTGTGTGCGCGTGTGTTACTAGTCATGATCTTGATTTGGTTTGAAAATGGGATTCCATGGTAGCGAGGGATACTGATGAGAGCATCTAACTTCAAATAAAATATGATTGTAGATTCACATGTGAAACTTCAATTTAATTCTCCTAACAAATGCCGGCCAAATTCAGATGCAAATGAAATAAAAGCTGTAAAATAGAGACGAGCCTCAGTGTTCTCACGGGCCGCTGGCCCCTCGGAGTAATACTGTCCGTACATCTGTGTTTCTCTTTTACGGCTGGCTGTAAAAATCACACAAATTGATATAACTGGAGATTTGTTTCTGGAGCCAGTTCTGATATTCATACCCTGGGCCAGAGCCCTTCCCTGCGCTGTCATTCACATGTGCGTCACCATAGAAACAGCTTCTCTCCGTTTCGTAGGCAGCGCCTGTGAGAGGAGACGGCCATGCTGTCAGTGTGACGGACGGGGCTGTGGGTAAAATCTCGATTGTTCCCAGTTTTGGGGGAGTGAGAAGTGGGGAGGGGGTGGAGGGGGTCCACTGACCTGAGACTCCAATGTGGGTAAAAATATTCAGATTTTAGGCTCAACAGGTTACAGAGTAGAACAAAAAATGCAGTGACACTTTATTTTGATGGTCCTTTATAGATGCTCAACAGACAAGAAATAGCCAGTGGCGGTCCGTCGGCAGGAACAAAGGCCATCGGTAACCTCACCTTTCACTGCTTAATAACTTAAACCTCTCGCAGCTTACTTCTCCCGATTAGCAACAGTTGCTCAGACTAATTGGTAGAACCAAGGACAGTCTAATTTGTTTTTGAGAGCATCATTATACATTACACCACAAAATTATAAGGCGTTTTCTTCCGCACATAATTGACTACCTAAAACATCAATGTCTTTATAATTTCTGTGCTCATGTAGCTTGTGAAACATATTTTTGTAAATTAGTTTGCGAGGCATTAAGCAATAAGCCCTGAGAATCCATTCTGTATTCTGAATGTAGTCACAGCTAAAAGGCGTTGTTGGGTATGATGCGCAGCAGAGTACTAGCGAAATAAATGCTGCAAAGTCAGCGAAAGTTTCGGATTTTTTGCATTTATGTTTCCATCCTAACAATGTTGTATCAATTGTATAAATGTTGGCAACAGGCATTCATTTTTTTCATTATCATTTCTTATTATGGATCAAGGATTGGTCTTGGTCATTCAGTCGATAAATTGTTTGATTGTTAATCAGGCAAACTTGGACAGCTTGAGGACAATGGAGCGGTAAAGAGTGAGGTTACTGAAGCCCCTGGCAACATGTGACCGCACGCCACTGGAAATAGCATGTTCACAACATAAAGGTTGACTTTTAATTCAGGCTGATTTGTAGACAGTTCAAATATTATAAACAAAAACATCATCATACTATCTACTATCTTAGACATGACCTTAATATTTATCTTGACAATCTCCGGTGAAATCTTTAGAGACGCTCAAGAAACTTTAAAGTATCAGTCGATGTGTTATTGATATCAGCAGAGCATCTACAAGGATCACCTGGTGTATTTACTTGATCATCTATTGACAATTTGTTGATAGTGCGTGTCGCATCACCAGGTACTGACTTCATTTGCTCACTATGGATGAACATTAATACAGGCACATTTATCTGATCATATATTCATACTTTGTGGATGGTCAGTGGAGTATCTCACTGAATATATACCTGACCATCTGCTGGAACTTTATTCATTGTCAGTTGAGCTTCTACAAGCATCACCCCGTATATTAACCTGATCATTCATTGATAGTCTGTTGAGCATTTCCAAGTATTCCCCCGTGTATTAACCTGATCATTTGCTGATACTTCAATGAAAGCATCTATTAGCATCTCTTTTCTTGAGCATCTATTAACATTTCACTGTAGACTGTCAACATAAATATTAAGGTCATATCTAAAATAGATAGTAGATAGTATGATGATGTTTTGTTTATTGTATCTTAACTGTCAACGAATCAACCTTTGTTGAAAGTCAACCTTTGTGTTGTTAACATACCATTTATTGTCTGTTGAGCATCTACAAATGACAATAAAAATGAAGTGGTACCAAAAATGCAAAATGTTGTTCCTGGTGTTTGTTAGCTACCTTCTGTTACTCTGAGATGCTTCTTTGTGACAGTCATGCTGTTCTGTGCTGCGCAAATAAAGTGGGCTTGAAATGATATTGTAGCAACTGTATATTTCAAAATCTCACAGAAATATTCCCATTTTGCCTGCCATTTTACTTTATTTTGAGAAAACTTTCTAGATTCACACAACAATAAGGTTATCTCAGGTCTGAAGCAGTTCTCGGTTAAACAGATGGGAAAGTCCAAGAAATTAGAAAATAAAAGTCTTTCCATGTGTTTCTTCAGCTCATGAGTTCTACCAACTTTGTGTGAATGAATTGTGCTGTTTGCAAATCCTGGCAGTTGGAACAAAATCCTGGAGTGGAGTTTATCAATCTGAACCCAGATTTATTGCCTCTCCTGTTAAGAGTATTAAGCTCCTGAATCACTAAATCTGGACTTAAAATCCAAATCCAGCCCTGGTTTTCTTTTTTCTTATAAACCAAACAAGGAGTCCTTCTAATTGGCCAAACAGTCGTTATACCTGACTCCCAGGTAAAGCGGAAGGTGAAACTCGTCCGGTTCTCACAGCTGAAGGACAGTGATTTGATGATTTAGTGTTTGCACTGTGGATTTGTCCTTCTGACAGGGACAGCAATGAGCCAAAATGTCCTCATGTTTGGGTTTTCCCCTTCGGTGCACTTTACAGAACTGCTTTGAATACCCAATCTCCAGCGCTCCTCTGGGCCAATCATCTGTTTAATACGCTGTCAGAGAGGTGCTGATATATCCAACGGCTGCTTCTTCTGTCACTTTTCATGCAGTAATATCTGGGGTCTGGGGCTCATTCCTGTAGCATCCAGCTGAATGATTGAAACACAAATGTTATGTAAATTCAGGCTTTCCTCTCTCCTGCTGAATCAGCGATGTTGTTGCAAAAGTCAGATTAAAATTTTGGAAAAATAGCTGCCTGTCTGTCGAGCATATTTGTAGGCTTTTATGTTATATCAGGGACATTACTGATTCAGGAAAGTCTCTCTCACATTTTTTTATCAGTTATGTGCAAGCATCCACCTGTTTAGAACCCAGTATAATTAATAAAAAAAAGGTGAAAAGCATTAATAATCCTGAATTTCCTCTCTCACCACCTACTGCGATTGAATTCTCTAAAACTGAGCATGAATCGTCCCCCACAGGTTTGAAGATCATGAAGCTGACCTTCTCCAAATGTCACAGGCTTCTCACTCCCCAGATCTAACCCCATCCAGCATTTACGGAAACTCTGGAATGACATCTCAGGTGGCCTATTCTTTTTTCATTAACTTGGTGAGACTTGATAGATTTTCATTTAGGATGTGACGCACCTCCTGCAAAACTCCAGATGCTGGTAGATACTGGTCTGTGGTGCCGACACACTGTTCCTGAGCTCTCTTTAACAGGAAATGATCTTAAATTGAATGTTCTATTTGTTTGCTTTATACCACATTAACTCAATATCAGAACTTTTATATTTATGATTTAAAGCCTGTCCGTAACTTTGCAGGGAACGTCAGCTCTCCACTGTCTCATCAGTGTTTGACTGTACATGAATCCCAGCAGAGTTTGACTGCAGGTAAACCCCAGCAGTGTTGTATGTTAGTAAATCTTTGGCTATGGACGAATCCCAGCAGCGTTTGGCTGCAGGTAAAATCTCAGCAGTATTCGGCAACAAATTAATTTTGGTGTTGTTTTGTTATATGTAAGTTTCAGCTGTGTTTGGCTGTAGGAAAATTTCAGCAGTTGTTGGCAAAAGGACAATTTTAGCAGTGTTTGGCAGTAGGTATATCTCAGCAGTTTTTGGCTGTAGGAAAATTTCGGCAGTATTTGGATGTATGTAAAGGTAACCCACCTTAAAGTTTGGTTACTAGGACCATAAATTTAGTAATGGTCAGTGCCAAATAAATAGATAAATATATAAATATGAATAAATAGAATAAATATGTCTTAAATAAAAATAACAAGAAGCTGAGTTTACATGATTATATTTATTTTCTTTTCATCATCTTCTTGATCTGGTTGAAAGTGAATGTACTCTCCAAGACTTCTATTTTGATGTTTAGTCATCTCCTAGGTGACGGGGTTGTTTTTTATACTTCACTTGAACGACTTGAAATCACTTGAACGAACGCTATTCATCTCTGCCCTGTACAAATACTCGTAAAACTTAAAATCACTTTTCTCTTCAAAGCCCTTTTTATCGATTCATCTTCTTTTTCCATTCTACATCTTTTTTTCACCCTTTTCTGAAGCTAGAAGACCCTTGTGTTTGTGTATAATTTGAACTCCGGTGAGTGAACTATGTCGCTGGCATCCGCTGGCGAGTGTCGGCACTGTTGGCTTTTAGTTCATTAGTTTGAATGGGATAACTAGCAACCGAGGGTAACTGAGCGAACTATTTAAAAACCAATCGGAGATTGACTTTTAGTGTACTGTTTTCCAAATATTGTTATTGAATTAATATTGTATTTATGTATGTTATTGGAGAAGATAAGTGTTGTTAATGAATACATCGAGTTATATGATTTTAACCGTTGATGGAAACGAACTCCTAGTTAGGAGACGTTAAAAATAGAATGTTTTGAGGTGCGCACACAGTAGCCTGTGTGTGTGTGTGAGTGAGAACGGCACCTCTTCTCTCTCACTACCAATGACGCTAACGTTGTAGTTTGTGCCAGATCTAATTGACACAGTATTGTTTAACTGAGGTTACAAGTAACCTCCCTTACTTGTATATATTTATTTGGTTACAGTAATTATACTGAACCCCTGTATATATTTTAGAATTGGAACATGATGAGATCTCATAACTTTGATAACTTTGACATTTGATATTCGATATTGATTATTATTCTCAAACTGCTGTATGCAGATTGGTTTTTTATGTACTCTGGATTTTGGATTCCATTGGATGGCGAGTCAGTCCCCTTGGATCCCGATCGAACGGTTCTGCCCACACTGAACTGGATTCCTAACCCCCTTGAACTCAACTCCCTTGGACCAACCCTTGTTCTGTTCCCTGGACACAGATAAGCCTTCACACATACACTGATATTACACCTTACATACCCGGGTAACAGATTATTTCTTTTCTGTGAAACATTTTATTTGAAACTTTGCTTTAATTTGATACTTTGGGGTATTTTATAATTATTTTTATTTATGTATTTATTTATTTATTGGTTTTGATTATTCTTGATATTTATAAATATTGATTGAATATTCTCTGTATCCCGAGAAAGGAAATATTTCCAGAATAGTATTATTAATAAATGTCTATTGTCTTCTTCAACACTTAAACAGTGTCTTTGTCAACTTCCTCCCCCCCTTAATGCCGAACCTAGAACTGGCCTAAACCTTAACCATAGTCGTAGAAACACCTCCTTCTACTTAAAGATTTATTTTGTCAGGTTGAGTAGAGGGGTGCTACATAAAAGTCAGCAGTGTTTGGCTTTAGGCAAATCTCAGCAGTGTTTGGCAGTATGTAAATCTCAGCAGTGTCCAGCAACAAAGTAATTTTGGCAGCGTTTTGTTCCAGGTAAATCTCAGCAATTTTTGACTGTAGATCAGGGCTATTCAACCTTGTCCAGAAAGGGCCAGTGTGGGTGCAGGCTTTCATTCCAGCCAAGCACTTACACATCTGACACCACTAATCAACCCCAAGAGTCTTTGCTAATGAGCTTGATTAGTAGTATCATGTGTGTGTAGGTGCTTGGTTGGAATAAAAGTCTGTGCCCACCCTGGCCCTTGCAGGATAATGTTGAATAGCCCCGCTGTAGATAAATCTCAGTGGTGTTTTGCTGATAGCAAAACACACATGCACACAAACCCACGCACGCACGCACGCACACACACACACATGCACACACACTGAAACATACACACACTCTCATGCGCGCACACACATACACATACACACGCACACACTCACACACGCACGGGAATTCAGGTAGGCAGCCAGTTTTTCATTATTTGTTTTATGATGCTGCTACATCTTCATCTCTCTGCTGTCGTGACACATTATCACGGCAGTCCTCTCTGTTCCTCTGCTTTTGTCCTCACCGGGTGAATCACAGCAGTCCCCTCTGTTCCTCTGCTTTTGTCCTCACCGGGCGAATCACAGCAGTCCTCTCTGTTCCTCTGCTTCTGTCCTCAGCAATCAGCAGTCCTCTCTGTTCCTCTGCTTTTGTCCTCACCGGGCGAATCACAGCAGTCCCTCTGTTCCTCTGCTTTTGTCCTCACGGGCGAATCACAGCAGTCCCCTCTGTTCCTCTGCTTTTGTCCTCACCAGGCGAATCACAGCAGTCCCCTCTGTTCCTCTGCTTTTGTCCTCACCAGGCGAATCACAGCAGTCCCCTCTGTTCCTCTGCTTTTGTCCTCACCGGGCGAATCACAGCAGTCCCTCTGTTCCTCTGCTTTTGTCCTCACCAGGCGAATCACAGCAGTCCCCCTGTTCCTCTGCTTTTGTCCTCACCAGGCGAATCACAGCAGTCCCCCTGTTCCTCTGCTTTTGTCCTCACCGGGCGAATCACAGCAGTCCCCTCTGTTCCTCTGCTTTTGTCCTCACCGGCTGAATCCAGCAGTCCTCTCTGTTCCTCTGCTTCTGTCCTCACCGGGCGAATCACAGCAGTCCTCTCTGTTCCTCTGCTTTTGTCCTCACCGGGCGAATCACAGCAGTCCTCTCTGTTCCTCTGCTTCTGTCCTCACCGGGCGAATCACAGCAGTCCCTCTGTTCCTCTGCTTTTGTCCTCACCAGGCGAATCACAGCAGTCCCCTCTGTTCCTCTGCTTTTGTCCTCACCGGGCTTAATCACAGCAGTCCCTCTGTTCCTCTGCTTTTGTCCTCACCAGGCGAATCACAGCAGTCCCCTCTGTTCCTCTGCTTTTGTCCTCACCGGGCGAATCACAGCAGTCCCCTCTGTTCCTCTGCTTCCGTCCTCACCGGGCGAATCACAGCAGTCCCCTCTGTTCCTATGCTTCTGTCCTCACCGGGCGAATCACAGCAGTCCCCTCTGTTCCTCTCTGTTTACTTAATGCTGACTTTGCCGAATTGATGAATAGAAATGGATGGTGTTGCTGTCTAACTGAATTGAACGCATAAAATCTGCCCCCAACCGGAAAAGAAATTGCCAACATGTCCCTTTAGCTACATTTTTCCTCCAATATTTTTTTATAACAGTATTTTGTGATAATTGGAGTACATACAAGGCTCAGCCACAATATTAATATTCTCTGCCTAATATTGTACAGGACCCCCTTGTGCCACCCTTGGTGGTCGTGTATGCGTGCAGTGTAGTTTGATTGCATGGCAATACACGTAGTATAGTTTGTGTGTATTATGTGTAGTTTGTGTGTGTGTGTGTGTGTGTGTATGTATGTGTTGTGTAGTTTGTATGTTTGGGGTTACATCAGTGTGCCAATCCATCCTCAGGCTAATTGTGCTACAGCATTGTGTTTTTTGAAGGATGGAGAGTCTCATGCAACACGTGTATTCACTGCCCAGAACATAGATGTGATGTGTGTGGGTTTGTGTCTTTTAGTGTGTGTTTCTTGTTAGTATGTATCTTGCGCCACTTTCTCTCGAACACACGGTGGGAGAGAGATTATGTTCCTTTCTACTTGCCATGGACCAAGCTGACATGTTCTAAATGGCATTTATCAACATTTATTCTTCTGGCATTCAATAAAAGACTGACTGAATTTAGTTAAGATTCATTTAAAACGGTTTTTCACAGTTGTTCGTTAATTTTTGCCGCATTTATGTGCTTCTTGGTGTGGGCAAAAGGTATAGCAAAACAATAAATAATTTAATTCAGGACATTTCACTGTCATCATTATTGCACTTTTTTACAGGGAGGCTGTCACAGATAAACTTTACTGCAGAAATACAAAAGCACACAGGCCAGACAGGCTGGCCTGAGCTGCCAATACCCACAGAGATAAAGTAAAATGGAAACACACTGGGACAGTGTTGAAGTAACTCCCCAATGGGAGGGGTTCTCAGGAGAAACTTGGGCAGCACCCATCCTCTACTGACCTGCAATGGGAACCAGTCAGATGGAATAAAAGATTAAGGAACAATGGCGTTAATGATGATGGCTTTAAACTTGTGCAATACAGCATTCAGAAATAATGTTATTATATATTCGGCAGGTTAAATCAAATGTTAGTTAAATTATTTGGTAATACAGACAGTCCAAGCACAGAGACAGTTTAACCTCTTACACCCTAATGCCCCCGGTATCAGGGGCGATAATTACGCATAATAAATACAGCATTTTTCCTAATCACAACATTGTCATGCAGCTTATCCACTTTATGTGAAGAAACTCGGCTAAAAGCTCATGTTGACCATTTTTACCTCAACCAAACACAATTCAAGCACCAAGCAAGTAAATAAGCGTGTAGCAAAACATAGGTTAAAATAATATCAGTGCTCAATCGCTAGCTTTTCTACTGAATTTGTGCTAGGCATACAAATGATACATCAAATGAAAGAGGAAAGTCCACAGAATCCAACGATATAAACCAGGGCTATTCAACCGTGTCCAGAAAGGGCCGGTGTGGGTGCAGGCTTTCATTCCGACCAAGCACTTACACACCTGACACCACTAATCAACCCCAAGAGTCTTTGCCAATGAGCTTGATTAGTAGTATCAGGTGTGTAAGTGCTTAGTTGGAATGAAAGCCTGCACTCACACCGGCCCTTTCTGGATAATGTTGAATAGCCGTGATATAAGCCTTGTCATTTTAAACCAACACCACACTCAAAGAACAGCTGGCATACACTTTACATTCTGCAGAAATGAGCAAAAAAAAATGTCTTACCTTTGATATTTTGTAATAAAAAACTGAGTAAGACTGTGCGAGTGGCCATTTGATTTTTTTGGCTCTGACATTTCCAACGAGCCATAAACCACCTTAATCGCACAAACATAGCCTGAAATAGAGCCTTGTGTTCCGGTGCTTTGAGTTGAGAGTCCGTGCGCCATTGACATATAGTGCAGCAATATAAACGCTTAACTGGTTTGTAATATTTCAGTATAATAATCTGCTAAATATTCAACAGTCGTTTTCAAAGTAGTCTTTCGAAAGAATCCATGCTGTTATGCGCAAGTATACAAAAAAATATAAGTGCCAAATCGGGATGACGTGTTATGCTGATTCACTGTTAAAATTTACAATGTGGGGCTAAAAAGACTGTCCAAACTGCTAGAGTAGCGGTTAAAGGTGTTGAACTGCAATGCAGACACACTCTGGTTTGAATTCCAGCTCTACTGGGGATTTTTTGTTGAGCAGCAGGGTCATAGTTTGTGTATAAATAATTGCAAGGGAGTTCATTGTTTTTGCTTTTTACCATTTTTTACCTTATCTTTGTATTAATAATTTAGTTTATGTGCTTGTTTTATTGAAAATAAATCTGTTCCAGTGAAGTCAAACTTCATTTCCTTTGTATTTATTTTCTTTGAATGGGAAAATGCATGCAGGACTGGAAGAAATAAAATAAATAAATAGATAAGTAATAAAATTATTGTAATTAGGTTAAATGTATGCCTCTAGTGACATATGAGTGAAATTAAATGAATTTTACAGTTTGGTACCTGAGAAATCTGAAATTGCACACAGTGCCAATTTGGAAAGCCACCTCGAGATTTCCAGTTTTGCTCTGATTTTGTCATGGTTTTTGGAGGCTGGCGAGCTTGTTTCTTCCTGTCCTGGATCTATCGCTTTTGCCTGTCAATCAGATCTTTGGCCAGCTGGCATTAATTGGGCGCCTCGGATTCCCTATTTAAACCTGGGCACGCCACCTTTGCTAGAGTGTGTTTGTTCATACTTATAGCCCGTAAGTTCTCGACCTAGAGAATTGTTTGAGGAATTAGCTGCAAAGAGTGAAAGTGCTAGTTAGCAAGGAATCTTTCTTTTTCTTCTTCTGGGCAACTGTCTGGTGTTATATTTTCATTCCTGTTCTTTAGATTTTTTATTTTTGACTGGCCGTAGCCTCGCTTTTGTTTGCACCGGATTCAGATCTTTGTCCTGCTGGAAGCGCCGAGTCTCTCTTACTTTTTGTCGGTTTGTCTCTCTTATTTTGCTGGACTTCCTTTCCTTTCGGCCGCTGCTTTTGGCATCTTGAAACACCAGCCATCACACATTTACTTGATTAGAATGAATTTGGCACAGATAATGATGAGATTCTGTGCTGTAATTTTTTAGAGGTTCCAGACTGCAACTGAATAATTTCAAGAGAGATGAAAGTAAAGCTTTGTTAGCTGCAAAAAGATCTTTCATTTATGCAGTGTTCCATCTTCATTTACTCTGACTCAGTGAGATAGACACTGATTTTTACACCATGACAAAAATCCCCAAGGTGTTGCCATTACTATGATACCAAGATTATTCAAATCGATCAAGTAGTTGCAGAGATATACTCATTTCATTTTGGGCATGTCATTTTCAAGCCAGAGGCTCAGGGCTTAAGGGTTTAATAACAGACTGAAGAAAGTGATTTTGTTTTCAAATTCCAATGAGTTTTTATGCTTAAAACAGCCAAGTAAATTAAATTAAATATGTTATGGATTTTAATTTATTCACTAAATTGTATGCTGTGTTTCTGGACAAAATTATAACAATTTGGTGGTTGCCGGCTGCTTATGTCAAGTGATATATATTGGTTATAAGGTGCAGGCATTAAGAATTCGAACAGGTTTTCATTAAAAAATTATAATTTATTACAACCAATTCCTCATTTTAATGTTGAAACCGTGTTATGAGGTTGTTTTATTATTGACAAACTCATAAATAGAATTTTTATGAAAAAATATTTTATCACAATCATGATCAAAGTCAGTGTTGAACTTAAACATGAAAAGTTTATGAGAAAGTTCACAAAAAAAATAAAATAAATAGAGAAATATTGGAAAACAAGTGGAGATCAGCAGTGTGGAGCAGTGATCAGAGCAGCAACATGGAGCAGTGATCAGAGCAGCAGCGTGGAGCAGTGATCAGAGCAGCAGCGTGGAGCAGTGACCAGAGCAGCAGCGTGGGAGCATCGTGAGCAGCTGTGTGGAGTGCGGGATCAGAGCAGCTGGGGTGGGAGTGGCGGAACAGAGCAGCAGTGTGGAGGTGGTCAGGAGAAGCAGTGAGGAGTGAGCAGTGAAGCAGTGTGGAGCAGTGTGATCAGTGTGTGCAGTGTGAGCAGTGATGAGTGTGTGCAGTGTGAGCAGTGATGAGTGTGTGCAGTGTGAGCAGTGATGAGTGTGTGCAGTGTGATCAGTGAGGAGTGTGTGCAGTGTGATCAGTGAAACAGTGTTCAGAGCTGCAGTGTGGAGCAGTGATCAGTGTAACAGTGTTCAGAGCTGCAGTGTAGAGCAGTGATCAGTGTAACAGTGTTCAGAGCTGCAGTGTGAGAGCAGTGATCAGTGTAGCAGTGTTCAGAGCTGCAGTGTGGAGCAGTGATCAGAGCAGCAGTGTGGAGCAGTGATGAGAGCAGCAGTGTGGAACAGTGATCAGAGCAGCAGTGTGGAGCAGTGATCACAGCAGCAGTGTGGAGCAGTGATCAGAGCAGCAGTGTGGCGCAGCGGTTAGAGCAGCAGTGTGGGACAGGGGTAAGAGGGTTAGTATGCCGCAGTGTTTTTTAGTTTGAAGATATTAGTTGTCTTATTCCAGTGATCAGAGCAGCAGTGTGGATCAGTGATCAGAGCAGCAGTGTGGGGCAGTGATTAGAGCCGCAGAGTGGAGCAGTGATCAGAGCAGCAGTGTGGAACAGTGATCAGAGCAGCAGTATGGAGCAGTGATTAGAGCAGCAATGTGGAGCAGTGATCAGAGCAGCAGTGTGGAGCATTGATCAGAGCTGCAGTGTGGAGCAGTGATCAGAGCAGCAGTGTGGGAGTGTCGACTGAGCAGCAGTGTGAAACAGTGACTTCAGAGCAGGAGAGCACGAGCAGTGTGGAGCAGTGATCAGAGCAGTTGTGTGGAACAGTGGTCAGAGCAGCAGTGTGGAACAGTGGTCAGAGCAGCAGTGTGGAACAGTGATCAGAGCAGCAGTGTGGAACAGTGATCAGAGCAGCAGTGTGGAACAGTGATCACAGCAGCAGTGTGGACCAGTGATCAGAGCAGCAGTGTGGAGCAGTGATCAGAGCAGCAGCGTGGAGCAGTGATCAGAGCAGCAGTGTGGAGCAGTGATCACAGCAGCAGTGTGGAGCAGTGATTAGAGCAGCAGTGTGGAGCAGTGATCACAGCAGTAGTGTGGAGCAGTGATCACAGCAGCAGTGTGGAGCAGTGATCAGAGCAGCAGTGTGGAGCAGTGATCAGAGCAGCAGTGTGGAGCAGTGATCAGAGCAGCAGTGTGCAGCAGTGATCAGTGCAGCAGCGTGGAGCAGTGATCAGAGCAGCAGCGTGGAGCAGTGATCAGAGCAGCAGTGTGGAGCAGGTGATCAGACCAGCAGTGTGGAGCAGTGATCAGAGCAGCAGTGTGGGGCAGTGATCAGAGCAGCAGTGTGGAGCAGTGATCAGAGCTGCAGTGTGGAGCAGTGATCAAATCAGCAGTGTGGAGCAGTGATCAGAGCAGCAGTGTGGAACAGTGGTCAGAGCAGCAGTGTGGAACAGTGATCAGAGCAGCAGTGTGGAACAGTGGTCAGAGCAGCAGTGTGACCAGTGATCAGCAGCAGCAGGGAGCAGTGATCACAGCAGCAAAGGAGCAGTGATCAGAGCAGCAGGAGCAGCATCAGAGCAGCAGTATAGAGCAGATCAGAGCAGCAGTGTGGGCAGTGATGAGCTGCAGAGTGAGCAGTACTCAGAGCAGCAGGAGCAGTGATCAGGAGAAGCAGTGTGAACAGTGATCAGAGGCAGTGTGGAGCAGTGACTGCAGCAGTGTGGAGCAGTGACTGTGAGCAGCAGCGTGAGCAGTGATCAGAGCAGCAGTGGAGCAGTGATCAGTGCAGCAGTGTGTGGAGAAAGTGATCAGAGCAGCAGCCAAGGAGCAGCAGTGATCAGGAGCAGCAGTGTGGGAGCAGTGACTGAGGCAAGCGCAGCAGTGATCAGAGCAGCAGTGTGGGAGCAAAACATCGAGCGCAGTGTGGCGTGATCAGAGCAGCAGTGTGTGGAAGTGATCAGAGCAGCAGTGTGGAACAGTGATCAGAGCAGCAGTATGGGCGCAGTGATTAGGAGCAGGCTGGGAGAAAGTGATCGAGCAGCAGGTGAGCATTGATCAGAGCTGCAGTGTGGAGCATCAGAGCAGCAGGAACAGCAGATCAGAGCAGCAGCAGTGTGGGAGCAGCAGGACGAGCAGCAGTGTGAGCACATCTCAAGGCAGTGTGGAGCAGTGATCGAGCAGCAGGTGGGAGCAGTGATCGGAGCAGCAGTGTGGGGCAGTGATCAGAGCAGCTGTGTGGAACAGTGGTCAGAGCAGCAGTGGAACAGTGATCAGAGCAGCAGTGTGGAACAGTGATCAGAGCAGCAGGTGGGAACAGTGATCACAGCAGCAGTGTGGACCAGTGATCAGAGCAGCAGTGTGGAGCAGTGATCAGAGCAGCAGTGTGGAGCAGTGACTACAGCAGTGTGAGCAGCATGGGGAGCAGCAGTGTGAAACAGGTCAGAGCAGTGTGTAGCAGCATGAGAGCAGCAGTGTGGGTTTGCGGTCAGAGCAGGGAACAGTGATCACAGCAGCAGTGTGTGGGAGCAGTGATCAGAGCAGCAGTGTGGAGCAGTGATCAGAGCAGCAGTATAGAGCAGTGATCAGGAGCAGCAGTGTGGAGCAGGATCAGAGTAGGCAGGCCTGGGAGGAGTGATCAGAGAAGCAGTGTGTGGAGCAGTGACTCAGAGCAGCAGTGTGGTGCAGTGATCAGTGCAGCAGTGTGGGAGCAGTGACTGCAGCAGCAGCGTGAGCAGTGATCAGAGCAGTGTGTGTGGGGAACAATGATCAGAGCCGCAGTGTGGAGCAGTGGTCAGAGCAGCATTGTGGAGCAGTGATCAGAGCAGCAGTGTGGTGCATTTATTAGAAGCAACAGTGTGGAACAGTGATCATAGCAGCAGTGTGGAGCAGTGGTGAGAGCAACAGAAAATTGCAGTAATTAGAGCAGCAATGTGGAGCAGTTGTCAGAGCAGCAGTGTGGAGCAGTGATCAGAGCAGCAGTTTGAAGCAGTGATCAGAGCAGCAGTGTGGAACAGTGATCAGAAGCAACAGTGTGGAAACAATGATCAGAGCAGCAGTGAGCAGTGACTGGAGCAGCAGTGTGGAGCAGTGATCGAGCAGCAGTGTGAACAGTGGTCAGAGCAGCAGTGTGGGAACAGTGACGAGGCGGTGTGTGAACAGTGATTGCAGGCAGTGTGTAAACAGTGATCACAACAGCAGTGTGTGGAGCAGTGATCAGAGCAGCAGCGTGGGCAGTGATCACAGCAGCAGTGGGAGCAGTGATCACAGCAGCAGTGTGGGAGGCATTGCACAGCAGGAGCAGTGATCACAGCAGTAGTGATGGGTGATCAGCAGGCAGTGTGGAGCAGTGACTGCTAAGCAGCAGTGTGGGAGGCAGTGACAGAGCCAAGCTGGTGTGACAGTGATCAGAGCAGCAGTGTGAGCAGGATCAGTGCAGCAGTGTGGGAGCAGTGATCAGAGCAGCAGCGTGAGCAGTGATCAGAGCAGCAGTGTGGAGCAGGACTGAGCAGCAAAGGCAGCAGTGATCAGAGCAGCAGTGTGTGGGAGCAAGGACTAGACCAGCAGTGTGGAGCAGGATCAGGAGCAGCAGGAGCAGTGATCAGAGCAGTGTGAGCAAGTGATCAGAGCAGCAGTGTGGGAGCAGTGATCAGACCTGCAGTGTGGAGCAGTGACGAACCAGCAGTGGAGCAGTGACTGAGCAGCAGTGGAACAGTGATCAGAGCAGCAGTGGCAGTGGTCAGAGCAGCAGTGTGACCAGTGAGCAGTGTATGCAGTGTGACCAGTGAGCAGTGTGTGCAGTGTGAGCAGTGAGGAGTGTATGCAGTGTGAGCAGTGATGAGTGTGTGCAGTGTGAGCAGTGATGTGAGCAGCAGTAAGCAGTGATGATTGTGCGCAGTGTGAGCAGTGATCACAGCAGGCAGTGTGGAGCAGTGATCAGAGCAGCAGTGTGGGACATTGATCAGAGCAGTGTATAGAGCAGTGATCAGAGCAGCAGTGTGGAGCAGTGACTGCAGCAGAAGGAGCAATCATCAGTGTGTGGAGCAAGTGATCACAGCAGCAGTGGAGCAGTGATCAGAGCTGCAATGTGGAGCAGTGATCACTGCAGCAGTGTGGAGCAGTGATCAGAGCAGCAGTGTGGAACAGTGATCAGAGCTGCAGTTTGGATCAGTGATCCGAGCAGCAGTGTGGAGCAGTGATCAGAGCAGCAGTGTTGAGCAGTGATCAGTGCAGCAGTGTGGAGCAGTGGTTAGAGCAGCAGTTTGGAGCAGCAGAGCAAGGCGGATCAGTGATCAGAGCAGCAGGAACAGTGGCTGAGCAGCAGGTGAGAATGCAGCAGTGTGTGGTTCAGTGATCAGAGGAGTGGAGGCAGTGATCACAGTGGTGTGGGAGCAGTGATCAGAGCAGCAGGAGTGATCAGGAGCAGAAGCAGTGATCAGAGCAGTGGTGTGTGGGAAGGTGATCACAGCAGCAGTGTGAGCAGTGATCAGAGCAGCAGGAGCAGTGATCAGGAGCAGCAGCAGAGCAGTGATCAGAGCAGCAGTGTGGGAGCAGGATCAGTGCAGCAGTATGGGAGCAATCATCAGTGCAGCAGGGAGCAGGATCAGGAGCAGCAGGTGGGAGCAGTGATCCGGCAGCAGTGGGGAGCAGTGATCCAGCAGCAGTGGCAGTGATCCGAGCAGCAGTGTGGAGCAGTGATCAGAGCAGCAGTGTGGAACAGTGGTCAGAGCAGCAGTGTGGAAACAGTGATCACAGCAGCAGTGTGGGAACAGGCAGCAGCCAACAGTGATCACAGCAGCAGGGACCAGCATCAGGAGCAGCAGTGGGAGCAGTGATCACAGCAGCAGGTGGAGCAAGACCTGTGAGCCAGCAGTGTGGAGCAGTGATCGAGCAGCAGGACAGTGATCAGAGCAGCAGTGTGGGAGCAGTGATCAGAGCAGGTGGGCGGCAGTGGGATCCAGCAGCAGTGTGAACAGCACTCAGGCAGTGTGGACCAGTGAAGAGAGCAGTAGTTTGCTGCAGTGATCAGAGCAGCAGTGTGGATCAGTGATCAGAGCAGCAGTGTGGGAGCAGTGACTGTGAGCAGCAGTGTGGCAGTGATTGAGCAGTGGCTGGGCAGTGATCAGAGGCAGTGTGGAACAGTGGTCAGGAGCAGCAGTGTGGGAACAGCACGGGAGCAGGTGGGAACAAACAGTGATCACAGCAGCAGGTGGGATCAGAGCAGCAGTGTGAGCAGTGAGCGCAGCGTGTAGCAGCAGTGATCAGAGCAGTGCAGTGAAGCAAGTGATCAAGGTGGCAGGATTAGAGCAGCAGTGTGGAGCAGTGATCACAGCAGCAGTGTGGAGCAGTGATCAGAGCAGCAGTGTGGAGCAGTGATCAGAGCTGCAGTGTGGAAGCAGTGATCAGAGCTGCAGTGCACTGGGAGCTGCAGTGTGGAGTGATCAGCTGCAGTGGAGCAGTGATGGCGAGAGCAGTGCAGAGCAGTGATCAGGAGCTGCAGTGTGGGAGGCAGTGAGAGCAGCAGTGTGGAGCAGGACTGTGAGCAGGTGTGGAACAGTGATCAGAGCAAGGTGAGCAGTGATCAGAGCAGCAGTGGTGGAGCAGTGATTAGAGCAGCAATGTGGAGCAGTGATCAGAGCAGCAGTGTGAGCACGGACGAGCTGCAGTGTGTGGCAGTGATCGATCAGCAGTGTGGCAATGTGATCAGAGTGCAGTGCAACACCATGGTGTGTGGCGGTGATCGAGCAGCAGTGTGTGGAGCAGGACTTGAGCAGCAGTGTGAACAGTGGTCAGAGCAGCAGTGGGAACAGTGATCAGAGCAGCAAAAAACAGTGATCAGGGAGGCAGTGTGAAACAGTGATCACAACAGCAGTGTGGGAGCAGTGATCAGGAGCAGCAGCGGGAGCAGTGATCACAGCAGCAGTGGTGATCAGCAGCAGCAGGAGCAGTGATTACAGCAGGAGCAGTGATGGTGGTTGGCGATCACAGCAGGAGCAGTGATCACAGCAGCAGTGTGGAGCAGTGATTAGAGCAGCAGTGTGGAGCAGTGATCAGAGCAGCAGTGTGGAGCAGTGATCAGTG
This sequence comes from Gymnothorax javanicus, assembly GCA_029692085.1. NCBI lineage: Eukaryota > Metazoa > Chordata > Actinopteri > Anguilliformes > Muraenidae > Gymnothorax > Gymnothorax javanicus. The sequence continues at coordinate 7,900,735 of CM056193.1, forward strand.
CAGCAGTGTGGAGCAGTGATCAGAGCAGCAGCGTGGAGCAGTGATCAGAGCAGCAGTGTGGAGCAGTGACTGAGCAGCAGCGTGCAGCAGTGATCAGAGCAGCAGGTGGGAGCAAGTGATCAGACCAGCAGTGTGGAGCAGTGATCAGAGCAGCAGTGTGGAGCAGTGATCAGAGCAGCAGTGTGGGAGCAAGTGATCAGAGCAGCAGTGTGAGCGCAGTGATCAGATCTGCTGGAGCAGGATCAAACCCAGCAGTGTGGGAGCAGTGATCAGAGCAGCAGGGAAACAGCATCGAGCAGCAGTGTGGAACAGTGATCAGAGCTGCAGCGTGAAGGCGTGATGAGATGGGCAGTGTGGGAGCAATGACTGGAGCTGCAGTGTGGGAGCAGTGATCAGTGGCAGTGTGGAGCAGTGATCAGAGCAGCAGTGGTTGGTGATCAGAGCAGCAGTGTGGGAGCAGTGATCAGGAGCAAAAGTGTGTGGAACAGTGATCAGAGCAGCAGTGTGTGGGAGCAGTGATCACAGCAGCAGTCTGGAGCAGCATCAGAGCAGCAGGAAGCAGCGGTTAGAGCAGCAGTGGTGGGACAGGGGTAAGAGGGTTAGTATGCTGCAGTGTTTTTAGTTTGAAGATATTCGTTGTCTTATTCCAGTGACTGAGCAGCAGTGTAATCAGTGATCAGAGCAGCAGTGTGGAGCAGTGATTAGAGCCAAGAGTGTGTGAGCAGTGATCATAGCACAGGCACCAGAGCAGTATGGAGCACATCAGAGCAGCAATGTGGAGCAGTGACTGGTGAGCAGCAGTGGACACTGAGCTGCACCAGGAGCAGGACTAAGGCAGCAATGATCAGACAGAGTGTGGGAACAGTGATCAGAGCAGCAGTGGGGACAGTGACTGAGCAGCAGTGTGAACAGTGATCGGACAGCAGTGGTCAGTGATCACAGCAGCAGTGTGGAGCAGTGATCAGAGCAGCAGTGGCAGTGACCAGCAGGCAGCAGTGATCACAGCAGTGTGAGCAGTGACGAGTAGCAGGGACAGTACTCACAGCAGCAGTGTGGGGAGCAGTGATCGTTAAGTGTGGCAGTGATCAGAGCAGCAGTGTGGAGCAGTGATGAGCAGCAGTGTCGAGCAGCATCAGATGCGTGGAGTGATCAGTGCAGTGACTGGCAGCGTGAGCAGTGATCAGAGCACAGTGGAGCAGTGATCAGAGAAAGCAGTGTGGGAGCAATGACTGAGCAGCAGCATGCAGCAGGATCAGAGCAGCAGTGGGGAGCAAGTGATCAGACCAGCAGTGTGTGGAGTGCAGTGATCAGAGCAGTGGTGTGGCGGCATCTGGCAGCAGTGAGCAGTGATCAGAGCTGTGTGTGGAGCAGTGATCAAACCAGTGTGTGGAGCAGTGATCAGAGCATCAGGAACAGTGGCTGTGAGCAGTGGGAACAGTGATCAGAGCAGCAGTGTGTGAACAGTGGTCAGAGCAGCAGTGACAGCAGCAGCAGTACCAGTGATCAGGAGCAGCAGTAAGACTGCAGCAGCAGTGTGGAGCAGTGATCAGAGCAGCAGCAGGAGCAGTGACTGCAGCAGTGCACTGCAGTGTGGGTCAGAGTAGCAGTAACAGTGCAGGTAGTAGGAGCAGTGATCACAGCAGCAGTGAGTGGACCAGGAGCAGCAGGTGGAGCAGTGATCAGGAGCAGCAGACAGAGCAGTGATCAGAGCAGCAGTGGAGCAGTGATCAGAGCAGCCGGTGGGAGCAGTGATCCCAGCAGCAGTGTGGCAGTGATTTGAGCAGCAGTGTGGGAGCAGGATCAGTGCAGCAGTGCACCCAGTGCTGGGAGCAGCAGTTTGGGACAGTGATCAGATCAGCAGTGTGGATCAGTGATCAGAGCAGCAGTGTGGAGCAGTGATCAGGCAGTGTACAGTGACTCGAGTAGCTGGGAGGAAAGGATTGCAGTGCAACAGGTCGAGCAGGCGGTGAACAGTGATCAGAGCAGCAGTGTGGAACAGTGATCACAGCAGCAGTGTGGACCAGTGATCAGAGCAGCAGTGTGGAGCAGTGATCAGAGCAGCAGCGTGCAGTGGTCAGAGCAGCAGGTGAAGGGTGACCACAAGGCAGTGTGGAGCAGTGATTAGAGCAGCAGTGTGGAGCAGTGATCACAGCAGCAGTGTGGAGCAGTGATCAGAGCAGCAGTGTGGAGCAGTGATCAGAGCTGCAGTGTGGAGCAGTGATCAGAGCTGCAGTGTAGAGCAGTGATCAGAGCTGCAGTGTGGAGTAGTGATCAGAGCTGCAGCGTGGAGCAGTGATGAGAGCAGCAGTGTGGAGCAATGATCAGAGCTGCAGTGTGGAGCAGTGATCAGAGCAGCAGTGTGGAGCAGTGATCAGAGCAGCAGGTGGAGCAGTGATCAGAGCAGCAGTGTGGAGCAGTGATCAGAGCAAAAGTGGGGAAACAGCACTCCATAGCAGTGGGAGCAGTGATCACAGCAGTCTGGCGCAGGATCAGAGCAGCAGTGTGTATGCATGCAGCAGTGTGGGACAGGGGCAAGAGGGTTAGTATGTCAAAATGCAGCTTGGAAGATATTCGTTGTCTTATTCCAGTGATCAGAGCAGCAGTGTGGATCAGTGATCAGAGCAGCAGTGTGGAGCAGTGATTAGAGCCGCAAGGTGAAGCAGTGATCATAGCAGCAGTGTGGAACAGTGATCAGAGCAGATGGCGCAGGATTAGAGCAGCAATGGAGTAGCATCAGCAGCAGTGGGGGAGTATTGATCAGAGCTGCACTGTGGCAGCATCAGGCAGCAGGGCAATGATCAGAGCAGGAGTAAATAGTGATTTGAGCAGCAGTGTGGGGACAGCATCGAGCAGCAGTGTGGAACAGAGCATAGTGGGGAACAGTGATTACAGCAGCAGTGGAGCTGTGATCAGAGTAAAGTGGAGCAGTGATCAGAGGCAGTGTGCAGCAGTGATCACAGCAGCAGTGTGGGAGCAGTGATTTATAGCAGTGTGGAGCAGTGATCACACAGCAGTGTGGGAGCAGCATCACAGCAGCAGTGTGGGCGCAGTGATCAGAGCAGCAGTGTGAGCAGTGACAGAGCAGTGCCCAGCAGTGACTGTGAGCAGCAGTGGCGGCGATCAGTGCAGCAGTGGGAGTGGTGATTTGAGGCAAGGCATCAGACAAGGTGTGAGCAGCATCAGAGCAGCAGTGGAGCAATGACTGAGCAGTGCATGCAGCACGATCAGAGCAGTAGTGTGGCGATCAGACCAGTGTGGGAGTGATCGGCAGGTGGAGCAGGACTAGAGCAGCAGTGGCAGTGATCAGGAGCTGAGTGTGGAGGCAGTGATCAAATCAGCAGGGAGGCATCAGCACCAGTAAGCCAGTGTCAGAGCAGCAGGTGGAAACAGTGACTGGGAGCAGCAGTGTGAAACAGTGGCTGGAGCAGCAGGAGCAGTGATCACAGCAGCAGGTGGGACCAGTGATCAGAGCAGTAGTGGGGTGGGAGCAGTGATCACAGCAGCAGGAGCAGTGATCAGAGCAGTGGCATAGAGCAGTGATCAGAGCAGCAGTGGAGCAGTGATCACAGCAGCAGTGGCAGTGATCAGAGCAGCAGGAGTAGCACAGGTGGGCAGTGATCAGTGCAGCAGTGGCGAGCAACTATCAGGTGCAGCAGTGTGGAGAGACTGAGCAGCAGTGTGTGGAACAGTGGTCAGAGCAGCAGTGTGGAACAGTGATCAGAGCAGCAGTGGGAACAGTGATCACAGCAGCAGTGTGGACCAGCACGGAGCAGCAGTGTGGGAGCAGTGATCAGAGAGCAGCAGCGTGGCCCAGTGATCAGAGCAGCAGCAAGGGACCAGATCAGAGCAGCAGGAGCAGTGACAGTGCATGGAGCAGGGATCAGAGCAGCAGTGTGGGAGCAGTGGCTGGGCAGCAGCAGTGGAGCAGTGACAGAGCAGCAGTGGAGCAGTGATCACAGCAGCAGTGGGAGCAGTGATCACAGCAGCAGGGAGCAGTGATCAGTGCAGCAGTGTGGAGCAGTGATCACAGCAGCAGTGTGGAGCAGTGGATTGGAGCAGCAGTTTGGAGCAGGATCAGACAGGGAACAGTGGTCAGAGCAGCAGTGTGGAACAGTGATCACAGCAGGAGTGTGGAGCAGTGATCAGAGCAGCAGTGTGGAGCAGTGATCAGTGCAGCAGTGTGGAGCAAGTGATCAGACCAGCAGTGTGGAGCAGTGATCAGAGCAGCAGTGTGGAGCAGTGATCGGAGCAGCAGTGGAGCAGTGATCAGAGCTGCAGGTGGAGCAGTGATCAAATCAGCAGTGTGGAGCAGTGGATCGAGGCAGTGAACAGTGGTCAGAGCAGCAGTGTGTGGGCAGTGATCAGGAGCAGCAGTGAACAGGGTCAGAGCAACAGTGTGGAAGCAGTGATCACAGCGCAGTGTGTGGACCAGTAATCAGGCGGCAGTGTGGAGCAGGACTGTGTGCAGCAGGAGTGATCAGAGCGCAGCGTGAGCAGTGATCAGAGCAGCAGTGTGGGAGCAGTGACTGAGCAGCAGCTGCAGTGACTGTGGTTACAGTGTGGAGCAAGTGATCAGACCCGCAGTGTGGAGCAGGATCAGAGGCAGTGTGTGGAGCAGTGATCAGAGCAGCAGTGTGGGAGCAAGTGACAGGCAGTGTGAGCAGTGATCAGGAGCCGCAGGGAGCAGTGATCAAATCATGCGGGAGCAGGATCAGGAGCAGCAGTGTGGAACAGTGTCAGAGCAGCAGTGTGAACAGTGATCAGAGCAGTAGTGTGGAAATGGTGGTCAGAGCAGCAGTTTAAACAGCACTGCAGGCAGGTGGGACCAGTGGTCAGAGCAGCAGTGTGAGCAGTGATGACAGCAGAAAAAGCAGTGATCAGAGCAGCAGTGTGGGAGCAGTGATCAGAGCAGCAGTATAGAGCAGTGATCAGAGCAGCAGTGTGTGGAGCAGTGATCACAGCAGCAGTGTGGGAGCAGTGATCAGAGCAGGCAGTGACTGGGAGCAGCAGTATAGAGCAGTGATCAGGAGCAGCAGTGGGCGGGTGATCAGTGCAGCAGTATGGAGCAATCATCAGTGCAGCAGTGTGGAGCAGTGATCAGAGCAGCAGTGTGGAGCAGTGATCAGAGCTGCAATGTGGAGCAGTGATCACTGCAGCAGTGTGGAGCAGTGATCAGAGCACCAGTGTGTGGAATAGTGGGATCGAGCCAAAGGCAGTTTGGACTGCGATCCAGCAGCAGTGTGGGAAGGCGGATCAGAGCAGCAGTGTGGAGCAGTGATCAGTGCAGCAGTGTGGAGCAGTGGTTAGAGCAGCAGTTTGGAGCAGTGATCAGAGCAGCAGTGTGGATCAGTGATCAGAGCAGCAGTTTGGAACAGTGGCTTGAAAGTAGTGTGAAACAGTGATCACAGCAGCAGTGGACCACAGTGATCAGAGCAGCAGTGTGGACCAGCATCAGAGCAGTAGGAGCAGTGGGATCACAGCAGCAGTGTGAGCAGTGATCAGTGTGGGAGCAGGATCAGGAGCAGCAGGTAGAGCAGTGATCAGAGCAGCAGTGGGAGCAGTGATCACAGCAGTGTGAGGCGGATCAGAGGCAAGGTGGAGCAGTGATCAGAGCAGCAGTGTAGAGCAGTGATCAGAGCAGCAGTGTGGAGCAGTGATCAGCAGCATGGAGCAATCATCAGCAGCAGTGGAGCAGTGATCAGAGCAGCAGTGTGGAGCAGCACTCAGAGCTGAGACTGTGAGCAGTGATCAGAGCAGGAAAGTGAATGCTAGACTGAGTTGCAGTTTGGATCAGTGGGATCTGAGCAGGCAGTGTGGAGCAGTGATCAGAGCAGCAGTGCTGGAGCAGTGATCAGTGCAGTGTGTGGCGCAGGCAGACAGCAGTTTGGGAGCAGACGAGCAGCAGTGTGGATCAGTCAGTGATCAGAGGCAGTGTGGAGCAGTGAACAGAGCAGCAGTGTGGAGCAGTGATCAGAGCAGCAGTGTGGAGCAGCGATCAGAGCAGCAGTGTGAAGCAGTGGTCAGAGCAGCAGTGTGGAGCACTGGATCAGAGCAGCAGTTTGAAACAGTGATCACAGCAGCAGTGTGTGGACCAGTGATCAGAGCAGCAGGTGAGCAGTGACCAGGCATGGCAGCGTGCACTGGCAGCAGTGTGGGAGCAGTGGGCAGCAGTGTGGGAGTGGCACAGAGCAGCAGTGTGGGTTGCGATCACAGCAGGCAGTGTGTGGGAGGCAGTGCATCAGGGAGCAGGTGTGGGTGGAGCAAGGACTCAGAGCTGCAGTGTGGAGAGTGATCAGAGCGGGTGGAAGAGTGATCAGAGCTGTGTGTGGAGAGGATCAGAGCTGCAGCGTGAGCAGTGATGAGAGCAGCAGTGTGGAGCAATGATCAGAGGCAGGTGGAGCAGTGATCAGAGGCAGGTGGGAGCAGAAAGTGATCAGAGCTGCAGTGTGGGAGCAGTGATCAGGAGCAGCAGTGTGCAGTGGGATCAGAGCAGCAGTGGGGAGCAGTGACTGGGCAAAGGGGTGGGAGCAGGACTGTGAGCGAGCAGGGAAGTGAGCTGCTGAGCAGCAGGGATGGCAGAGGCCAGGTGGCGTGTTTTAGCCCGTTGCCTTGCCCAGTGACAGTGTGGACTAAAGTATCAGAGCAGCAGGTGGAGCAGTGGTCAGGTCGCAAGGTGAAGCAGTGATCATAGCAGCAGTGTGAACAGTGATCAGAGCAGCAGCAAAGGAGCAGTGATTATGGCAATGTGGAGCAGTGACTGTTGGCAGCGTGGAGCATTGATCAGAGCTGCACTGTGGGAGCAGTGATCAGAGTGTGCAGCAGTGTGCAGCAATGACTGGTGAGCAGCAGTGGAAACAGTGACCAGAGCAGCAGTGTGGGAACAGTGATCGAGTGTGTGTCAGTGGTCAGTGTATCAGAAACAGCATCACAGTGTGTGAGCAGTGATCAGAGCAGCAGCGTGAGCAGTGATCAGAGCAGCAGTGTGTGCAGTGATCACAGCAGCAGTGTGGGAGCAGTGATTTGAGCAGAAGTGTGACAGTAGTGGGGTGGGAGGCATCACAGCAGCAGTGTGAGCAGTGATCAGACAGCAGTGTGGAGCAGTGGGATTAGGCGGTGTGAGCGCAGTGATCAGAGCAGCAGTGTGGCAGTGATCAGCAGCAGGGCAGTGATCATGAGCACAGGCGGTGGAGCAAGTGACTGCACTAAAGCAGTGTGGCGGCGGACCAGAGCAGCAGTGTGGAGCAGTGATCAGAGCTGCAGTGTGAGCAGTGACTTCAACCAGCGGTGGGAGCAGTGATCAGAGCAGCAGGGAATGAAAGGGCTGATGGGCAGTGTGGGAACAGTGATCAGGAGAGCAGCAGTGTGGGAACGGTGGCTGAGCAGCAGGTGAGCAGTGATCACAGCAGCAGTGTGGGACGCAGCATCAGGATGGGCAGTGATCACAGCAGCAGTGTGGCAGTGACTGCCAGGCAGCAGTGTGGTGATCAGAGCAGCAGTATAGAGCAGTGACTGTGAGCAGCAGTGTGGGAGCAGTGATCACAGTGGCGGAGTGGTGACTGGAGGGTGGTGTGGAGCAGTGATTAGGGAGTGGTGAGTGGCGCATCAGTGCAGTGTGGGCGCGACTCTGAGCAGCAGTGTGGAGCAAAGTGACGACCAGCAGTGGAGCAGTGATCAGGAGCAGCAGTGTGGCGTGATCAGAGCTGCAGTGTGGAGCAGTGATCAACCAGCAGTGTGGAGCAGTGATCAGGAGCAGCAGTGTGGAACAGTGGTCAGAGCAGCAGTGCCGAACAGGATTGAGCAGCAGGTGGAACAGTGGTCAGAGCAGTAGTGGGGTGGAGCAGTGATCACACAGGCAGTGTGTGGACCAGGATCAGAGCAGCAGGGGATATGATCACAGCAGCAGTGTGGAGCAGTGATCACAGCAGCAGTGTGGAGCAGGATCAGAGCAGCAGGAGCAGTGATCAGAGTAGCAGGGAACAGTGATCACAGTGGGGAGTGAGCAGCATCAGAGCAGGCAGTGTGGGCAGTGATCAGCAGCAGTGGGGAGCAGTGATCAGAGCAGCAGCGTGGAGCAGTGATCAGAGCAGCAGTGTGGAGCAGTGATCAGGGCAGCAGTGTGGAGCAGTGACTGAGCAGCAGCGTGCAGCAGTGATCAGAGCAGCAGTGTGGAGCAGTGATTAGAGCCGCAGTGTGGAGCAGTGATCATAGCAGCAGTGTGGAACAGTGATCAGAGCAGCAGTATGGAGCAGTGATTAGAGCAGCAATGTGGAGCAGTGATCAGAGCAGCAGTGTGGAGCATTGATCAGAGCTGCACTGTCGAGCAGTGACGAGCAGTGTGCAGCAACACTGCAGCAGCAGTGTGGAAGCAGTGATCAGAGCAGCAGGAACAGTGATCGGAGCAGCAGTGTGGGGAACAGTGGTCAGAGCAGTGTGAACAGTGATCAGAGCAGCAGTAACAGTGATCACAGCACTGTGTGTGGGGCAGATCAGAGTAGCTGGAGCAGTGATCAGAGCAGCAGTGTGCAGTGATCACAGCAGCAGTGTGGGAGCAGTGATTTGAGCAGCCGTGGGCAGCAGTGATCACAGCAGCAGTGTGGAGCAGTGATCACAGCAGCAGTGTGGAGCAGTGATCAGAGCAGCAGTGTGGAGCAGTGATTAGAGCAGCAGTGTGGAGCAGTGATCAGAGCAGCAGTGTGGAGCAGTGACTGAGTGGCAGTGGGGAGCAGTGATCAGAGCAGCAGCGTGGGAGCACTGGCAGGTGGAGCAGTGATCAGAGCAGCAGTGGAACAGTGATCAGAGCAGCAGTGTGGAACAGTGATCACAGCAGCAGTGTGGAGCAGTGATCAGAGCAGCAGTGGAGCAGTGATCAGAGCAGCAGTGTGGTGCAGTGATCACAGCAGCAGGTGGTTACAGATTTGAGCAGCAGGTGGAGCAGCAGTGATCACAGCAGCAGTGGGGAGCAGTGATCACAGCAGCAGTGTGGGCGGCGGACTCTGTGAGCAGCAGTGTGGAGCAGCAGATGGGAGCAGCAGTGGGAGCAGCATCAGACAGCAGTGTGTGGAGCAGTGATCAGTGCAGCAGTGGGCAGGACACAGCAGGTGGAGCAGTGATCAGAGCAGCAGTGTGGAGCAGCATCAGAGCAGCAGTGTGGAGCAGTGATCAGAGCTGCAGTGTGGAGCAGTGATCAGAGCAGCAGTGTGGAGCAGTGATCAGAGCAGCAGTGTGGAACAGTGATCAGAGCAGCAGTGTGAAGCAGTGATCAGAGCAGCAGTGTGGAACAGTGGTCAGAGCAGCAGTGTGGAGCAGTGATCAGAGGAGCAGTGTGGAGCAGTGATCAGAGCAGCAGTGTGGAGGCGATCACAGCAGTGGGGGAGCAGTGATCACAGCAGCAGTGTGGCAGTGATCAGAGCAGCAGAGCAGGATCAGAGCAGCAGTGTGTGAAACAGCATCACAGTATGGAAGTGTGGAGCAGTGATCAGAGAAAGAGGGAGCAGTGATCAGGCAGCAGTAGCAGTGATCAGAGCAGCAGCGGGAGCAGTGACTGAGCAGTGGGAGCAGTGATCGGGCAGCAGTGTGGAGAAAGTGACTGAGCAGCAAAAGTGATCAGAGCAGCAGTGTGGGAGCAGTGATTAGAGCGAGTGTGGAGCAGTGACTGTAGCAGCAGTGTGGGAACAGTGATCAGAGCAGCAGTAGTGGGAAGCAGCAGCAATGTGAGCAGTGATCAGGAGCAGCAGTGTGGGAGCATTGGATCAGAGCTGCACTGCCCAGCAGTGATCAGAGCAGCAGTGCAGTAAATGATCAGAGCAGCAGTGTGGGAACAGACGAGCAGCAGTGTGGAACAGTGATCGGAGCAGCAGGTGGGAACAGTGGTCAGAGCAGCAGGCGGAACAGTATCGAGCAGTAGTAGGGGAATAAAGATCACAGCATCAGTGTGGGCAGTGATCAGAGCAGCAGCGTGGAGCAGTGATCAGAGCAGCATTGTGCAGCAGTGATCACAGCAGCAGTGTGGAGCAGTGATTTGAGCAGCACTGTGGAGCAGTGATCACAGCAGCAGTGTGGAGCAGTGATCACAGCAGCAGTGTGGAGCATTGATCAGAGCAGCAGTGTGGAGCAGTGATTAGAGCAGCAGTGTGGAGCAGTGATCAGAGCAGCAGTGTGGAGCAGTGATCAGTGCAGCAGTGGGGAGCAGTGATCAGAGCAGCAGTGTGGAGCAGTGATCACAGCAGCAGTGTGGACCAGTGATCAGAGCAGCAGTGTGGAGCAGTGATCACAGCAGCAGTGTGGACCAGTGATCAGAGCAGCAGTATGGAGCAGTTATCAGAGCTGCAGTGTGGAGCAGTGATCAGTGCAGCAGTATGGAGCAATCATCAGTGCAGCAGTGTGGAGCAGTGATCGGAGCAGCAGTGTGGGAACAGTGGTCAGAGCAGTGCAGCAAACAGTGATCAGAGCAGCAGGTGGAACAGTGATTACAGCAGCAGGTGGGACCAGTGATCAGAGCAGCAGTGTGGAGCAGGATTTGAGCAGCAGCGTGAGCAGTGATCAAGGCAGGTGAAGCAGGTCACAGCAGCAGTGTGGAGCAGTGATTAGAGCAGCAGTGTTGAGCAGTGATCAGTGCAGCAGTGTGGAGCAGTGATCAGTGCAGCAGTGTGGAGCAGTGGTTAGAACAGCAGTTTGGAGCAGTGATCTGAGCAGCAGTGTGGAGCAGTGATCACAGCAGCAGTTTGGAGCAGTGATCAGAGCAGCAGTGTTGAGCAGTGATCAGTGCAGCAGTGTGGAGCAGTAGTTAGAGCAGCAGTTTGGAGCAGTGATCAGAGCAGCAGTGTGGAGCAGTGATCAGAGCAGCAGTGTGGGAGCAGTGATCAGGAGCAGCAAGTGAGCAGTGGGGATCAGAGCAGCAGCGTGAGCAGTGATGAGTGCAGCAGTGTGAGCAGTGATCACAGCAGTGTGGGAGCATTGTTTTTAGAAGCAGTGTGGAGCAGTGATCAGAGCAGCAGTGTGGAGCAGCGGTTAGAGCAGCAGTGTGCGACAGGGGTAAGAGGGTTAATGTGCCGCAGTGTTTTTTAGTTTGAAGTTATTCGTTGTCTTATTCCTCATAGAAATAGTTACAAAAGGAGTGCAAGCAAAGGGGCACAATAAAGTGAACTGCAATAAAAATTAAATGTTCGAACATTAGATTTAAACATGATGCATGCTGTGTTTGGAATTGAAACTGGCCCAGACAAGTACAGCTGTAAGAATGTTGCAAAAAGAGTCAGCTTGTACCAACTCTGAATGGACTGTTCTGCACTCGCTGGTTTTTAAGGTGCAATGAAGCAGAATGCTGTAGGAATGCTGTATGACAGGGTGCCCCTGGTGGCTCATCGGTCTAGCGAGAGCACCATATAGGCTATGTCCTTCTCGTGGCGACCGGATTCGATTCCAACTCGGGTCATTTGCCGCATGTCTTCACCCATTCTTCTCCCCAACTTTCCTGTCACTCTCCACTGTATATCTATCAAAATCAAGGAAAAAATCCCAAAAAAATAATATTTGAAAAAAATTTTTAAAAAAAAGGAATGCTGTATGTCACTGACACTGACCGACCCCGCTAAGGGCAGCCATGAGTGACTATGGTAGCTCAAGAGTGCCACATCTGGTAACAGCCTGTACGTGACAGATTCCGGACAACAACCCAAACTGGTCATGAAACGAGGGTCCTAGACATCTGAGGGTGAGTACAAGTTTCTTTCGACACTGTCCATGTGAGCAACACATGCTTATTTCGCGCTTCATAATGTGGCACACATTTTCAATGGGAGACAGGTCTGGACTGCAGGCAGGCTAGTCTATTAACCGCACTCTTTTACATGAAGCCACGCTGTTGTAACACGTGCAGAATGTGGCTTGGCATTGTCTTGCTGAAATAAGCAGGGACGTCCCTGAAAAAGACGTTGCTTGGATGGCAGCATATGTTGCTCCAAAACCTGTATGTTCCTTTCAGCATTAATGGTGCCTTCATAGATGTGCAAGTTACCCGTGCCATGGGCACTAACACATCCCCCTTACCATCATAGATGCTGGCTTTTGAACTTTGCGCTGATAACAATCTGGATGGTTCTTTTCCTCTTCATCCCAGGGGACATGACGTCCATGATTTCCAAAAACAGTTTGAAATGTGGACCCATCAGACCACAGCACACTTTTCCACTCTGCGTCAGTCCATCTCAGATGACCTCGGGCCCAGAGAAGCTGGCGGCGTTTCTGGGTGTTGTTGATATATGGCTCTCGCTTTGCATGGTAGAGTTTTAACTTACACTTGTAGATGTTGCGATGAACTGTGTTAACTGACAATGGTTTTTCAAAGTGGTCCTGAGCCCACATGGTAATATCCTTTCCAGAGTGATATCGGTTTTTAATGCAGTGCCGCCTGAGGGACCGATGATCACGGGCAATTAATGTTGGTTTTCGGCCTTGCCGCTCACATGTAGAGATTTTTCCAGATTCTCTGAATATTTTGATGATGTTATTGTAGATGATTAAATCCCTAAATTCCTTGCAATTCATGTTGAAAGGTTCTTAAAGTTGAACTATTTACAGGATGGTAGATCTCCAGAAATGGTGATAGGCAGCCCTGCTCTAGCTGTTGAATGAAGTGTGCTTTGTTTGTGTCAGAGAGAAAAACCCTGTGGATGGTAGATGTTCCAAACAGGGTTTAGGTCATTATAGAACCCAGTCTTTTGCCAGGCCTGTGCAGCTTTTTACGTGTTGGTAGGCATCAAATTCAAAGTGAATGGCCAGTTCTAAAAACATTTGTTTATGTTGTTTGAACATTAAATGATACTGTCTGCTCTAGAGACACAATACCAGTTGATCTTCAGTATTTTGTTTTACCCATCCATCCATAATTTAACACTTTTATTCCTACCTAGAGTCACAGGGAAGGCTTGAGTCTATCCCAGCATGCAGTGTGTGAGAGACTGGTATGCAGGGTAGGTCCTAGAACAGTGCCCGGCCTTGCAGCCTAATCCATCACAGTGAGTTAACAAAATTTGTGTCTTGTTCTTGGGGACTTGTACTCTAGAGACACAATTCATCTTGTATTTTTACATCCATCCATAATTTACCCATGGGCAATTTAGGGCACCCAGTTATCCGGACATGAATGTTTTTTGACTGTAAGTAGAAATGGTCATACCCCAGAGGCAACACAAATACATGGAGACCACGCAAACTCCTCACAGAAAGAGCCCAGGTCTGATTCAAACCTGTGTGGTAACAGTCTACACCACTACATGACCATGTCCCCCATTTTATTAATTTTTATTTTGTTCTTCTTCAGTGGTGGTGTGGAGTGTTGATGTCTTTGCAGGAGGGAAAGTTGTTTTCCTGGCACAGCTCCCTATAGGGAGTCTCCATGTCACAGGAGATCAGGCCTACTGTGTAATTAGTCAGCCTAAAAGAATGTAGGTGTTGTACATTGACACAGTTATACTGGGGTCCAGGGGATCCTGGACAGGACCCAAAACATACCCATGGAGGACACCTGTGTTAAGGATCAGTTCAGGACTACATTCTACCATGTCCTCGCCATAAAAGCAGTTATTTCAGCAGCACTACTGCTTGTGTTTTCCTGTCCTTTACTGCTTGATAAGATACATTTGCTTTCAGCCATATTTTATTGTTTGTTTTGTCCTCAGCCCTTGTCCTCTATTTTGCCTTCCTAGCAGCTGTACATGTACAATGGGTCAATGTAGTTATGATGTCATCCCAAGTATTGGGCCTCCCCCAGACCAAAGACGAGAAATGAGAAACAATGCAACCAGACCGCTCATAACCACCATCCTCAATTAGTTATTTGCAATTTATTCAAAATACCAGGCTAAGTAGCAGATAAAGCACTTTTTCTTGTGCATGTACCTGTAACCTGCAGGTTGGCTTTTATTATACAAATAGTGTTTAAGACTTTTGGAAAGAAATATTTGAATGAGAATATTTGAATGAATGCATTATTCTTGCTTTTGCTTAATAGCATATTCAGATTCAAGAACATCCCTTGTTTAATTTTTTTAGTGTGAGAGGTGGTCGGAGCAGCAGGGTGTCAATGGCTTTGGCATCTCAGTTATTATTCTTGGCTTCGGACTCAGGGATCTCTGTTTTAGTATGATATTCCGGAGAAGATTATAGTGCCTTGATGAAATTTCTTGGAGAAATTTCTGGAAAAAAAAATCAGAATTTGCTCTCAAATGCTGCTGCCAAATGAATAGGCCTTACTGGTAATATTGTTTGGAACAGAGCAGAGCAACTGAGAGGGTCACATTGAGGCAGAGCTGAGCAAAGTGGCGCGAGAGTACTCGTCATACTTGGCTTAAGGGCGTGGACGCACCTTGTTAAAACCCAGCCGTCTGTGCGCTTATTTGAGTAATTAACTGCCTGTCAGAGTCCCACACAGCTCTCAAAATGGCTCTTAACTCTTCTGCTGTAACTTCAGAGCTTTAGTCGTGGGTGGGTGGGTCACAGAACTCTGACTCTGATTTTCTTCTGTTTGTTTTTTAATTTTTTTTTTCTGTGGAAGCTTTGAATTAAGGTCCTGATGGGACATCCAGACTAGCTCTGTTTAACAGTGAATCAGAAGATCTGAATTTACCAGACAGTGTGGACTTTTGAGGCCAAAAATGTTGCTTTTTTGTTGTTTTGTTTTTTCTGAGCGCACTGTCAGTTTTCTGCAAATCACAGAAGGGTGTGGGCTGACATCTCGCAGAAGGCACTCTGATGTGCTGCCAGGTTAGAAGCCAGAAAGTTCAGTTTACTGACAGTGCTTGTACATCAATTTACAGGGTTGGCATGGTTTTCTTTAAAGTTAGCCCTTGAGTTCTGTTGGAATCAGCAACAAAGTGTAAATTGTGAATAAAATCAAACCGCAATGACTTTCAAATCACACCAGCCAGTATTTTATTGACAATAGAACAGAGATAACATAGCAAATGTTGAAATTGAGAAATTTAACAATTTTATCCATAAAATGAGCTCATTTCAAATCTGATGGCTGCTACAGGTCTCAAATAAGTTGGGACAGGGGCCTGTTTACCATGGTGTAGCATCCCTTCTTCTTTTTAACACAGAGTGGAGGTGTCTGGGCATTGAGGAGACAAGTTTCTTGAGTTTAGCCATTGGAATTTGATTCCACTCTTGTTTAATACAGGCTTCCAGCTGCTGGAGAGTTCTGTGTCTCCTTTGCCGGAATTTTCGTTTAATTATGCGCCAAATGTTCTCAATCGGTGAAAGATCAGGACTGCAGGCAGGCCAGTTCAGCACACGGACTCTTCTACCACGAAGCCATGCTGTTGTAATAGCTGCAGTATGTGGTTTTACATTGTCCTGCTGAAATACACAAGGCCTTCCCTGGAATAGATGTCAACTGGAGGGGAGCGTATATTGCTCTAAAACCTTTCTATACCTTTCAGCATTCATGTTGCTTTTTAAAACATGCAAGTGTCCCACACCATATGCACAAATGCATCCCCATACCATCAGAGATGCTGGCTTTTGAACTGAACGCTGATAACAGGAGTGGTGGTCTTTCTCCTCTTTAGCCCGGAGGACACAACGCCCATGATTTCCAACAAGAATGTCAAATTTGGACTTGTCTGACCACAGGACCCTTTGCCACTTTGCTACAATCCATTTTAAATGAGCCTTGGCCCACAGAACACGGCGGCGCTTCTGGATCATGCTCAACAATGGCTTCCTTTTTTGCATGATAGAGTTTTTAGGTGGCATCTGTGGATGGCACGGTGGACTGTGTTTACAGACAGTGGTTTCTTGAAGTATTCCTGGGGCCATTTAGTAATGTCAATGACAGAATCATGCCGGTGAGTGATGCAGTGGCGTCTGAGGGCCCGAAGATCACGGGCATCCAGTAAAGGTCTTCGGCCTTGTCCCTTACGTACAGAGATTTTTCCAGAATCTTTTGATGATGTTATGCACTGTTGATGATGAGACCTTCAAAGCCTTTGCAATTTGACGTTGAGGAACATTGTTTTTAAAGTATTCCACAATTTTTTTATGCAAGCCTTCACAGGTTGGAGAGCCTCTGGCCATCTTTACTTCTGAGAGACTCAGCCTCTCTAAGGCATCCCTTTCATAGCCAATCATGTTACACACCCGATGCCAGTTAACTTAATTACTTGCTAAATGTTCTTTCAGCTGATTCTCTTATATATTCAATTCTTTTTCAGCCCTTTTTTGCCTGTGTCCCAACTTTTTTGAGACCTGTTGCAGCCAGAAAATTTGAAATAAGCTCATTTTGTGGATAAAAATGTAAAATTTCTCCGCTTCAACATTTGAAATGTTATCTATGTTCTATTGTAAATAACATATTGGCTCATGTGATCTGAAAGTCATTGCATTTTGATTTTATTCACAATTTACACTTCGTCCCAACTATTTCAGAATTGGGGTTGTACACACACACACACACACACACACAGAGTTGTGCTCGAAAGTTTGCATACCCTAGCTGAATTTGTCAAATGTTGCCATTTATTTTGAAAATCATGCAAAACACTTGTCTTTTATTTGAGGATAGTGATCATGTGAAGTCATTTATCATCACATTGGTGTTTGGCTCCTTTTTAAATCATAATGATAACTGAAATCACCCAAAATGGCTGTGATCATAAATGTATATGCCCTTGAATGTTTGATTAGGTTACATTGACACAAGGTGACACACTCAGGTTTAAATGGCTACTAAGAGTTCCACACCTGTACCTTATTAAATTGTAACTAATGCCTGTGTATAGTCATTGATTTTGTTAGCTCCCGAGTGGATGCACTGATCTGGCTAGACTCTGAGCCATGGGGAGCGGAAAAGAACTGTGCAAGGACCTTTGTAACAGGGTAGTTCAACTTTTTAAAGATGGGAAAGGATATAAAAAAATATCCAAATTCTTGAAAATGCCAGTCAGTACTGTTCAGTCTGTGATAAAGAGGTGAAAAATTAGGAGACGTGTTGATACCAAGCCAAGGTCAGGGAGGCCAAGAAACATTTCAGCCCAAACTGCCAGGAGAATTGTTCGGGACACAAAGAATTATCCACAAGCTGCCTCAAGAGAAATACAGGATGCTCTGGGAGGTGTTGTCGCTTCAAGGAGCACAATAAGGAGGTACTGAAACAACAAAGAGCTGCATGGTCGAGTTGCTTGAAGGAAGCCATTATTGTGCCAATCCCACAAAAAAGCCCACCTAAAATATGCCAGACAACACCTTGACACACCTCACAACTTCTGGAATACTTTCATTTGGAGTGACGAGACCAAAATAGAACTTTATGGCCACAACCATAAGCGCTATGTTTGGAGAGCAGTCAACACCATTCCCACTGTTAAGCATGGTGGTGGCTCTTTGATGTTTTGGGGGTGTGTGAGCTCTAAAGGCACAGGGGATCTCGTGAAAATTGATGGTAAGATGAATGCAGCATTCTACCAGATACTAGTGGACAATTTGCATTCTTCAGCAAGAAAGCTGCGCATGGGACGCACTTGGACTTTCCAGCATGACAATGATCCAAAGCACAAGGCCAAGCTGACCCTCCAGTGGTTACAGAAGAGAAAGGGGAAGGTTCTGGAGTGGCCATCACAGTCTCCTGACCTCAATATCATTGTGTTTCTTTGGGGAGATCTCAAACGTGCAGTTCATGCAAGACGACCAGAGAATTTGCAGGAGCTGGAGGGATTTTGCAAGGGAGGATGGGCTACTAAACCACCTGAGAGAATTAGGGGCCTCATTAACAACTATCACAAAAGACTGCACGCTCTTATTGATGCTAAAGGGTGCAATCCACAGTATTAAGAACTATGGGTATGTACACTCAGTTCATTTGAACTTTTTTCCTTATTGCCTTGTTTTATTTAATGATTGTGGCATTCTACTTGACCTGCAGTTGGATGTGAATCCAGTAAGAAATAAAAGAAATGTGATTTGCCTGGCTAATCATATTTTCTTGAAAAAAAATGTTACCTATTTTTTAAATTCAGCCAGGATATGCAAACTTTGAGCACAACTCTATGTACACTACCAGTCAAAAGTTTTAGAACACCCCAATTTTTCCAGCTTTTTATTGAAAATTATACAGTTTACTGACTCATTGTACTCTGGAATAAAAGCATAGACATGACAGAACATATAAACAATCGAAGTTAAAAAAGAAATCATGGAATCAATTTATGAACCAAAATGTATTCTAAACTTTTGACTCAAAGTAGCCACCTTTGGCAGATATAACGGCTGAACACACGCATGGCATTCTTTCTACAATGGAAATCAAATATTCTTCAGAAAGTTCTTCCCAACTCTGTTGCAGAAGTTCCCACAAATGTGTGGCACTTGTAGGTTGCTTTGCTTTCACTCTTCTGTCCAGTTCATCCCAAACCATCTCGATGGGGTTTAAGTCTGGAGACTGTGCTGGCCACTCCATGTTTTCAAGCTTACCATCTTGTTCTTTTTTCCTAAGGTAGTTCTGGCAGAGCTTGGGCTTATGTTTTGGGTCATTATCTTGCTGTAGGATGAACCCCTGACCAACTAGGCGCATACCAGAGGGTACTGCATGGCGCTGCAGAATGCTGTGGGAGCCGTTTTGATTCAGGGTGCCTTTCACTCTGTAAGTCACTGACCCTGGATCCAGCAAAACAGCCCCAGACCATCACGCTTTCTCCTCCATGTTTGACAGTTGATGTCACACACTGAAGAACCATCCTTTCACCTACTGTACAGTGTACAAAAAACCTGGGCAACCTTCCCTTTGGTTTAAAACTTCTGACAGTTCACCACTTACCCTTGTACCATTTCAAGCTATTCGTTGGACTGGAACTGCATAATTTTCAATAAAAAACTGGAAAAATTGGGGTGTTTTAAAATTTTTGACTGGTAGTGTGAGTGTGTATATACTGTATATATATATATCTATATATATATATATATATATATATATATATATATATTCCATAAATGATGAAAAAACAGTGAGATACAACCCATGAGATACAGGTTTTGGTATTACACACGTGTAATACAACTTTCTCACATTGCAATTGGTCAGATTCTGTTCACTGGCAAACCCAGTAACATTACCAATCCTCCTGCTGGTAGCCATCAACCATCGATGGAATTAGTTTCTAGTTTGCGGTTTTTTCATGTCAATGGGATGAATAATTCACTCACTAGCATGCTCACACTTTTTGCCATTAAAGTAATAAGTAAAAAGGTTTTTACAAATAATAATACCCTGACATTCATGGTTCCCAAATTCGTGAGCCCGAGATATCCAATTAATGAAACTCCACTGGTAATTTTTGTTTATTCCAAGTCTTCAGCGAGGAATAAATGAAAATTGCTATTTTTGTTTCATAAGTTTGATATCTTGAGCTTGCTCATTAGAGATCCTCTATATATACACTACAGGCCAAAAGTTTGGGGCCACCCTCAGATTTTTAATTGTGCACCAAGTGGAATGTGACCCCTTGGTTTTGGGGAGTCCATTTATACAGCATGCCTTCTTGTTACATAAAATTGTTCACGTCCTAGTGACATAAAATCATGTAACACAAAGGTATTGGAACTCAATTATAAAAAATTGTGGTCAGTGGTAAATCAATCAAGACAGCTTTAAAATGTGGTCTGAGGTCTGGAATTCACCCAAAACTTAATGGCTTCCTATATTTTATGCACTGAAGTCATTTCATGTGCAAACAAGCATTCAGAGAATTCATAGTCTCGCCCAACAGCCCGAAATTTATGTCATGCCGTGAGGTCAGGCCAAGGTGTTTACATGTGAAAGATGATTGAAATCAGTCAAGTGGTTCTGGAGATATCTGCCCGGAAACACACACACACACACACAGACAGACTCACAAGGTGATTACAATAGCCTTGCAAACCCCTACGAGGGCTCGACTAAAAATAAGGAAAGAACAGTTGATGTGTGATTTTTTTTTTTTTTTTTTAATCTGTGGGTGGCCCCAAACTTTTGGCCTGTAGTGTATATATAAGTTGATGTATATCAGTTAAAAACCATGATTATAAGTGGCGGCATGAAGTAAGAAATACTAATGAAATAGCTTTCTGATAGAACAGCATTAAGCATCTCTTATTGAGCTGTAAAAAAGACTCCTTTCAGAGCGTGACGGTTAAAGAAAGATGAAAACACTGAGCACTCAGCTCACTGGCTCTGTGCTCAGACTCAGAATTACAGCTCAGCTCAATTCTCACTGTGGTCGTGGTCAGGAAAGCATGTAGCTTCTCTAAATCTATTACAGCTACTGGGGTCCCCAGTGCTCGGGAAGGTTGGCCCCTGCGTAGTCTAATCGACTGCACATTTTCTCTAATAAATAAACAGCTGAGTTAAATAACATTAATAAATTACATTGATGAATTTAATATCATGCTGCAGTTCCCTGGCCTGGGGTGTGGCGAGAAATTAATAGGCCACTGAAAGTATATACGTAGTTGGGCAGCACTGTGGCGCAGTGATTAGCACTGTTGTGTGGCAGTACGGAGGTTCAGGGTTTGAGGCTCGGCCTGCCAGGACCTCTCTGTGTGGTGTCAACATGTTCTCCCTGTGTCTGCATGGATTTTCCTTGGGTACTCTGGTTTCCCCCTCTCTGTAAGCCATGCTCTGTAGAAACACCCCCACCAGTGCCCCTGACCAATGCTGTGGCACCTAGAAGAAGTTGAATACGCCCCCAGGTGCAGCACTGAGGCTGCCCACAGCTCCTAAGCAACTGGGATGAGGCAAATGCAGAGGAAAAAATGCTTCACAGGGTTCAATATCATACACCAGGGGTCCCCAATCTTTCCCAGAAAGGGCCGGTGTGGGTGCAGGCTTTCATTGCAACCAAGCAGCCACACACCTGATGTTACTAATCAAGCTTATTAGCAAAGAGTGCAGGGGTTGATTAGTAGTATCAGGTGTGTAGTTGCTTGGGGACCTCTGTCATATACCTTATCTTAGTTCTGGACTCCCCATTTATCTGCTGAGTTTTTTGGGCCTAAAATAGCTGAGCTCTCCACATACGCACCACCTCCAATCTCTGCAAGATGAGGACACCTAAAATCATCATCACCTTTCACCCTCTTACCTGCCTAAAGCAGAGACGCACTCTCACCAGGTGGCCAGAGGAGGCGCTGTTGCAGCATTAGGGGATGGTAGTCAGACTGACTCCCTCTGTCCTCCACACAGCCTGTGTGTGGTACCCAGCCTGAGGCCTCTGCCTGCATGAATCTGCTCTTTAAATTCTTTTTTCACTGGTACATATATGATTTTGTTCAGGTAAGATTCACTGGAAGATAATGCATTTATTGCTGCCAACGCAGCTCATAACCAAAGGGCTGCCCACTAGAAACATCAGTTACTGCATTTTCTTTCATTAATCTGAGAAGCCCTTTACACTCTTATTCTCTCTCTCCTCTTTCCTTTCTTCTTTTTCTCCATGACACCATTCTCTCTCTTCTCCTGCTTACTCTGTCTCTTACTCTCAATATTTTTTTTTACTCTCAGTTGCTTTTTTGGCTTGACAGCAAAGTGAAGAGGATTTAACAGCCAAAGCCTTCAGGAGCATAAAATGCTCACAGCAACAAAGCACACAATGCCTGAAAGAAAGCGTTATTTCCTCTTAATTACAGACTCCTTCCATTAATTGATCAGACATTACAAACAATTACAAAGCATTATACTGGAATGAATCCTAGGATGTTTATTGATTGACACCACTAAAAAGATCATGTTCAGAATGATGTAATTAGAAAGAGACAATACTTAGCACTCCTTGTGTCTCAAAAACATGTGATTAGCAGCAAAACTGTTTTCCAGTTATATTTCAATGACAATGGTTAGCACTGCTGCCTCACAGCAAGAAGGTTGTGGGTTCGAATCTGGCCTGGGCCCTTTCTATGTGGAGTTTGCATGTTCTCCCCGTGTTTCGCGTGGGTTTCCTCTGGGTACTCCGGTTTCCTCCCACAGGCCAAAGACATGCACACCAGGCTGAATGGAGACACTAAATTGCCCACAGGTATGAGTGTGAGAGCGAATGGTGTGTGAATGGTGTGTGCGCCCTGCGATGGATTAGCGAGCTGTTCAGTGTGGGGTGCTGCCTTCACCCATAGCCAGCTGGGACAGGCTCCAGCTCCCCTGCGACCGTACTGAGGAATAAGCAGATATACAGAATGGATGGATGGATATTCCCATTGATTCATTTTCACTCATTTGTTTGGAAAAAATATAAAATGGGAATTATGAGTCATTGGATGGCTTTATTTTGGTTTTGGTTCTGTTGGCCTTGTCAATCACCAGATCTGCATCCAATTGAACGTGCATTTTATATGCTGAAGAGGAGACTGATGGTGAAATTTAACAAATGTTGAAAAAAGATCACATTGTTCAACATTATATTAAACCGTACAATATCTTCTCTGGGCGTGAAAATGGGAAGGCAATGTTCAACAGGTGCTGCCATCTCTAAAGTGTTTCTAAACAGTCTGGTTTTTTGTTTGTTTGTTTTTTTGTTTGTTTTAACCATCTCTCAAACCTTCACTCTGCAGTGAGCATTTATCAATTAATGGACAAGCAGCTCCCTCATAATCAAACTCAAGGACTTGTTGCAGCAAAATGCCAACAATTCAACAATAGCAGAGTGTATATATGTGCTAAAAGGACTACAAACAAATTGGCCTGAACCGTACAATCACCTGTCAAATATTTTGTTGGTCCCCCTCTTACTGTGAAAACAAACTCTGCCAAGCTGACACCCTTTTGAATTCCAAGACCCTGGATCACCTGACGGAATATTTCCCAGAGCATTTTTAGTTATTAATTTTTTAAATTTAACCTTTATTTAACCAGATAAACAATTGAGATAAAATCTCTTTTGCAATAGTGACCTGGCCAAGAAGGCAGTACACAGCAGGTTGCATATTTGGACAAAAAAACAGGACAATAACAATAACATGACACTACACACTATTACAAAACAATACAAAACGATCAGACCACCAACCACGAACAGTACAAGTGATATGTATTTGATTAGAATATAAACTGTAGACCCCAACTGAAGGCTCTCGTATATGATCTACTAAAATCTAATCATAGACAACAATTAAGACCCAGACTAAAATCGAGAATATTCAATCAACCAGAGGTGATAGGAGTTATATATAGGCACAAACTTGGAGCAGATGTAGGAAAGTAATTTCCCAAGACTGGCCTTGTATGTTAAAATATACCAAAGCTGCATCATGTACAATATGAGGACTATCGAACATGTTTATAAAAGGTACAATGATGAGTCTTGAACTCTGAGTTTGTGATGTATCTCAAAGCAGCATGATAGAGAGGGTCAAGTTTGGCCAAGATAAAGGGGCAAGCAAATCTATAAATAGTGTTTCTGTAATCTAGCTGAGACTGGAAAAGGGCTGTTACCAGGCATTTACGTGAGGAAGTTGAGAAGCAGGTTTTAAATCTGTATAAGAAACTTAACGTCAACTTGAGTTTTTTTTTGTCAGATTTCCTACATGATGTTTAAAATTCTTTGATTATTAAATTAAAGGTCTTTGTCCAGGAGATGGGGAGGCCCCGGGACTCCTATGCGCAAACAACATGGCTTTGGTTATGTTAGTATTCAGAGGAAGTCTGGCTTCACTAAGTGCATGCTGTAAAGAGATAAAATCAGCCTGAAGATTAGAAAGTGCTGCCTCCAGAGCGGGAGCAGAAGAAGACAAGATTGTATCATCTTCATACATATGATACGAAGAATATTTAGACTGGTTGCAGATGTTATTTGTATGCAGGAGAAAGAGTAAAGGTCCAAAGATGGACCCTTGTAGGACCCCCTTGAACAAGGTAACTGGATCAGACACAAAATGGCAAAATCTAACCAACTGGACTCGATTTGTGAAGTAACTTTGAAACCATCTGACCACATCACTATCAACACCAACCATTTGCAAATTATTAATTAAAATTTGGTGATCCACTGTGTCAAATGCCTGAGTCATATCACTAAACAAGGCAACACTGAACATTTTATTTTTATCACACATCACTCCCCCTCCATCATCTTGTCTTCTTCCCACAATGCATCACAGTACACACTTACCCAGTGTGATGGAGCGGCACCATCATTACTCAGCAGGCAGCACATTTGCTCAGAGACATGCATCTCGCTGCACTTTCACCGTCTCTGGTAGTGGCTGCCGACAATCCAAACTCACACGAACCACACAGAGTCTTGTCAAACTTTCCCCGCTTCCTTCCGTACTCATTAACTGGATACTTGACTCAATAGCATTTTCTAGTTCTCCCTCTGTTTCACGATTACAGACATGAGTGCACTCTTGTCGGTCTCGCATAACTTTAAGCATACATTACACATTCATACATAAGCACCCAGCACCGCATCTCCACGTGTTGTTTGCTACTGGAAAGGTAACCGGAGCAAGCCACTCTACAGTCTTTTATGGGAGTTTTGGCGCGCCAATACAGAAATGTGGCATATGTATTATTTATTTATTTTTTTACTTTTTTCCCTTTTTTATTGTATAGCATGGTATCAAGTAAAATGTAACAAGCCCCCCTGCCCACAGTTTAGGTGGACATTTGTTGCAGTAGGCCAATGAATGTTAATTATCTCTAAATGTGATTATTTGAACTTTGAACCCAGAGGGAGGGGCTTACCCTGTATAAGCAGCTGCTGTGGCAGTATGGGTTTGAATCGTGTTACACAGCAGGTAAAGGCTCATGGGACACATAGTGTGTAAAGTGTTCTGCCTTGTTTTTTTTTTTTTGAAGAAACTTTTGAGTTATTGACAAACTTGTTTTTTTTCTTTCTTGTTTTTTGTAAATAGTATTTTTTCTTTTTTTGTTTTTAAGTGCACTTTCCACTATATTTTTGAGCAGCACTTGGGGAGATGGAAATTAAAACCCATCAAATTAGACCTTTTTTTGACTGTGCCATGGTTTTTCCATTTTATTTTAGGAATTTTTCAAACGAACCCCGCAACACCCAGCTATTGGACATGATGTAAAAGAAAACAGGACTCACTGGAACAGATGAACATCTTCATTCACTTCAAGGTCCAGTAATGACATTCTGTGCACATATTTGGCGCTTTTAGTCGAGGACCAGGGTTAGAACGGGCACTCTGCCTAGTCTGTAGCGGATACAGTAGAAAGTGTTAAGACACATTCCTTACATTAGTATCATTAAAATTGTCTGTGACTCATGCCATGGTAGCCCTCCTGTCGGTGAGGACCAGACAAGATAACCTTTGTCTTCCTTTACTTTGGGAAGATTGCCATGGTAACCTAGGATGATGCTGGTAAAAATATCTACGCTTTCTGCCATAATGAGCACATTTAGAGCATCAGCAGGGACCACAGGAAAACTGCCGTTTGGTGACAGCGGGGGCGATGGTCACGCTTATGATTCAGCAAATCAATCTGCTGCAGAATCACTGGTGCACACTCCTCACCTGATATTCCTTCGGTCAATCATTGTCAGCTGTGCTGGTGAAGCACTTGGAAACATTACAGTCCCATTCCTGACACAGACTGAACTGAATGTGCCATAAATGAGAATGTGATTGTAAATGTGATAAAGTCATTCTCAAGAGAGGCTAACAGATGAAAGCAGATCACAGGGAAATGAACATCTTATTTCATTGACCTGTTTAGCTGAAGCTGGTGCCTTGCTGTGAATACCTGATCACAGGGCTTCGTCTGAGAAGCTTTGCCTTTTATTCATTCAGTCAACTGCTGTCTGCCAGAATCTGTTCAGCACCATGGAGAGCTGCCAACAACAGACACAACTGAAGCTGAATCTGATGACAGATACTGATGAGATTTACCTACAGCCAAATGCTGCTGAGATTTAACTACAGCCAAACACTGCTGAGATTTATCTACTGCCAAACACTGCTGAGATTTAACTACAGCCAAACGCTGCTGAGATTTACCTACAGTCAAACACTGCTGAGATTTAACTACAGCCAAACGCTGCTGAGATTTACCTACAGTCAAACACTGCTGAAATTTAACTACAGCCAAACACGGCTGAGATTTAACTACAGTCAAACGCTGCTGAGATTTACCTACAGTCAAACACTGCTGAGATTTAACTACAGCCAAACACTGCTGAGATTTAACTACAGCCAATCAGTGCTGAGATTTACCTACAGCCAAACAGTGCTGAGATTTAACTACAGCCAAACAGTGCTGAGATTTAACTACAGCCAAACAGTGCTGAGATTTACCTACAGCCAAACACTGCTGAGATTTAACTACAGCCAAACGCTGCTGAGATTTACCTACAGTCAAACACTGCTGAGATTTAACTACAGCTAAACACTGCTGAGATTTACCTACAGCCAAACACTGCTGAGATTTACCTACAGCCAAACACTGCTGAGATTTAACTACAGCCAAACACTGCTGAGATTTAACTACAGCCAAACACTGCTGAGATTTACCTACAGCCAAACAGTGCTGAGATTTAACTACAGCCAAACACTGCTGAGATTTAACTACAGCCAAACAGTGCTGAGATTTAACTACAGCCAAACACTGCTGAGATTTACCTACAGCCAAACACTACTGAGATTTACCTACAGCCAAACACTGCTGAGATTTAACTACGGCCAAACACTGCTGAGTTTTAACTACAGCCAAACACTGCTGAGATTTAACTACAGCTAAACACTACTGAGATTTAACTACAGTCAAACACTGCTGAGATTTAACTACAGTCAAACACTGCTGAAATTTAACTACAGCCAAACACTGCTGAGATTTAACTACAGTCAAACACTGCTGAGATTTGTCTGCCGCCAAACACTTCTGAGATTCACCTGCAGCCAAATACCACCGAGATTTACCTGCAGCCGAACACTGCAAAAAATTTCCCTGCAGTAAAACACTGCGGAGATTTACATGCATTCAAACACTGCTGAGATTTATCAACAGCCAAACCCTGCTGAGATTTGTATGCAGCCAAACACTGCAGAGAAACACTGCTGAGATTTACCTGCAGCCAAACACTGCTGCCATTTCCCTACTACCAAATACTGCTGAGATTTACCCACAACCCAACTCTGCTGAGTTTTGCCGACAGCAAAACACTGCAAAAATTCACTTGCCTCCCCAGAAAAAAAACGATTGTTTGGTTTTTCTCCATAAAGGAACCCTAAATATTTCTTTATGGCTCTATATCAAAAGTATAAACTCTTCCAGATTGGACCAGTTTATGCTTGACAAAGTGATCACAAGTTTCCCTTCAGAACCTCTTTTATTTCTGAGTGGGTACAGCCCCGCGCTTGTGAGGTTTCCTTATATCCACATTCACTTGAAGTCTGCCCACACAGAGCAGAGGATGATGGGACATTGGTGATGTTAAGAGGTGTGATATTTCCCATAACAGCATAAACTGCTGCCCCCTTTGGGAGAAACTCAGACGCTTCTGCATTAATGCTGCCCACTCACTGTTCTGTGAGCCCACACAGCGGATTTTCTTAATTTAGCTCTTACATCCTGTACTGCTTTCAATTTCTGTTTCAGCTCTTTTTAATAAGGACATGCAAACCCTGTTATTCGTGGCTCATATTGTCTTCCAACTTCCTGCAGTTATAAAACGCAGCATGAATATGCCAGTGATGCTTGAAACCATATGTGTGTGTGTGTGTGTGTGTGTGCGCGCACACGCATGTGGACGTTACTGTGTGAGTGTCAGTGATCACTATTGTGTGTGTCTGTGAATGCTACAGTGTGTCTGTAGATGCTACTGGGTGTGCAAGTGTACACTTGTGTGTGTGTGTGTGTGTGTGTGTCTGTGTAGGAATCTGATCTGTGTGTTTGTCAGCAGTGTTTATGTAGAATTGTATATGTTTGTTTTTGTTTGCATTTAATGTGCGTATGTGCACGTGTGAGCGTGCATGTGTGTGCATTTGAGGAGATGCGTGTGCATGTGCCAAATTGCACAGTGAACAATTGGAGTTTTGTTTTCCTGTGGAATGCAAGATCTCTCTCTCTCTCTCTCTTGCTCTGCCTCTCTCTTTCTCTCTGTCTATCTGCCTCTCTCTTTTTTGCAATAATGATCTGCTCTCTACATCCAGCATTGCCAAGAAGAAAACATCTGGTTGTGAGGCTGGTGGTTAAATGAATAATTCATCAGGACAAAACTGGATAGGAGTGGACAGCAGAACTCGGCCAAAGCTAAGATTTAGCCCGTTAGTTGAAGCACCTTCCACCCACATTTAAAGAAAAAATATGCACTCTCCGAAAAAAATGGATGCACATAGTTTGGGCGACTCGATTGCTAGGAAGTGTAACGCCTGACGGCTGTACTTCGTTGCTCTGGGCTTGCAGGTTTGACTCCAAGAATTGGCACTGCCCCTGTACCCAAGATGTTTCTGCTAAGTGAATATCAGTTAATATCCTGCTTCATAACTGGATTAAATGTGAAATGCTCAGACCAAGGGCTTCTTAAAAGTAAATGTAAGTGGATTTTAAGAAGAAGGGCGACATAAATTATTAACCCCTTTGCGTAGAAAACAAATCTGGCTATTTATGTGTTACCTTATTTAGGGCTTTATAATTCAAGATTGCAGCTCCACAGAGCTGAAGAGAATGGCTCAACACTTGAAGCAGTGAGTCAATCAAGACACTTGAAGCATTGAGAATTCCATCGAATTTCCGTTTATTTTCATGATTTTGGTAGAGAAAAAGGGCTGCAAACATTAAAAATCTTCATGAAAGGTCAGCATAGAAATATACATTTCTGGGAGCATAATCTCCTTGACCACAAGTATTCATCTGAGCATTAAATTCTAAATTACCAACTCTCTAGGAGCGAAATAAGACAGCTCTCCAGGTGGCTCCCCAAACTCTAAGATCCTTCAAAATGGTGCACTGTCAAATCATAAAATAATCACATATTTAACACAAATCAACTTTTTACGCATTAAATTCGATCTGAATGAATGATTTTCTGGTTGAATTTAGCATGAGTTTATCAATATAGGTATAGTTGGACATCAATGGTCACCAGTAACCTTTCCAAACGCAAAACATACCTTTTCATCATGATAAAATTTAGAATTTTGTCAATTTTTCTGCAGAGTTCCACAAGCCAGCACACATACTCATTAATGGAACTGCCTATTTAAAGGTCAGAACACCCTGCAATGGAAAGCTAGCATTTCGGAGCTTGTGACCTGATATAAACACTTTCCACACCTTATGAGGGACAAGTATAACTCACCAACTCTGAAATAATATCTGAAATATACCTTATCATAACAGAACAGACATTCCTCTATCAGGAAAAACCAAAAATGCCAGCTCATGCAGCAGCTATTATCAGCAAAGACTAACGGTTACTCTTACTAACAAAAGTGGCACACAAGCTTTGTGATCATCATGATAATGGAAAACCAAGAATAAAAATCAGCTAGTCAGCTACCCATTGGTAAAAAAAAATAACATTGCACTGACTCATAAAATGAACAAAAACCTTTCTTCATTGAATCCTTCCTCCAGAGACACAAATGTATCGGGCAGAAGGAACCCTCCAGTCCTGTTTCATTCTGAATAATTCCCATTGACTAAGTCATCTCATTTAAGTCCCGTAAATGCAAGTGAACACTTCAGGTAGGTTTTGGGAGTGTTTTTCATTTGAAATCGCGTCATTTTCAGCTGCGCAATCGTGCGCAATGTTAATAGAATATAACCTACCTTGCTGTTACGCAAAGGTTTATATACTGTTCCGATTGTCTGATCAATGTCTTTCAGTTACTGTGGAAAGTTTATTCTCTCTGGAATTGGATAAGAAACATGACAATCAATACATCATTACCGGGGAAGTTTCAGGAGGGCATGAACTATAAGTGTGCATTCCGCAGATGAGCCTAAGTAAATAATTGAGTGATTGGCTATCAACATGAGTACTGAGGAGGACATAAGGGAGAGTTGAATTCATCGATGGAGGAATCTACGCATAAATCCATGGTAGGGAACTAAGCATTTTTGATATTTGATGACTATAATTCATAGTACAATGACATAGCATCAATACCATGTCGAATTTTTGCTTCAGAAAACCGATCTTTCTCAACTACTAATTTGGATATCATTGGCTTACTATAGCTGAAGTGGTTGCTACAGAGGACAAAGTTTTTTTTCTGTCACAAGTGATCTTTTTTTAACTGCTGGATAGATACTATGGACAAGTATATTCAGCAGTTTGCGCATCAGGCTTAGCTGAGGAATTTAATTCATGCAACTCCTGAAAGACAGGGATGCTACTGAACTCATCCATATTCTAAACTGTGTTTGAGCTCAGCTTGCTAGTGAATATTCAATAACTGATCTGGCTGTGCCATCAAGTGATAGAATAGTGTAACTGCATGCATAAATTTACAGCTCCATGTCTGCTGGTGTCTACATCTGCACAGAGGGGTTAATGAAATAATAACTGCATGAAATCCGTCTTTCGTGTAGTTAGTGCCAAAAGTATAATATCTTCAGCATGCAGAAGAGTCTCATGGATTGGAATTTGTATTTCTGCTTTCAATTTCATTTAGAGCAACTTTCCGCCACAGTGTAAAGTAATTAAGCAGAATTGGTTTAATAAAAATATCCACCTATACAGACAGATTAACTTGGAAAATATAATCTTCTAAATTGCTCTTGATAAGCATAATTGCTGACTATACCGAGAGCCTATTCAACACAGCTCCTCGTACAGAATGCGGTAATCTCCCTACAATACAACTGCAACTCGACAGGTCCACCATCCTGGGCCATTTAACCCCAGTGGCTCATCCAGAATGCAGCTACCAGACTCAGCTTCAACATTTCCACGTGACTCCACTACTGAGATCCCTTCAATAAGGTTAGATGTAAAGTCCTGACTCATCTTCAAGATTTCCATATATTACCCCACTACTGAGATCCCCTAACTAGGGTCACATTTAAAGTCCTGACTCTGGCTTGTGCTGTAGATAACAGAATGGCCCCTTCATACCCACAGGAAGTAATTGCTCAGTACAGGCCTGCTCTGCCACTCTGCTCTGCTGCATCAGGTCGGCTAGATCTTCCTTTCCTCTGTCTGAATGGCAGCTTCACAATCCCAAACCCAGAGACTCTCCAGCCTATTTCCACAGAGATGGAATGAGTTTCTCATGTCCCAAAGACCTGCATAGTCCCAGCAGATCTACTGTCCTGGTTGTAAGACTCATCACTTCCTATTTCCACAATGATGGAATGAGCAACTCATGTCCCAAAGACCCGCGCAGTCTCAGCAGATCAACTATCCTCGCCTGAAGACTCGTCACTTCAGGCGTAAATCCTCTCCATCATATGGAAACTTTCTGTTCCTCCGAAAGTTTGGTGCGTGTTACAATTAATTTATCACTTTCACTTGCACTGATTGCTCTTTAATTACAAATTTAGCTGAGAGATAGAATGCATACTTTGAATGTGCAATGTGATGTTATTCCAAATTGAAAAATTTAATTTTCATTTTTGTTTAATTGAAATAATCATGGTTGGGTCTCCTGCATTGCAGATGTGCTTAAAAGGTAACCTGAAAATTCCGTCTTTCTATCTTTTTTTATTAAGAGTACTTTGTGAGTAAAATACTTTTCTGAACTGAATGTAGCCTATTATTTCATCACCCTTACATCACATTAAGAAAGAAGCTTTATGTAGTTTAATTGCCAGTGGATTATTGTTATAATCGGAAAATGATTTAGATCAGGTCTGGAATTATACTGGTTTCAAAGGGTTTCATGAATGTGCGCCAAAATTACCCATTTTAAAGATTATAAAATTTAATCTTGCGAATTCAGTTGTCAAAGATCATAAAAACAAGTTGCAGTGCATATATTCTTTTCATTATCATTATAATAATTATAATAATTTTATTATTATTTAATGCCCCTTTATTGCAAATTTCAGTTCAATTGAATCATTGGTTCTTGATACACACATTCATGTCCCTTATCATGTTCATTAATAAATTGCCAGACCTGCTTTTTTACGGCATTTACAGGTTTGCTGCTGCAATCCTCCTCCGGTCATTCTTCCATCTGCAGGTTGCCAGATTGGCAGAGATGTCGTAAATGTATGTGCTTGCTGTCCCTTGCAGCAGCAGATTGTGCACATTACAGTGCATCTGCTGTAGTTTACTCTCCAGGAACGCAGGCAGACGTTCTCCAGGAGAGTGCGTTTCAGCGTGATAACGCTGTGCGTTTGTGTGAATCACGTGTGGCTCCAGAAATTCAGCTGCGAGTGCAATTTTCATTTGTTGTTAGTTCTTTTCTCCAAAGTTCATCCTGTGTTCTCTTGCTGGAAACATGTAACAAATAGGTGTTAATTGCCCCCTTGCCTTCTTGTAATAGACAGTTTGGATGCTCCTTGTCATGGCCACCTGCCAAACAGTTTACAGTGTATGTTAGCTATCACAGAGGGTTTCCTGCCCTTTCCAGAATTCAGATGCACCTGATGCACACCTGATAAACAGGAAACACTGGATTTTTAGAGCAGGAAGTGCAGTGTTGATAAACAGAAATAAGTTATTTTGAGCAGGAGGTGGAGTGTTGGTAAATGGAAAAACATGTTATTGAAAGCAAGCAGTTCTGATAAACAGGAAATGTACAATTAAAAGCAGCAATGGGGTGCAGATGAACAGGAAATTTGGTATTAAGAGCAGGAAGTGGAGTACTGATAAACAGGAAGTGCAGGTTATTTGGAGCAGGAAGT
This sequence comes from Gymnothorax javanicus, assembly GCA_029692085.1. Classification (NCBI taxonomy): domain Eukaryota; kingdom Metazoa; phylum Chordata; class Actinopteri; order Anguilliformes; family Muraenidae; genus Gymnothorax; species Gymnothorax javanicus. Next base: position 7,933,523 of record CM056193.1, read on the forward strand.
ATGGTTACAATAAATAGCAATATGCAGGTAAGCAGCAAAAGTTATTCAAATGAGAATCTTGTACTGATGACCAAGAAGTTACATTATAAAGTGGAGGGAACAGAGTCCAGATACATCACACTGTAAATCTGAAACTCCAAAAAATGTAATACACGATGGCAAAATGAAAAAAAAAAAACCAAAAAACTGTGCAAACCTTCAACAGATGAAGTAGTTTGAGATATTGAAAGCCCCTAAACCCACAGCTCTCTCTCTCCTCGCCTGGTTGATGATTCAATTGTTGGCTGAAGCCACATCACATGACACTCTGAGCGCTTCCAGCATTGTTGGAGAAAGTAGTAGATGGTTTAACATTCATTAGAATGTAATTCAGGAATATGTACATTATTAGTCAAGGTAATTAAACTGGTGGCACAGGAACTTTAAGGAAATTAATGCTGAAGCAAAACTAAAGATAATCCTCCTCAAATGATTAAGGGTTGCGAGGAATTAAAATCGAAGGTTGATATAAAATCATCATGAATCTAACAAGAAAATTCCTCCCACAAACCTTGATTAGAAGCACTTAATTCACTTTGGTAAACGGCCATATAGTCTAATGAGCAAAGTAATGTGAACCTGATGGTCTGATTTCTCTTAAGGACTAGAGACATACTGGTGGGAGGTTTTTGAGCATTTTATTCAACTAATCCCACTCTTGTCAAACTGTGTCTTCTTGCAGGTCAGTCATCCATGCGATTTATGCAAATCATTACTTCCTTTCATAATTACACTCATGTTGGATGGATGTACTATTTTACTGTTAATGTATTAAGTTGTACACATAGAGTAGACGCCATTAAATCCTGTGGGTGACTATGTTCTGTCTGACACGCACACACTCATACACAAACACACACACACGCACACACATGCGCGCGCACACACACACACACACACACACAGTACAGGCCAAGTGATATTGCTGGATTTTTTTCAAATTAGATTAGATAGTTATGTACAAAATAAATAGTTTGCATGTACTCAGTCTGGTTTGACTCAGTCAAAGGCAAAGGTTTAAAAACGCAATGATATCTCCTTTCATTTTTACTCCGATTCTGAAATCTGTCCTCCGATTTTGTGGCACTAAATAGGGCGGGTCAGTCTGAAGTCAGAGAGTAAGAGTCCTGAAACTGTTTCTTCCACCAATAAACTGATTTTATTAGTTTGTTGTTCCTCCAGGCTGAAAAATTATGCTGATTAGCTCATTTAATTAATCAGGAACATTTTGGGGAGGACATTTATCTCATGAATTTGCACTGCCCACCTCTGCCAAGGTATTTTAGGTCTGAAAAAAAAAATTGATTGGCTGGTGGTCTCTCTCACCTGGTGTCCTGGGTCTAAATCACTCACTGATTGGTGGAGAAGACTGAGCAGAGCCACTCCCCACTAGTGAGATCTGAGCTTCATAATCCAGTTTATTAACTATTGATGAAAGAAACTTTTCTCATGAGCATCTCTGTGTGCAATGAGTGACCTTCTGGCGGATGTGCTACTGTGTGTGGACAGAGGACTTTATTACTGTTAGAAACCTCATAGGTACTGTGGCTCACTATATTTCATTAATATGCCATACAAAACTCTCCTGATATTGATGTAACCTTGTCTGCTCAGTGGGTTGTGTGTCCTTGGAAGGTCAGGATATGGGTGAAAGTTGTTTTTCACCTGAACAGGAGAGGTGTGGGCGAGCGGAACGGCATTTGGGTTCAGATTAAAATGGCCGCCCCTAGCGGCAGGGGATGTGTGGGGGTGGGTTGGTATATCCTGTTCCCCCATTCATCATGATTAATAGTCCTGTTGCTTCCCTGAACATGAACAATGAGGCTCATGCAGGATCAGTGAGGCGTGATCATGTGATTCTGAGACCGTCGCTTAATGAAGACACTCCTTCCCCACATAGATATCTTACCTCACAGACTTACTACAGCAACAGGAAAAGATCAACTCTGAGAGACAGAGTAAGATGGAAGCCAGTTTTATTGATCAAAACTTTTTAAGCCTTGTTATATTGCCCAGTTCTACCTAAAATTTACCATAAATTGGCAGAAGTCGGCTGCTAAAGAATGATCAAGGTGTCATTTTGTGAGAGCCAGGAATCTTTCTTCAGCAGTCGGCCTGCGTATAATGTCTGTCAGACAGATTAGCTGATGATCTGGATTTGGTTCTGAATCGGATTAGTATCATGCACAGGGCCCTCGCTGTACAGTACACAGACCGGTATCATATACGTATGAGGCCCTCGCTGTACAGTACACAGACCAGTATCATATACGTATGAGGCCCTCGCTGTACAGTACACAGGCCAGTATCATATACGGATGAGGCCCAGGCCAGTATGTACAGAGGCCCTCGCTAACCGGTATCACAGACAGACCAGAGTATCATATACGGATGAGGCCCTCGCTGTACAGTACACAGACCGGTATCATATACGGATGAGGCCCTCGCTGTACAGTACACAGACCGGTATCATATACGGATGAGGCCCTCGCTGTACAGTACACAGACCGGTATCATATACGGATGAGGCCCTCGCTGTACAGTACACAGACCACGGATATCATACACAGGCCGTATCATATACGGATGAGGCCCTCGCTGTACAGTACACAGACCAGTATCATATACGGATGAGGCCCTCGCTGTACAGTACACAGACCAGTATCATATACGGATGAGGCCCTCGCTGTACAGTACACAGACCAGTATCATATACGGATGAGGCCCTCGCTGTACAGTACACAGGCCAGTATCATATACGGATGAGGCCCTCGCTGTACAGTACACAGACCAGTATCATATACGGATGAGGCCCTCGCTGTACAGTACACAGACCAGTATCATATACGGATGAGGCCCTCGCTGTACAGTACACAGACCAGTATCATATACGGATGAGGCCCTCGCTGTACAGTACACAGACTAGTATCATATCGGATGAGGCCCTCGCTGTACAGTACACAGACCAGTATCATATACGGATGAGGCCCTCGCTGTACAGTACACAGACCAGTATCATATACGGATGAGGCCCCGGATGAGCTGTACAGTACACAGACCAGTATCATATATGGATGAGGCCCTCGCTGTACAGTACACAGACCAGTATCATATACGTATGAGGCCCTCGCTGTACAGTACACAGACCAGTATCATATACGGATGAGGCCCTCGCTGTACAGTACACAGACCAGTATCATATACGGATGAGGCCCTCGCTGTACAGTACACAGACCAGTATCATATACGGATGAGGGCCCTCGCTGTACAGTACACAGACCAGTATCATATACGGTGAGGCCCCTCGCTGTACAGTACACAGACCAGTATCATATACGGATGAGGCCCTCGCTGTACAGTACACAGACCAGTATCATATACGGATGAGGCCCCGCTGTACAGTACACAGACCAGTATCATATACGGATGAGGCCCTCGCTGTACAGTACACAGACCAGTATCATATACGGATGAGGCCCTCGCTGTACAGTACACAGACCAGACCAGTATCATATACACAGACCAGTATCATATACGGATGAGGCCCCCTGTACAGTACACAGACCAGTATCATATAATGGATGAGGCCCTCGCTGTACAGTACACAGACCAGTATCATATACGGATGAGGCCCTCGCTGTACAGTACCAGTACACAGACCAGTATCATACCAGTACGGATGAGGCCCCTCGCTGTACAGTACACAGACCAGTATCATATACGGATGAGGCCCTCGCTGTACAGTACACAGACCAGTATCATATACGGATGAGGCCCTCGCTGTACAGTACACAGACCAGTATCATATACGGATGAGGCCCCGCTGTACAGTACACAGACCAGTATCATATACGGATGAGGCCCTCGCTGTACAGTACACAGACCAGTATCATATACGTATGATCGGATGAGGCCCAGACCAGTATCTGTACAGTACACAGACCAGTATCATATACGGATGAGGCCCTCGCTGTACAGCACACAGACCAGTATCATATACGGATGAGGCCCTCGCTGTACAGTACACAGACCAGTATCATATACGGATGAGGCCCTCGCTGTACAGTACACAGACCAGTATCATATACGGATGAGGCCCTCGCTGTACAGTACACAGACCAGTATCACGGATGAGGCCCTCGCTGTACAGTACACAGACCAGTATCATATACGGATGAGGCCCTCGCTGTACAGTACACAGACCAGTATCATATCACGGATGAGGCCCTCGCTGTACAGTACACAGACCAGTATCATATACGGATGAGGCCCTCGCTGTACAGTACACAGACCAGTATCATAGGATGAGGCCCTCGCTGTACAGTACACAGACCAGTATCATATACGGATGAGGCCCCGCTGTACAGTACACAGACCAGTATCATATACGGATGAGGCCCTCGCTGTACAGTACACAGACCAGTATCATATACGGATGAGGCCCTCGCTGTACAGCACACAGACCAGTATCATATACGGATGAGGCCCTCGCTGTACAGTACACAGACCAGTATCATATACGGATGAGGCCCTCGCTGTACAGTACACAGACCAGTATCATATACGGATGAGGCCCTCACTGTACAGTACACAGACCAGTATCATATACGGATGAGGCCCTCGCTGTACAGTACACAGACCGGATGGATGAGGCCCTCGCTGTACAGTACACAGACCAGTATCATATACACGGATGAGGCCCTCGCTGTACAGTACACAGACCAGTATCATATACGGATGAGGCCCTCGCTGTACAGTACACAGACCAGTATCATATAATGATGAGGCCCTCGCTGTACAGTACACAGACCAGTATCATATACGGATGAGGCCCTCGCTGTACAGTACACAGACCAGTATCATATACGGATGAGGCCCTCGCTGTACAGTACACAGACCAGTATCATATACGGATGAGGCCCTCGCTGTACAGTACACAGACCAGTATCATATACGGATGAGGCCCCGCTGTACAGACACAGACCAGTATCATATACGGATGAGGCCCTCGCTGTACAGTACACAGACCAGTATCATATACGGATGAGGCCCCTCGCTGTACAGTACACAGACCAGTATCACACAGAGGCCCCAGTACACAGACCGGTATCATATAACGGATGAGCCCTCGCTGTACAGTACACAGACCAGTATCATATACGGATGAGGCCCTCGCTGTACAGCACACAGACCAGTATCATATACGGATGAGGCCCTACACAGACCTGTACAGTACACAGACCAGTATCATATAACGGATGAGGCCCTCGCTGTACAGTACACAGACCAGTATCATATACGGATGAGGCCCTCGCTGTACAGTACACAGACCAGTATCATATACAGATGAGGCCCTCGCTGTACAGTACACAGACCAGTATCATATACGGATGAGGCCCTCGCTGTACAGTACACAGACCAGTATCATATATGGATGAGGCCCTCAGCTGTACAGTAGCACACAGACCAGTATCATATACGGATGAGGCCCTCGCTGTACAGTACACAGACCAGTATCATATACGGATGAGGCCCTCGCTGTACAGTACACAGACCAGTATCATATAAGGATGAGGCCCTCGCTGTACAGCACACAGACCAGTATCATATACGTATGAGGCCCTCGCTGTACAGTACACAGACCAGTATCATATACGGATGAGGCCCTCGCTGTACAGTACACAGACCAGTATCATATACTGTATGAGGCCCAGTATCTGTACAGTACAGTACACAGACCAGTATCATATATATGATGAGGCCCTCGCTGTACAGTACACAGACCAGTATCATATCGTATGATGAGGCCCTCGCTGTACAGTACACAGACCAGTATCATATCGTATGAGGCCCTCGCTGTACAGTACACAGACCAGTATCATATACGGATGAGGCCCTCGCTGTACAGTACACAGACCAGTATCATATACGGATGAGGCCCTCGCTGTACAGTACACAGACCGGTATCATATATGGATGAGGCCCTCGCTGTACAGTACACAGACCAGTATCATATACGTATGAGGCCCTCGCTGTACAGTACACAGACCAGTATCATATACGGATGAGGCCCTCGCTGTACAGTACACAGACCAGTATCATATACGGATGAGGCCCTCGCTGTACAGCACACAGACCAGTATCATATACGTATGAGGCCCTCGCTGTACAGCACACAGACCAGTATCATATACGTATGAGGCCCTCGCTGTACAGCACACAGACCAGTATCATATAGGATGAGGCCCCCGAGGCTGTACAGTACACAGACCAGTATCATATACGGATGAGGCCCTCGCTGTACAGTACACAGACCAGTATCATATAAGGATGAGGCCCTCGCTGTACAGCACACAGACCAGTATCCCTTGCTGTACAGTACACAGACCAGTATCATATACGGATGAGGCCCTTGCTGTACAGTACACAGACCAGTATCATATAACGTATGAGGCCCTTGCTGTACAGTACACAGACCAGTATCATATACGGATGAGGCCCTCGCTGTACAGTACACAGACCAGTATCATATACGGATGAGGCCCTCGCTGTAGCACACACAGACCAGTATCATATACGGATGAGGCCCTATGCTGTACAGTACACAGACCAGTATCATATACGTATGAGGCCCTTGCTGTACAGTACACAGACCAGTATCATATACGGATGAGGCCCTCGCTGTACAGTACACAGACCAGTATCATATACGGATGAGGCCCTTGCTGTACAGCACACAGACCAGTATCATATACGTATGAGGCCCTCGCTGTACAGTACACAGCCCAGTATCATATACGGATGAGGCCCTCGCTGTACAGTACACAGACCAGTATCATATCGGATGAGGCCCTTGCAGTACACAGACCAGTATCATATACGGATGAGGCCCTTGCTGTACAGTACACAGACCAGTATCATATACGGATGAGGCCCTTGCTGTACAGTACACAGACCAGTATCATATACGGATGAGGCCTCGCTGTACAGTACACAGACCAGTATCATATACGTGATGAGGCCCTTGCTGTACAGTACACAGACCAGTATCATATACGGATATGAGGCCCTCGCTGTACAGTACACAGACCAGTATCATATACGGATGAGGCCCTCGCTGTACAGTACACAGACCAGTATCATATAACGGATGAGGCCCTCGCTGTACAGTACACACAGACCAGTATCATATACGTATGAGGCCCGCTACAGTACACAGACCTGTACTGTACAGTACACACAGACCAGTATCATATACGTATGAGGCCCTCGCTGTACAGCACACAGACCAGTATCATATACGGATGAGGCCCTCGCTGTACAGTACACAGCCCAGTATCATATACGTATGAGGCCCTCGCTGTACAGTACACAGACCAGTATCATATACGGATGAGGCCCTCGCTATACAGTACACAGGCCAGTATCATATACGGATGAGGCCCTCGCTGTACAGTACACAGACCAGTATCATATACGTATGAGGCCCTCGCTGTACAGCACACAGACCAGTATCATATCACGGATGAGGCCCTCGCTGTACAGCACACAGACCAGTATCATATGAGGCCCTTGCTGTACATGAGTCCTCGCTGTACAGTACACAGACCAGTATCATATACGGATGAGGCCCTCGCTGTACAGTACACAGGCCAGTATCATATACGTATGAGGCCCTCGCTGTACAGTACACAGCCCAGTATCATATACGTATGAGGCCCTTGCTGTACAGTACACAGACCAGTATCATATACATATGAGGCCCTCGCTGTACAGCACACAGACCAGTATCATATACGTATGAGGCCCTCCCTGTACAGTACACAGACCAGTATCATATACGTATGAGGCCCTTGCTGTACAGTACACAGACCAGTATCATATACGTATGAGGCCCTCGCTGTACAGCACACAGACCAGTATCATATACGGATGAGGCCCTCCCTGTACAGTACACAGACCAGTATCATATACGTATGAGGCCCTTGCTGTACAGTACACCACCTTCAGCAAAAAAAATATTGATGCTGTAGTGGAGCATCAGTATTACAGTAAAGCTCTGTAAACAGGACCCGCTGAGAACCTCCTGAGGCTTCTACAGCCCCAATTTTCATAAACCACGATTGGTGAGATCTCAAACTGAATTTGACAGAACAGAGGTTATTATCATCTCACCATTTCTATGTGACAGGGGAACACTTGTGCATTTTGAAAATTTGGTTTCCGACTTTAGAGATAATAGGAGAAGACAGTAAGCTCATAGAGAGAACAATCCTTAATTCACCTGAAGATCACTGTTATTTTCAGTCTAAACAGGGCTGCAGCCATTTTTATAACGATTATTCTTATTATATTTGCCTCTGCGGCAGGATATCTATTCTTTCTACAAACGCCTAACGAGGAAATGAAAGCAGGACTATGGGGAAGTGAGGAGGAGAGATGGAGAAATTATTATTCGGGAGCTGGGGAATTGGGCTTTAATCTGTTTTTGTAGAGACATAAATGAATGAGCGTGAGTGCAGGAGGGAACAGAAATAAAGAGGGAATGGGGAAAGAGAGAGGTGTAGAATAATGAACAAACCACTCTGCCTTCATTTAACACACAACAACTCAAATCACACTGCTCTGTTTACAAAAATGCTCAAACTACACAGATTCTTTTACAAAACAAATGCTCAAACCACACTGAACCTTTTACACACAAATTCTCAAATCACGCTGTTTCTTTTCCAAACAAATGCTCCAAACACACTGTTCGTTTTACACGCAAATGCTCAAACCACACTGTTCTTTTTATATGAAAATGCTCAATCCACACTGATCCTTTAACACAAATGCTCAAACCACACTGAACCTTTTCCACACAAATTCTCAAATCACACTGTTTCTTTTACAAACAAATGCTCCAAACACACTGTTCGTTTTACACACAAATGCTCAAACCACACTGTTCTTTTTATATGAAAATGCTCAATCCACACCGATCCTTTCACACAAAGGCTCAAACCACACCGTTGCTTTTGCATACTATTGTTCAAACCACATTTGGTTTTACACACTAATGCTGAAACCATGGTTCCTTTCGCATCCACATGCTCAAATCACACTGTTCCTTTTAAACACTAAACACTTATCGTACTCCTTGAACATGCAAAGCTGAATTTGATGTGCTCCTTGTCAAATTAACGGCTGAATTGTGCCACAGTTCCTTTGTGACAAACAGGCAGACAAACAAACAGATCGATGCTCAACACAGTTTTATCTCAGGCTTGAGGTGGAATGAGAGCAGAGAGGAGTAATAGAGGTGGAAATTCTGCAGCTTAAACTTATGGAATATAAATGACAGAAATCAGCAGATTTACTGCATGTAGCCCATGTTCAATAATAAAGGTTCTTTCATCATTAATGTTCTGAACAGTTCCACTAAAACTCTGTCACAGACTTCACTCATTTTTTGAGACGCTGCACCACTATTATGGTCAGACCAAAGAAAAAGACCGGTATGAGAGGGCGAGAGAGAGAGGCTCCTCTTTTCAGTGCAGGTCCTCTATTGTAAGTGAACATAAATTAACAGATCACACAAAAAAAATTGCAAAAATCTCCTGAAAAACCTCATGAAATTTTTTTTTTTTTGGTAATCACAGATTACCTAAAGCCACCAAAAAACTTCCACTTTTTAATTTGCTTTTTGTCCTCAGAGAATTAATTCCTACTTACAACCTTTATTTATGCATGTACAGATGTACTGTTACATTCGCACATACACATACACACACACACACACACACACACACACACACACACACACACAGGAAAATTCACATGCGCACACAAGTCAGTTTTATGCTGTAATGTAATATCAAGCTGACTCCTTTATTACCAGTCATACATCAAAAGAGGAATGTGGAAACAGCAGCAATCAATCACACATTTATTACAATAATAAACAGGCTTCAACTAATAAAAAATCATTTTAAAAAGTAGTAAAAAGGTAGATTTAACACTGGCCTTCAGACTGTGAGCTCAGTAACGATTACAAGGGCAGGAGACCAGCTGACTATCATAGATTCTGATTATTTGATCCTGGTGAAATATTTCAAACTTCACTCAGCAGATCTGGACTGTAAAGGTCACCTTTGACAGAAAACTGTCAGTTTATTACAGTGAAGGTGAAAAGTGTTATAAAACCAGGACTGAGATCTTTATGCCTCCTGGGTATCATACTGGGAGAGGATGGAGCCAGAGAACCGGGCTGAGACTTGGATGAGATTAGTTTGAGATTTCAATGAGACCAATTTGAGGTTGGGATGAGAACAGGTTAATATGGACATGCAGCAAGCTTGAAGGCCTTTTCACACCAAAGATGAAATGAAAAAATGAAAAGGAAATACGTTGATGAAACAATAGAACCTAATTTTCAGCCTTCAAAACCAAAAACTTTCGCGCTTCACTGTCAACGAGCGCTCTGCATATCCCTTTTGTTTTTGTTTTTTTTTTGTCTTGTCCCAGGTCTGAAAAGACATTATGAATGTCGTTTAACCAATTCGAGGAAAAAGAAAATTAGACGAGTCAGAGCACAGAGGAAAAACAAAATTGCCAAAGAAGACAAAAAAAAAAAAAAGCTAAGAAGAGCAAGGGTACCAAAATGGCACTGAACTGGCAACACGGCAATATCATACTGTTATGAAAGGAAATACACCTATAATGTGGCAATCCTTGTCAGTGCACACAAAGAAATAGTGTGGGAAAAAATCTCATATGTGTCACGCCCGCTCCCGGCAGCCCCGTGACCACGCTCTCCTCGTTTCAGCCCATGTGTCCTCATCACCCTTCCCCTGAGTACTGCTGTGTTTCACCTGTAGCTGTGCATATATAAACCCCTGTCTTTGTCCAGCCCCTTACTGGGCGTCCTCTTGCTACTGCGAATCTATGTCACTTGAATTTAATTTTGTTGCACTTGATTTTGTTGCCCTTTGATTTTGTTGCTCTTGACTTTGTTGCCCTTAGTATATTAGTATATTTTAGTATATAATATCAGTATATTTGGTGTTTACCTAGTGGTTTGGACCTGTAACAACTGAATGTGTTCTCTGTCACTTTTACTATTGTGCTTGTCTCCTAGGAGCTCTGCACTTTTGTCCTGATCTTTTGCACTTTTGTACGTCGCTCTGGATAAGAGCGTCTGCTAAGAACCTGTAATGTAATGTAATGTAATTTTCTTGTCTTGTTAAAGCTCCTACGTTCCCGGTTCCTTCCGTAATCGCATATCTTAGAAATCCAGTGCATTTCCTAGTATTTTCACTCCATGAGGAGTTTTGTTTATATTTCGGTACTTTTATCTTTTGGTACCTTTGACTATTTTTGCAGCGCTGGTCGCTCTTCTAGTTTTTGTCTTTCCATTTCTGACGCCCTCTGTTTTTATCAAGCTTGTTGCCTCTTTGACTTTTGCCGTTTTTTCCCCAGAGCGCTATTTTTGTGTCCCCCACCTCCTTTGATTCAATACTTTGTTTTGTTCTTTTGCTACTTTTCTCTTTATTTGTCTCTGTGTATTCTCTTATTCAGGGGTGTCAAACTGGTGCCATGGAGGGCCAAGAGGTTGCAGGTTTCCATTCTGACCAGAAACTCCACAAGGTGATGTCACTAATTAAGTCCCTTCTCTCTCTGCTTGAAGGTGAGGTGATCAGTGAAATCACCTGGTGGAGGTTTTGGTTGGAATGAAAACCTGCAGCCTCTTGGCCCTCCATGGCACCAGTTTGACACGTGTCTTAAAGCAATGCATGACAGTTTCTTAAACTTTGGACGAAACAGCGCCCCCACAGTTCCCGGGTGTAATTGCAGTGTTGTTAATACGTGCATTTGGCCTAGTGGTCCGGAACGGACCGCGGCCACTTCAGGCACTCATAGTTAAAGACCTGTTGACATTGTAGAAATGGTAGAATGATCATTTGCAATATTTTTAGTCAATATAACAACAAAATAATTATAAGGCATTTTTGTTAAGGTACAAAAGTTGTCATGAATTGCTTTACGCCACTTTCATACCGGACGCGAAACGAATTTTTCGCACGACAGATTACATTCAAAGTCAATGCAAAGATGCGAATACGCGCGTTACACGCATGCAGTAAAGGTCTTCGGCCTTGTCCCTTATGCACAGAGATTTTTCCAGTTTCTCTGAATCTTTTGATGATGTTATGCACTGTCGATGATGACACCTTCAAAGCCTTTGCAATTTGACATTGAGGAATATTATTTTTAAAGTATTCCACAATTTTTCCATGCAAGCCTTCACAGGATGGAGAGCCTCTGGCCATCTTCACTTCTGAGAGACTCAGCCTCTCTAAAGCCCCTTTCAGATTGACAGTTCACTCCGTATCAGCACAGCAGCAGCTCCAGAGCAGCACCGGGTTAAAGTTTGATGTGAATTGATTTATGGCGGAGTAATTTACTGCGGCGTAGTTTACCCCTGAGTAATTTAAAGCACCTCTGGAGGTGGTTTAGCTCCGGGGCAGCACCGGAGAAGCAGCGGATTAAGTGCGATATGAATTGCACTCCTGCTCAGCACCGTATAAATTTACTCAAGCAGGGCGGAAATGGTCAGCGTTCGTTGAACAGTTTTCCGCTCATGCGCCAAACGAAGGCGCAGGTGTCCAGGAAGTGTGTGTACTGCTGATCAGCGTCATTCGCCCTCAGTTTGATTAATGAACGTATCGGTTTTTTTCCCCCTCGTAAAAAGTTACGATTTATTATTGCATATTTTGAATGACAGCAATAATTGCAACTGTGCATTAGAAAGAAAAACATAAACAATGTCTGGCTTGCAGACACTCCGTAATCACCCGCCATGTTTTCATATACCAATGCCCATAATGCATCGCATGCGATCACGCAAAGGGAATTTCCGGCCCATGCCAAGGCTTCTGTTTAGGAAAACGATACCATGACGACTAATAGGGTGGCGAGATTTCAATATGAATGGGTCTCACCCATTTGATGCGGACATTTTATGACTTTTATACGGTGTTTTCAGGTCAAAATGAATGGGTTTAAGCGGGAGTGCCAATCCGCAGCAGCACCGGATTGCGATCGAGTGTGTACATAAGAATGTGGCATAAGAAATCCCTTTTATAGCTAATCTTGTTACACTTCTGATGCCAGTTCACTTAATTACTTGCTAAATGTTCTTTCAGCTGATTCTCTTATATATTAATTGCTTTTTCAGCCCTTTTTTTGCCTGTGTCCCAACTTTTTTGAGACCTGTTGCAGCCAAAAAATTTGAAATAAGCTCATTTTGTGGATAGAAATGTAAAATGTCTCAGTTTCAACATTTGAAATGTTATCTATCTTCTATTGTAAATAACATATTGGCTCGTGATCTGAAAGTCATTGCATTTTGATTCATTCACAATTTACACTTCGACCCAACTATTTTGGAATTGGGGTTGTATTTATCTATTTATTCTACATGCACCTTACTTTTCTTACTTCTATGAACTTTAAATGAATCAATTTGCTAGCGAGCTAAATAATCGATTGGGCCGCACAGTCAACTTGAACAAGATCTTTCTTTTGTCTGAAAGAAACATGGAAGTAATGTTAACTTAGCAGAATGGAAAGATAATTAAATCAATTTGAAAACTGTGTAAATGTAAAATAATTAAAAAGACCTAAAAAGTAAATGTATGGTTAACCTCCATAACTGCACTTGCTAAAGTTACTTACGGAGATTTCGATAGCTAGGAAGTTTCTCCGAGTTATTTCATTTCAACGGTATTGACAACACGCTCTGATTTGATTGGTGAGAAGCCGAAGGGCTGCTGGCTTCCCTTGGCTTAGTTCTGTCACTCTGGCAGTAGCAAGAGCTCTGGAAGTGGCATGACAATACCCTTATCTGATTGGTGAATCTTTTGCTAAGGGACGCCAACTTCATTTGGCTTCCTCGGGGACAAGACATTAGTCTACAGTAGGAGCGCGATACAGTGTTTCATCTGAAATTTACCACATAACATTTAGAAGAGCGCTGTCCCACTAATTAAAAAACACTCCTTGAGAAATGGAGCAGAGATGGCAGCAACAGCGCACAGAAATACCAGAACTTTAAAACAAACTGGTTTTATTGAAGTGACAGCTACGGTCCTGAAAAAACTGGGGAAGCTTGGCTTCCCTTGGCGTCCGTGAGAAAACCCCCCTGCTCACTTCACCTGTGCCATTCCTTTCACACTCCTCAAATGATCTGTTCCCCAATCTTCTGTTTGGAGTCCAACAGACCCCAGAGGCTCTTTAAACAGTCAAGAAAATACTTCATACTGCAATGTGATTCACTCATAAACATGGATTTTTACCATAACCCTCTGTACAGCAAGCATTTTCTGGACATTTTTCACTCCTGTTCCAATTTCACTGAATATTTGTCATGTGACTGTTTGCGTCAGTTGATTCAAACATGTCCCCCAGTTTTTTTATTTATTCATTTTTTTGTGGATCAGGTCAGCGTAAATTTTTTTTGTAAAATTTTAAATGAGGCAAGTAGAAATATAGAATATATAGAAGGTGTTTATTTATAATTTCAATCTTAGATTAGATTTTTTTTTTTTTTTCCTGATGGGAGCATATGTCACACATGATTCATTCAATGACCATTAGAAAGTACAAATCCACCAATGATGATCTTTTAAAAAAAAAAAACATGTCTATCAAACACGCCAATGGGGTTTCAGGGTCCAGACGGCTAATAGCAGGCTTCAGAACTGCTGGACAAAAAAATTATGCGCAACTTCTGTTTGACCAGAACACCAGAATGCTCCCTCAAAGCTATTACATAATTTCTGTGGGAATCACATTTTTGAAATGTGTGTTTGGATTGTGCACCTCTTTAAATCTGTCCTTTTACAGTCAGCGTCTTTAAAACACTTTATGAAATTCATTTCATTCCTGTCAAATAAAATAATTTCCCCTCACTCTTAGCCCTGTAAACGTGTCTCATTACTCCAACATCACATTTATTACCAATTACAGGGAGGCTGGTGTCAGACTCTAATGTGCAGAAGGTTCACATAATGTTCCCATCGGGGAAAAATAAGGCAGGTTTCACTCCAGTCCTGAAGGGCCACAGTGTCTGCAGGTTTAACTCCAGTCCTGGAGGGCCACAGTGTCTGCAGGTTTAACTCCGGTCCTGGAGGGACACAGTGTCTGCAGGTTTAACTCCAGTCCTGGAGGGCCGCAGTGTCTGCAGGTATAACTCCAGTCCTGGAGGGCCGCAGTGTCTGCAGATTTAACTCCAGTCCTGGAGGGCCGCAGTGTCTGCAGGTATAGCTCCAGTCCTGGAGGGCCGCAGTGTCTGCAGGTTTAACTCAAGTCCTGGGGGGCTGCAGTGTCTGCAGGTTTCACTCCAGTCCTGGAGGGCCGCAGTGTCTGCAGGTATAACTCCAGTCCTGGAGGGACACAGTGTCTGCAGGTTTAACTCCAGTCCTGGGGGGCTGCAGTGTCTGCAGGTTTAACTCCAGTCCTGGAGGGACACAGTGTCTGCAGGTTTAACTCCAGTCCTGGGGGTCTGTAGTGTCTGCAGGTTTAACTCCAGTCCTGGAGGGCCACAGTGTCTGCAGGTTTAACTCCGGTCCTGGAGGGACACAGTGTCTGCAGGTTTAACTCCAGTCCTGGAGGGCCGCAGTGTCTGCAGGTTTAACTCCAGTCCTGGAGGGCTGCAGTGTCTGCAGATTTAACTCCTAGTCCTGGAGGGCCCGCAGTGTCTGCAGGTATAGCTCCAGTCCTGGAGGGCTGCAGTGTCTGCAGGTTTAACTCCAGTCCTGGGGGGCTGCAGTGTCTGCAGGTTTCACTCCAGTCCTGGAGGGCTGCAGTGTCTGCAGGTATAACTCCAGTCCTGGAGGGACACAGTGTCTGCAGGTTTAACTCCAGTCCTGGGGGCTGCAGTGTCTGCAGGTTTAACTCCAGTCCTGGGGGGTCTGCAGGACACAGTGTCTGCAGGTTTAACTCCAGGTTCTGTGGGGCTGTCCTAGTGTCTGCAGGTTTAACTCCAGTCCTGGAGGGTCCGCAGTGTCTGCAGGTTTAACTCCAGTCCTGGAGGGACGCAGTGTCTGCAGGTTTAACTCCAGTCCTGGGAGGGCCGCAGTGTCTGCAGGTTTAACTCCGGTCCTGAGGGACACAGTGTCTGCAGGTTTAACTCCAGTCCTGAAGGGCTGCAGTGTCTGCAGGTTAAACTCCAGTCCTGGAGGGGCGCAGTGTCTGCAGGTTTAACTCCAGTCCTGGAGGGACACAGTGTCTGCAGGTTTAACTCCAGTCCTGGAGGGACACGGTGTCTGCAGGTTTAACTCCAGTCCTGAAGGGCCACAGTGTCTGCAGGTTTCCTCCAGTCCTGGGGCTGCAGTGTCTGCAGGTTTAACTCCAGTCCAGGGGGGCTGCAGTGTCTGCAGGTTTAATTCCAGTCTGGAGGGCTGCAGTGTCTGCAGGTTTAACTCCAGTCCTGGAGGGCTGCAGTGTCTGCAGGTTTAACTCCAGTCCTGGAGTGCCTGCAGGTGTCTGGGGCAGGTGTCTGCAGGTTTCCAGTCCTGGAGGGGTGTCTGCAGGTTTTAACTCCAGTCCTGCAGTGTTGCAACTCCAGTCCTGGAGGGACACAGTGTCTGCAGGTTTAACTCCAGTCCTGGGGTCTGCAGTGGCAGGTATAACTCCAGTCCTGGAGTGTCTGCAGTGTCTGCAGATTTAACTCCAGTCCTGGAGGGCCACAGTGTCTGCAGGTTTAACTCCAGTCCTGAAGGGCCACAGTGTCTGCAGGTTTAACTCCAGTCCTGGAGGGGCGCAGTGTCTGCAGGTTTAACTCCAGTCCTGGAGGGGTCCGCAGTGTCTGCAGGTATAACTCCAGTCCTGGAGGGCCGCAGTGTCTGCAGGTTTAACTCCTAGTCCTGGAGGGCCGCAGTGTCTGCAGATTTAACTCCAGTCCTGGAAGGGCAGTGTCTGCAGGTTTAACTCCAGTCCTGGAGGGCGCAGTGTCAGTCCAGTCCTGGAGGGCCGCAGTGTCTGCAGGTTTAACTCCAGTTAGTGTCTGCAGGTTTAACTCCAGTCCTGGAGGGCCGCAGTGTCTGCAGGTTTAAACAGTGTCTGCAGGTTTAACTCCAGTCCTGGAGGGGCGCAGTGTCTGCAGATTTAACTCCAGTCCTGAAGGGGCAGTGTCTGCAGCTGTCCTGCAGGTTTAACTCCAGTCCTGGAGGGGCGCAGTGTCTGCAGGTGTCAGTGTCTGCAGGTTTAACTCCAGTCCTGGAGGGGCGCAGTGTCTGCAGTTTTAACTCCAGTCCTGGAGGGGCGCAGTGTCTGCAGGTTTAACTCCAGTCCTGGAGGGACACAGTGTCTGCAGGTTTAACTCCAGTCCTGGGGGGCTGCAGTGTCTGCAGGTTTAACTCCAGTCCTGTTGGGACACAGTGTCTGCAGGTTTAACTCCAGTCCTGGAGGGACACAGTGTCTGCAGGTTTAACTCCAGTCCTGGAGGGGCGCAGTGTCTGCAGGTTTAACTCCAGTCCTGGAGGGAAACAGTGTCTGCAGGTTTAACTCCAGTCCTGGGGGGCTGTAGTGTCTGCAGGTTTAACTCCAGTCCTGGGGGCCGCAGTGTCTGCAGGTTTCAGGTTTCCAGTCCTGGAGGGTCCTGGAGGGCCGCAGTGTCTGCAGGTTTAACTCCAGTCCTGGAGGGACACAGTGTCTGCAGGTTTAACTCCAGTCCTGGAGGGCCACAGTGTCTGCAGGTTTAACTCCAGTCCTGGAGGGCCACAGTGTCTGCAGGTTTAACTCCGGTCCTGGAGGGACACAGTGTCTGCTGGTTTAACTCCAGTCCTGGAGGGCAGCAGTGTCTGCAGGTATAACTCCAGTCCTGGAGGGCCGCAGTGTCTGCAGATTTCCAACTCTCCAGTCCTGGAGGGGCACAGTGTCTGCAGTGTCGAGTGTGCAGGTTTAACTCCAGTCCTGGAGGGCAGTGTCTGCAGGTGTCCTGCTGTAGTGTCTGCAGGTTTAACTCCAGTCCTGGGGAAGGGCTGCAGTGTCCTGCAGGTTTAAGTCCTCCAGTCCTGGAGGGGCGCAGTGTCTGCAGGTTTAACTCCAGTCCTGGAGGGCAGTGTCGCAGTGTCTGCAGATTTAACTCCAGTCCTGGGGGCGCAGTGTCTGCAGGTATAACTCCAGTCCTGGAGGGCGTCTGCAGTGTCTGCAGATTTAACTCCCTAGTCCTGGAGGGCCGCAGTGTCTGCAGGTGTCTGCAGGTATAACTCCAGTCCTGGAGGGCGCAGTGTCTGCAGATTTACTCCAGTCCAGTCCTGAAGGGCCTGGAGGGTGTCTGCAGGTTTAAGTCCTCCAGTCCTGGAGGGGCGCAGTGTCTGCAGGTTTAACTCCAGTCCTGGAGGGCCGCAGTGTCTGCAGGTTTAACTCCAGTCCTGGAGGGCGCAGTGTCTGCAGGTTTAGTCCTCCAGTGTCTGGAGGGACAGTCCTGGAGGGTCTGCAGGTTTAACTCAAGTCCTGGGGGCTGTAGTGTCTGCAGGTTTAACTCCAGTCCTGGAGGGCCGCAGTGTCTGCAGGTTTAACTCCAGTCCTGGAGGGACGCAGTGTCTGCAGGTTTAACTCCAGTCCTGGGGGCTGCAGGAGGGTCCGCAGTGTCTGCAGGTTTAACTCCAGTCCTGGAGGGACACAGTGTCTGCAGGTTTAAGTCCAGTCCTGGAGGGCAGTGTCTGCAGGTTTAACTCCACTCCAGTGTCTGCAGGTTTAACTCCAGTCCTGGAGGGCGAGTGTCTGCAGGTTTAACTCCAGTCCTGGAGGGCCGCAGTGTCTGTCCAGGTTTAACTCCAGTCCTGGAGGGCAGTGTCGCAGTGTCTGCAGGTTTGACTCCAGTCCTCGAGGGACACAGTGTCTGCAGATTTAAGTCCAGTCCTGGAGGGCCGCTGTGTCTGCAGGTTTAACTCCAGTCCTGGAGGGCCGCAGTGTCTGCAGGTTTAACTCTGGTCCTGGAGGGCCACAGTGTCTGCAGGTTGTACTCCAGCTCTTGAAGACTAAAGTAAATAATTTGTTGATATTTCCAGCCACTGTCTATGACCTTGCATGAACTGTCTGTTGAGAAAGAGATATGATCAGAATTGATTTTTGTCTGGCTGTTTGGAAATCTGCCAAAGCTACTCCACCTAACCCCATTTAGTCTTAGCTCACATAATTACAGGTGAGATAGGTAATGACTGGTGAGTTACGGAATGACAGGTGAGTTATGTAATGACAGGTAAGTCAGGTAATGATGAGTGAGTTATGGAATGACGGGTAAGTAAGGTAAAAACAGTTAAGTTAGATAATGATGGTTGAGTCACGTCATGATGAGTGAGTTACGTAATGACAGGTGAGTTACAGAATGATGGGTGAGTTACAGTAGCTTCATACAGGGGACATTTTACTGTGTCAGGCATGTTAGTGTTTAGTGTAGTTGTTGGTTAATGGTGTGTTAGGTTGCATCAGGAATGTTAGATTGTGTCAGGTGTGTTAGATTGGGAGTAAGAAGTCTTCATGTTTACAGCATAGCTCTACTATGCTGTCAGCAGGAAAACATAGTTTCCCAGCTGCATTATGCAGGAAGAGTCTGTATACCCTTTCACAGTGTGGTAGAATAACGCCATTACGGCTCAAAACAGCTCGGTGGCTTTATGAGGAGACCAAGTTGGCTTGTTCAGTGAACAGAAATGGATGCGGCACAAAAGCGGGTTTAATGAGTTTGTGTTTGAGCATTCATGTGTAAAACTTTTCCCCCTAAAACTACCCGCTTCATTCCTCCTTGCCAGTCGGCGCGTTATATTGTCACAGCATGGAGTCGAGTTCGCCTGTCCGTGTGCATCGATCACTTGCCACCACAGTTCCTGGCAGAGACATTCTCAAAATATGACATAATTGTTTATTGTCACACAGGAGGGGGAAGCGAGACGCATTAGCTGAATTGCTTGTAAATCCTGGCCGTCGTCCGGAGACTATTGAGGAGGGCAGAAGTCCATAAAAAGTGCAGTCCTGAGCTGCAGGACAGGCCTTGTTCTGATGAATATTGATCAGTGCCTCAGAGGGGCTGTTCCACAGAGTGAGGAGGTTTGGTAGTGAGCACAGGGAGGGGTGTATCGCACATTTATCTCCGCATGTAGAGCACTGCTGCTTGGGGATTCGTTGGCTGAATTTTCAGGTTTTATTTTAATATTTAACTAAAACCTTAAGAGTGCCTTTTTCTAAGATCAGCCCAATACTGGCAAAGGCGGCTAACTCACCATCTCCAAATCTCTTCATAATTATTGAGTTTGGGGCTGGGAATGGGGAAATCTGTCATGACCTTGGTAATTAACCCCTCCCCTGCTGAACAGGCCACGCCCACTTTTCTGTGCTGTATTGAGCGGTAACAAATTGGACTGCTTCATATTTCAACCTACATGGAGGTCCCAAGTTTTTATCTGTTATTTTTGAAACTAGAGTTGGTGGACTGCAACTTGAAGTGAAAAAAATTCTGGGACCTCCATGTAGATTGACACAAGCGCCACCTGAAGTCATAAGCGGTGCCATGTTGGCACCCTTGGGCTGATTTTAGAAAAAGGCACTCTGAAAATGCCAAAAAGATAATAAAAACACATCCATGCGCACGCACAGACACAGACACACACACACACACACACACACTGATAGTGCTATAGACAATAGTGACTTCTCACCTCACAAAAACACTGAAGTGTGCTTGTATTCAATACCTGCTTTAAATTAAAATACCCTCTTTCTCTATCTGCATTCTCCTAGCCTCTCTCTCTCTCTCTCTCTCTCTCTGTTAGTCTCTCTCTATCTTTCTCTCTCCCTCAGTCTCTCTTTGTGTCTCTCTCTCTTATCTTTGGGGGATGATATTACTGTCATATGAAGTGCTTAGCAACCACTGTGACATCAGCCTTCGTACCTTTATTTTTTATTATTTTATTTAACCTTTAGGTTACCGGGAGGTGCTTTGAGATACTTTAACAAGAGAGAACTGGCCATGAATAAGCATTTATTGAAATACAACCTTTAAGCGCATTTTTAATAAAATGCCAAATGCTTTTGTATAAATGATGCTAGGCCTATGGTTCACAGTGAAGAGGGATGTCTCAGAGGTTATATCTGTCAAACAATATCCACACACTCAGTAAAAGCCACAATATCCACACTCTCATTGCGACCCGCAATGTCCTCAAACTGATTACGAGCTATAGTTTAAACACGCTTATTGCAAGTCGCTATGTCCATACACTCATTATGAGCGACAATGTCCACACACTCATTACAAGCTGCAGTCTTCATGGTTTGAATCTGGCAACTGACTTTTGTCGCAGGTCTGTCTCACTTCTCATTATTCCCGTCTCTCTGCTTTCTCCTGTTGTTAAATAACACTTGAAATAGCCCCCAAAAATGTAAAAAGACAAAACACAGCTTTGCCAAAATGTTATCCTTTGGCACAGGATTGAGCACCAAACTTGTGACCCCTGTTTGACAGCTGTTCAGAGGAATTGAAAGCTAATTAAAAGCTAAAATGTATGCAGGAAGTTTACTGAAAATAGATTTACGATATGCGATACAGTACGTCCTACAAAGTTTCAGTGTGGTCCTATCACATAACTTATCATGTCTTTAACAATGCAAACATGATTGGGCAGCTAAAATAAATTATAAGGGTACCTGATATAAGGCATTTAGGTTTCCTAGCAAGACAGGAGAAATGCATGCACAGTGTTTGCAGTTTATGCAGCAATCTATTTCAGCCACTCATATAAGGCAAATCTACTGTATTTCCTCCTTTCCTAATGGGGCAGAAATGGGGCAGAATTTTTTTTTAAATTAAGTTCTACTATTTCAATAGGTTTTAAATATGAACATTGAAAACAGGGTAGGTGAAATAATCAAATATACAGTTTTTCTTATATTTTTAAAATAGTCTTTGCACCCCAACAGCAACAAATAAATTATTAATTCTGAAAAAGGACCGAAAAAGACCCGTCATCTATAGCTGCTGTAATCCTGTATAAACACCAACCAATCACTACCTCGCGGTCTGGTTGGACAGAACCAATGACAGGCCTCCTCACCTCCCTGCGCGTACTCTAGCCTTGTCGTCTACGAGATTGAACTCGTCATTGCTGCTGGAGGAAAGTTGTTCCGCTATCAAATCAAAAGAAGAAGAGGTTGTTGGAACTGTGCCGAAAAATGGTTGTGGCTAGAGTGCATCACTAAAGAGGTGACGATCAGGTGCCCTAAGTAAGGCCTGCCCAAAAACTTTTGATTGACTAGAGATTCTCCTCCGTGAATCACTACCTTATCCTGGTTGAAGAGTTTGCATGCCCCTGCGATCTTAGGAGCTGTGTTGTCTGGAGCTTAGCTCCTGGTAGGGTTTCCCATGGCAAATTGGTCCTAAGCGAGCGGCCAGACGAAACGCAATTTATTAGTCTCCTATGACAAGCTCCTCAATAGAAATGAGAACCTAGCCCAGATTAGGGACACTGGGGCCCCCTCCTGGAGCCAGGCCTGGGAGAGGAGCTCATAGGCAAGCGCCGGGTGGCCGGGTTTTTCCCGGGACCCGCCCAAGCTCAGCCCGAAGAGGCTACAGGGGGCTGCCTCCATGTGGGCCCACCACCCACGGGGAGAGGAGTAGGGGTCGGGTGCTCTGTAGGCGGTTGGCAATCAGGGGCGAGGGCCCTTGCTTTCTGGGCCCCGGTGATGGAATCTGGCTCTTGGGACATGGAATGTCACCACACTGGGGGGTTGAGCGGTACCGGCTAGATATAGTCGGACTCACATCTACGCACATCTCTGCCTCTGAAACCTAGCTTCTTGATCAGGGTTGGACTCTCCCCTTTTCTGGAGTTGCCGAAGGTGAGAAGCGGCGAGCAGGCGTGGGGATACTTGTGACCAATCGGCTGAGTGCCATCATGTCGGAGTCTATCCCGGCCTGTGTGGTGTGTTCTTCGGCAAAACATTTCACTCCCACACTGCCTCACTCCACCCAGGTGTATAAATGGGTACCAGCAGTCTGTCAGGGAAACCTAACTAAGAGCTGGGGGAGTACCTGCGATGGACTAGCATCCCATCCAGGAGGAGTAGTAATACTCCTAATCACTTCATGGAACAAAAACCGGGGTTAAGCACCGGGCCAATGGGCCACTAGGCTCAGAACAGTCTTCCTTCTTGGGGATTCCATAGTTCTGCTGGGAGATCTCAACGCTCATGTGGGCAACAACGGAGACGCTTGGAGGGGAGTGATTGGGAGGAACGACCTCCATGATCTGAACCTGAGCGATGCTTTGTTATTGGATTTCTGTGCTAGTCATGGATTATCCATAACAAACACCATGTTCGAGCATAAGGATGTTCATAAGTGTACTTAGTACCAGAACATCCTTAGCCAAAGGTTAATGATTGATTTTGTAATTGTGTCATCAGATCTGCAGCCGTTTGTTTTGGCAACTCCGGTGAAGAGAAGGGCAGAGCTGTCAACTGATCACCACCTGGTAGTGAGTTTGATCAGATGGTGGGAAAGACTGCCGATCAGACCTGGGAAGCCTAAACGTGTTGTGAGGGTCAACTGGGAATGTTTGGTACAGGACCCTGTCCAGACGATTTTCAACTCACACCTCCGGAAGAGCTTTTCCTGCATCCCGGGGGAGGCTGGGGACATGGAGTCTGAGTGGACCCTGTTTAAAGTCTCCATTGTGGAAGCACCTGCCGCGAGCTGTGGCCTGAAGGTTGTCAGTGCCAGTCATAATGGCAACCCAAGGACCCGTTAGTGGATCCCAGCAGTGAGGGAGGCCGTCAAGCTAAAGAAGGCGGCCTTTCGGGCTTGGTTGGCCCAGACAACTCCTGACTCGGCAGAGTGGTACCGGCAGGCTAGAAGTACTGCAGCCGCAGTAGTTGCTGAAGCAAAAACTCGGGTTTGGGAGGAGTTTCGGGGAGGCCATGGAGAAGGACTTTTGGGTGACCTCAAATAGGTTTCTGGTAAACCTTCAGACGACTCAGGAAGGGGAGGCAGGGCTTCACTCACACTGTTTTCAGCAGGGGTGGGGAACTGCTGACCTCCACTGAGGATATTTTCTGGCAGTGGAAGGAGCACTTTGAGGGACTCCTGAATCCGGCAGACACGCCCTCCATTGAGGAGGCAGGGATGGAGGACTCAAGCGAGTCATCGCCCATTTCCCTGATGGAAGTCACTGAGGTTGTCAAAAAGCTCTGCAGTGGCAAGTCACCAGGGATGGACGAGATTCGTCCTGAGATGCCGAAGGCCCTTGATGTTGTTGGGCTGTCATGGTTGACACGCCTGTTCAACATGGCATGGATGTCCGATACAGTATCTGTGGACTGGCAGACTGGGGTGGTGTTTCCCAGGTCGAGAGGAGTCAGTTGAGGTGGTTTAGGCATCAGGCCATATTTTATCCAGTGTGGTCATTATTGTCTCTGTTTTGCCTGTCAGCGCATCACATACCCTGTTATCACATTAGTAGATTTGAATTATGTCTAAAGTAATTAAGCAGCCTAAATGTTAGTTACCCCATTCTTTTATTATTTATTCTATATGATTTACAAGGTCAATTGATTTATTTATCCATCGGAGCTTGTCTTTGTGACTCTCTGTTTCAGCAAAAATATTCAAAGCCACTGCAGCATGAATTATTTATCATGGTTTCACAGCCATATCCAGTGTGCTGTGATCTTATTGTCTGTGGCTGTACCCTTTATTTGCATTTTAACATGGGAGATCGTGAAAAAAGAAAAAATGATATCTAGTATTAAGCTTGGGTTATCTCAGTTCAGTAGAATGACTCAGCAGCACATACTGTATAGATGCATATCTAAGGACAGTGTAGTGTGTCTGTATTTGAAGTGCAGCACTATATTAAAATTAGTCTCGATCTCAAAAAATCGTGTATTATATTTGTTGTTCGTATATCCAGTAGAGAGTGGGGTAAAAAATAAAAATGTCGAAAGTATGTAAGAGGACCACTGCTTTTCTCAAATCTCATTGTAAAATCATGGTATTAATACTGTCCATCTTTGCTGCATCCTCTTGTCTGAATGTTGTCGGCTCGGTGTTGGGACAATGACTGCGTTTACATGCACACCATATTCCGATTAAGGTCCATGTTTGGGTTAAGGTAATATTCCGAATAAACTGTTTATATGCGCTGAGCTATCGGAATATTCCCGTTTACATGTTAATTGGCATATCCACCACTTTGGCCCAATTTCAACATCGGGTTTTCAGCAAATATAGCGCTCGAAAGTTATCATCATGGCTTTGGTTGCCTTCGGTTAGAGCTTCAAAGCCGTCATCGACTCCACTCTCTTGGCTAACTGCCATCGCCAGCGGTCTCTGTCCCAGAATTTCATCCATGGCTGCAAAATAAATGAAACTGGCCGGATTAGAGCCGCTAGTATTGTTTTGTTTTTTCGCTTTGGAATATGCCGACTTCACGGTTTTCCAGCGATGTTTAACTTGGTCGGCAGTTCTCACAAAACCAGCCTCTCTCTACTTTTCGCACACCTTTTTAAAGATATGGTTGTTACGGTGCTTTCACCCATCAATATATTCCTTTATATTCATGTCTTTCATTATCTGAATGCACACAGTCGTCTCCTCTTCACTCCAAAAATGCTAATTCCTCGCGAATTGAACAGGCGCAGACGTAATTGAATATTCTGTTCAGGGGCATTTTCAGATTTAGGTGTATACATGAGCCAATATTCCGATTAAAACAGGCATATGCCAGGGGTCTTATTCGGAATATTTTGATTCGGAAGATGCTTTAATCGGGTTATTGCACGTGTTTACATGACAGGTACGCAATCGGAATATACTCATATTCTGATTATTACAGGAATAATGGTGTGCATGTAAACGCAGTCATTGCTGCAGTCTGTCTCCTTTCCCACTGGAGAGGCTTTTGTGAAACAAGGTGGTCATTTTGGGCGACTGGGTCAGACTGGCAGCCAGCTTTATAGTTCGTACCAGTGCTGTTTTCATGACGGCTCTACACCTGGGTTGGTTGCATTTTTCTACATTGAGGCCCTGTGCTCTCACATCACTGAATCATTCATTACAACACGGAGAGATAAACTTTCCATCTCTACAATGGGCTCTTCTCCTCTCCCCTTCTCTCCTCCCCCCTACTCTTCCTCACTCACACCTGTTTTCATAAATTAAAGATTAAGATTCAACAACCCTTCAATGATTCAAATGAGCCAGGTCCCTGCTCATTTGATTGTGAATGATTAATATCTGAACAAGCAGGATTCATCTCTTGATGACTCTGTCATGAGTGAGTATTTGTGTTAATTCACATACTGCACTGCCGCTGCAATGATTTTCTGTTTGGCGCTATAATATTGTGCCCTGCCCTGTTTCAGGCAGTTAGGGGAAACAAATGCTCAATTTGTGTTTTTAAGATTTAATAATTGTTGAGGCAAGTAACAAAACTTTATATGCTTCCAAGAGCCGCAAATTGACTTGAATCAAATTTATATTGCAAAACTTATAAAAATTATGCTGCCAAAAGAATACAATCACAATAATCTCCATAAAAAGTGCATTAAATTTATTGATAGTCAATAATTTTGTTCAAATAAAATGTGAAATGGTTGGTTTCCTCTTGATAGGCCTGTGTACCCTGTAGACAGAGATCACACATTGTAAAGCTGCAAGATGTTTAAACACCAAAAAAAGCACTGGAAAATTAAAGCAGAGAAAGTATGATGGATGACTTGTAACAAGGCTGTGTGCGTGGCATTAATGTGTACACCTGTGCACATGCTACATGAGCATGTTAATACTGTATGCATGTGTGGGTTTGTATTTGTGTTTGTTTATCTGTGTCACTGTGTATGCATGTGCATGTGAACATTTGTGAGTTTGTGTGCCTGCATGTATGTGTGATTTTCAGACACACTATTCTATGTCCCATAACGCATTCCTTTGCAAACTGCAGAGTCGCTAAATTCACACTGAAGCTTCAGTTTTTCTGTTCCCTCTGCCTGTGGGGGTGTGGTGCCCTGTTCTCTCTGCCTGTGGGAGTGTGGTACCCTGTTCCCTCTGACTGTGGGAGTGTGGTACCCTGTTCCCTCTGCCTGTGGGAGTGTGGTACCCTGTTCCCTCTGCCTGTGGAGGTGTGGTACCCTGTTCCCTCTGCCTGTGGGAGTGTGGTACCCTGTTCCCTCTGACTGTGGTGGTGTGGTACCCTGTTCCCTCTGACTGTGGGAGTGCGGTACCCTGTTCCCTCTGCCTGTGGGAGTGTGGTACCCTGTTCCCTCTGCCTGTGGAGGTGTGGTACCCTGTTCTCTCTGCCTTTGGGAGTTTGGTACCCTGTTCCCTCTACCTGTGGGGGTGTGGCACCCTGTTCCCTCAGCCTGTTTGGTGCCCTATTCCCTCTGCCTGTAGGGGTGTGGTACCCTGTTCCCTCTGCCTGTATGGTGCCCTGTTCCCTCTGCCTGTGCAGGTGTGGCGCCTTGTTCCATCTGCCTGTGTAACATGTTCTCATCCTGACACATCACATAGTAACGGTACCTGACCAAGCCTCAATATAAGATGAAAAACGAGGCTTTTGGTGTCTTTATTTGATGTTTGTGGTTAGGGTTTGGGTTAAGGATTGGGGGGTAGGGTTCATTTTAAACTGGTGTCAAATAAGGACACAAAAATCCTCCTTTTTCGTTGAATATTGCGGCTTGGTCAGGTAGCATCACTAAATGATGAGTCGGGATGATACTGGGCTTGCCTGTGCAGATGTGGTACCCTGCTCATGTGACTTTGGCGTTTCCTTCCTGTGACCTCAACGGAAGCGCTTAGCACTGCTACCCTAATTAATTTACCTTTTATCTCATTTTATCTGGCAGAAGCTTTCATTCATAGCAATGTCCAGTTAGTACATTCTGAAGGTCATTGGCCCTGCCTGGGTCAGATAAGGCAGAATCCTTATCCACAGCCATGAAGAACAAGTCTTCTTCGCAGCATACTCACAGAATTTTAAGTTATGACGTGCCATAAATTGTAATTGAGGTATGATGGCACAGGATGTTATAAAGAGCCACAGCAGAGATACTTTGTTTCATTATTACCCATAATATAGTAATGATAACAGCAGGGCTGCTCACAGGGATTGGAGGATATTTTTCCTCAGTGTTGTTAACATTCAGTCCACTGAGTAATATGCTATTGCTCACCTTCAGTGCATCTACGATCAGGATATCTCTGGGTATGTATACAGATGAAGATACCATGTGGTGTGACTCGAGGTTGAAGCAGTGGCTTCTGGGAACTTGTGGATTTAAAATATGCCTTATTGTGGGAACAGAGGTGAATCTTTTGCTTAGTGGGTTTCCACAGCAACAGGGAGAGACATCTGCTCAGAGGTGTAAATTCCAGTTTCAGAATGAAAAATTCTGTGTCAGTATTTTGTTCCAACTGCCTGAGTTTGTTTATCATGACAATTATTCAGCCAGGAAGTGGAACTAATCAGTAAAATCGGCTGATGGAGTTTGTGGATGAAAGGAACGCATGGCAGCACTTCTTAATTTCTGGCCCCGGACTTTACACCTCTGGGCCGAATACGAGAAGGTGGGGAGGCAGTGTGTGTGTGTGTGTGTGTGTGTGTATGTGTGGGGTGGGGGGTGAGAGTAACACTGGGCATTATCAGCATGGGGAGGGGGTCTGTGTGTGTGTGTGTGTGTGTGTGTGGGGTGGGGGTGAGAGTAACACTGGGCATTAGCAGCATGGGGGGGGGGTCTGTGTGTGTGTGTGTGTGTGTGTGTGTGTGTGTGGGGTGGGGGTGAGAGTAACACTGGGCATTAGCAGCAGGGGGGGGGGGTCTGTGTGTGTGTGTGTGTGTGTGTAACACTGGGCAGCATGGGGAGGGGTGTGTGTGTGTGTGTGTGTGTGTGTGTGTGTGTGTGGGTGGGGGTGAGAGTAACACTGGGCATTAGCAGCATGGGGGGGGGGGTGTGTGTGTGTGTGTGTGTGTGTGTGTGTGTGTGTGTGTGTGTGTGTGTGTGGTGTGGGGGGGGGGTGAGAGTAACACTGGGCATTAGCAGCAGGGGGAGGGGGTCTGTGTGTGTGTGTGTGTGTGTGTGTGTGGGGTGGGGGGGGTGAGAGTAACACTGGGCATTAGCAGCAGGGGAGGGGGTGTGTGTGTGTGTGTGTGTGTGTGTGTGTGTGGGGTGGGGGGGTGAGAGTAACACTGGGCATTAGCAGCAGGGGGAGGGGGTCATGTGAACACAGACAGCAGAAGCTGGAGGCACATTTCTCAGAAAACATGTCTCACGTAAAATATAGACTTTGTAGGAGTCTGTTTCATTCACAATACTTATACTGAGACACTGAGTGAGTATTCGCTGGAGACAACATGACTGACATTGATAAGAGGAGAATCCGGCTCGGTGACATTTAAACAAGGCATTTTTATTGTTGGAGGAAGCAGAGTATTCTGCAGTAATAAGGCAGCGCCGCAGCTTTCAGTAAAATGCGATTGGCAGTGCAGATAATTATGATAATTTCTGAGTTTGAGTTAAAAAGAGCTGCACATACAAGCTGATGAATTTGACTTGTGTTTGTTTCCTGCTGATGTGGGTCTCTAGTGAGGATGTTGTCAGTAGTCCCGTACCGAAAGAGAGATGCTGGAGTAGATTCAGTAGTCCCGTACCGAAAGAGAGATGCTGGAGTAGATTCAGTAGTCCCGTACCGAAAGAGAGATGCTGGAGTAGATTCAGTAGTCCTGTACTGAAACAGAGATGCTGAAGCAGACTGAGAGATCCTCTGCTGAAACTGAGATGAATCTTCTTTTAAAATAGATCATCTAAAGTAGATTAAGAGATCTTAAATTGACGTTCAGACACTGGAGTAAATTCAGTAATCCTGTACTGAAACAGATACACTGGGCTAGATTGAGATCCTGTACTGTGACAGAGACTGGAGTAGATCCAAAGATCCATCGCTGAAACAGAGGCACTGGCGCACATTCAGTGATCCTCCACTGCATGTGTAGATTCAGAGATCTTGTACTGAAATAGAGACACTGGAGTACATTCAGATAACCTGTGCTATAATCGAGACAGTAGAGTAGATTAAGAGATTCTGCACAAAAATAGAGACACTGGAGTTGATTCAGAAATCCTGTACTGGAATAGAAACACAAGAGTAGATTCAAAGATCCTGTGCTGAAACAGGAAGACTGAAGAAGATTCAGAGATCCAGAGAAACTAGGACACTTGAGTATATTCATGAATCTTGTTTTAAAATAGATAAACTAGAGTAGATTCAGGGATCATGAACTGAAACAGAAAGACTGGAGTAGATTTAAGGACGCTGTTCTGAAACTGAGGCACTGGAGTAGATTCAAAGATCTTGTACCGAAGCAAAGACACAGATGAACGCTCTGAAATGGACACTTGAGAAAATTCAAAGGTCACTTGTAGAGAACTTAAGAGCAACAGAAGCTCAAAGACCCTCATTCAAAGAGTCCTTTCTGTCTCTCCTCTTATGTTCTTTCTCTGTCTTTCTCACTCATCGCCTCTCCCTCTCCTCTGCCTCCTGTCTTTCTCTCCCCCTCTCTCTCTTTCTCATCTCTGACCTCTCTCTCTCTCTCTCTCTCTCTCTCTCTCACACACTCCTCTCTTTCCCTCTGTATTCAGGTGAGTAAAGAGTTAAAACCCCAGGTTTGTAATTTGACTTAACTTCTCACTAATTAAATGACTGTGTTCTTTCAGAGCTGACCTCTGCTGTCTGGCTTCTCTGACTGAAGAGTGAAATATTCTTTTACATCTTCAGAAATCTTTGTGAAACAGCAGTTCTCCTGCCCTTGAAGCAGTCTTTAATCTTCACTGATCACACAGTCTGATATAACCCTCTGTTAAACAGCCAGCGATGTGAGTACGTCCTTGTGTGCTGCCAGTCAGAGGTTTAAAGTGCCCATAATTATCAAACTGTCAGAGATGGAAAAGAGAAATGTAAACACCTTTTTGTTATAATCTTACTGTAATCAAACCCTCAGCCACCTTTTGTGTCATAACTGCTGAGCTCAGTCATACCATTTTATTACAAACTCCAGCCCCCTTTGGAGGAGAACTTTATTTTGAATAATTCTGACTGGAGCAAGATTGGTAAAGAGAACAGCTGGCATAAACCAACATGCTAAGAAGCAGATGCGCAGGGGAAGATAATTGTCAAGCTAAAGTAAATTCAGGAGAAAACTGACAGATAAGCATAAATAAATGGGCGAGAAGCAGATCGTATAAAATGAAGAACAAGAAACAATCAGATGACACTAGTAGAGTGAGGCATGTGGGGACAATACAAGACAGAAAAAAAAGTTGCCTTAATGTACAACCCTATTTCCAAAAAAAATGTTTGGATGAATCTCAATAAAAATAATGCAATGATTTGCAAATCATTTAAAGCTGATATTTCATTGAAAATAGTGCAAAGACAATATATCAGATAATGACACTGAGAAATTCTATTGTTTTTGAAAAATATCAGCCCATTTTTAATTTGATGCCAGCTACATGCTTCAAAAAAATTGGGATGGGGGCAACAAAATAAGTATTTATTATGAGTAAGTTTTAAGTAAGGAATAATAAGTAAGTTTTATTATGCTAGAAAAAAACTCCTGGTGGAACATCTCACTGGTAGTTTGGTAATTTGGCAACAGATCGGTAATGTGAAATGGCTTTTCAGCGCACTGAGTCAAGTTTACTGGAAAAATTGAATGTGCCGACTGGATTCAGATACACAGATGAAATGGGCTTAATGATGCCTTTTCTGAGGCAGAAAAGGCAGAAGCAAAAACAAATAGGAAACGAGGTTCCAGATCCTTCTACAAACAGGCGCTGAACTATAACAGAAGTTTCAGCACTTTTGAGCAAGCAAAAACAAACAGGAAGTGTTGTTCCTAATATAACTATTATAGTACGCTGTACATTAACAAGAGAACAGCGGTATCATTAAAGGGCTTTCAGCAATACACAAATACAAGGCTATAATGTCTACACACGAGTAGCATTAGACAAAAGGCTTACAAGACTTTGCACTGAATGAGTGCAGAGCTTGTGCTATATACACAGACAACTAGCGCAATGACAATTGAAAACAGATGCGGATGATTCCAAGACAGCATGGACTGTGGGCCGGGTCTTAACAGGCCTGATGACTGGGGGCGCTGTTGGCGTGGCGTTACAACATGATTGGGTGTAAAAAGTCTTTCAGACGAAAAGCCGATGAGTATTTCTGCAATCTGTGAAAAACTGTGAATGACAATATATAAATAGCATTTCTCAATGAATAATTGCAAAGAATTTGGGAATTTCATC
Source organism: Gymnothorax javanicus (assembly GCA_029692085.1). NCBI lineage: Eukaryota > Metazoa > Chordata > Actinopteri > Anguilliformes > Muraenidae > Gymnothorax > Gymnothorax javanicus. Next base: position 7,965,917 of record CM056193.1, read on the forward strand.
ATCTGCAGTACGTAATATCATTAAATATCATCATCCGCCTTCATTTCCTTATGAGTGATTTTATCTTATTGCTAGTTTTTATCTAGATTGATTATGCTGGTTTTTTTTTTTTTTGTGGAATGTGGTCAATGAGTGTTTGTTTGTCGGTGTGTGAGGCCCACGGAAACAAAGTCCAATCAACAACGTTGATAAGGCAATACAATATTGAATCTAATGAATCTAATAAAAGAATCAGAGAATCTGGAGAAACTCTCTGTTTGCAAGGGACAAGGCCAAAAATCTCTTCAGCCAGTTAGGCGGCACTCTATTAAAAACTGACAGTAATTGGTCATGGAAATCACTGCACGGGCCCTGGAACACCTCTGAAGACCATTGTCGGTAAACATAGTTTGTTGCTGCATCCACACATGCAAGCTAAAACTCTAACATGTTAAGATAAAACCATTTCTAAACAAGATCCAGAAATGCTGCCGCCTTCTCTGGGCTCGAGCTCATTTAAGATCAACTGAGGAAAAGTGGAAAGCTGTCCTGGCATCTGATTAAAAAAAATGTTAAATTCTCTTTGGATATCATGGACTCCGTGTCCCGGAGCAGAAGAGGAGAGGGACCATCTGGGTTGTTATCAGCGCACAGTTCAAAAGCCATCATTCATGATGGTATGGGTGTGGAATAGTGCACATGATTTGGGTAACTTGCATATCTGGGAAGACACTATTAGTGCTGAACAATATATTCAGGTTTTGAAGGAACATATACTGCAACCCTGAACTTTTTTCTTTTTTTACAGAAGGCCTTGCTTATTTCAGCAAGACAATGCCAACCACCGCACTCTACACGCATTACAACAACATGGCTCTGCAGTAAAGAGTCTGGGAACTAAACTGGCCTGTCCGCAGTCGAGACTGGTCACCAACTGAAATTTCTGGTGCATTATGTAACAAAAAATATGACAAAGGAAGCCACAAAATGTTGAGCAGCTGAAATCCTACATCAAGCAAGAATGGGAAAGCATTTTACTTTTATAACTACTGCAGCTGGCCTCCTCAGTTCCCATAATATAAATATAATATACTGTAGCAAATAAAGTTGGAATACTTTTGTATTCAAACACTTTATCTATCAAGAACAAATCCCATTGTCACAATCATTTCATTAGTAGAGGTAAAAAATATTTTATTCCAACTTTATCAGCAACAGTGTAATTCCAGAGTGTCGTTAAAAGAAGAGGTCATGCAACACAGGAAAACAAAGCCCCATCCCAACTTTTTTCAAACATGTTGATGACATCATACTGATTAAATCAACTGATCTAGGCCTGCACAACTGATTAGTTGTATCAGGTGTGCTTCTGCATTGTTGGAGTGAAAACCTACAGCGTCATGGCCCTTTTGCGGGTCAGTTTGACACCCCTGCACTAGAGCATAACTCAAACAAATATAACTCCTCATAATTCAGCTGTGCTACTCTGCGTCAAGCACCGCATTCTATGCCAATAGCTTCATTCTGTCCCTGAAGTTATTCAGTTCAATTTTTTTCAATTCAATTTATTTGTATAGCGCTTTTCACAGAGACTGTCACAAAGACGCTTTACGTTGAGAGATTAAATAAATGAAAGGACAGTGCCTAGCCTATTCCCCACTACAGCAAATGAGGCAAAAAACTCCCAGTAGGGAGAAAAATCCTCAAACAGTGGTGAGAAAAAACTCCCCAGTGGGAAGAAATCTCAGGAGGAACCCGGCTATAGTCAGGGAGCCCATCCTCCGCTGGCTAGCTAATTAATAACAAAATTAAGTAAAATAGAATAAAATGGCAAAAGAGTTCCCTTTAAGTCCATCTAAACCAGTGGAGTTTTTAAGTGTAAAAACTTGGTGGGGCAAGAATGTATTTCAGGCCTGGGGGGGGCACAGTAAACGAGGGGTATGGGGTGATTTCTATACAACAATTTGTGATAAATTAGTTTGTCTGCTGCCGTTTTACCTTACAAGCTTTTAGTTAAAAGTCAGCATTATCGCACACACGCACACACATGGAGGAGATGAGGGAGAGAGAGCGCACGCGAGTGAGTGAGAGTTCGCCAATACGGGTAGGGCTAATCTGCTGAAAACATTCTGCTGAAAATTCGCAAATTCTTCTTTTTTTCATCAACTCAACTAGATATTGATAGATATACATCTCAAGAATAACTGGTGAAAATTTCATCACAATATATTCAGAAATTAATAAATTATGAAGGAAAGTATAGATGGTTGTGGTTTTTCAGCAGAATGCTTTCAGCAGATTAGCCCTACCCGCCAATACGGAGATCGACGTTTGTTTAAAAGCCATCTGCCACCATTGCTCCACAACGCTCAGAGCCTACAAGGCCATAAACAAAGTAGGGCGCTCAACACCACTAAGTGCCACAGCAAACCGCACACAGACAACTTATTAGGATCGATCCACTCTATGACAGCATTATGACAACAACCTTATCCTGCATATGTGTGACACACTGTCATCACCATCTAGCCTCGATCCAGCATAACAAAATATTATACATTAGTATACCATTGTCTTACTGTCATAATGTTGCAACATATTGAAATAGATATGAGAAGTATCTAGGAACTGCAACATATTTTTTCAAGTCTTTTTAATATCATTTAAAAATGATAGTAGATTCAGGCCTTTTTAAAATTACAAAAATGATAGAGAAATTGCGAAAAGAAAGAGCATTTCTTTGTATCCAACCGGTATAAAATACCTGGGCCAACAACAATCTTGTAAACTTAATACTAACACCTGGCAGCCTTAGTAACCAGCTTTGAAATGCAAGCACATCCTCTTTGTTAGTCGTTCATAAGAAAAGATAGGATTGTAATAAAATTGGGCGGTGTGGAGAAATACCCGGATAACTATACATTATAATTATGATTTATTTGATATAAAGCCTCAGCTTCCATGACTAGGGCTAGTCTAGCCTAGCTACGTTAGCATTTCGCTGGTGGACAAATAGTTACAGTAGCTCTCAACATAATGGTACAATACACAAATACATCCAAAATCTATCGTTAAATCTTACCTGCGAAAGGTAATTCCACGGGATCTGGTATTGATATCTCGTTCAGCATCCATATGCAGCGCAAAAAATCTGGCATCTTTGGTGTAGATTTAAGTTTAAGCTATTTCGACTGTTGTGAATACGGTTGTATTTTGGCAGTAAAACCGGCATTTTAGAGTATCAGGGCATCCTGGATCATAGCTAAATGTGTTACGTTTATAACAAATCAAACCGCTTGGAAATCAGTCGAAAATTCAGCGAGTAATGATTTGTAGAAATTGTTTGATACTTCTAACCCTGTTCTAACATGGTCGCCCGGTAGGCACGCCTCTCCACCACTCATGCGACGTCTACGTATGTTTATGATGCCTGATGAAATGACGCAGTAGTGGGGCTTGGGGCTGTCAGCCCCACATGCCAACAAATTCGTGCTACCTCCACTAATACAGCGAACACTCTGAGCATGCGTACTTATATTTTCACACATATCATTAACATTGCATTGCGTAAGGGGGGCTAGCCCCACTCATGCGGACATGGATCAGGAGATCGGTCTGAAGCAGCAAAACAGAGACCAATAAACATGAACTTAATTCAAACACAAATTCCATGCAATTTAGGAAAATGCTAAATTTATAGATAATACATTTAATCAGATAATACGATCATGTTTGAGAATTAATTATGTAATTTGCCTATGGTCCTTTCTGATGACACCAGGTGGGGCTGTGCCCCACCTGCCCCTAATGACCAGTCGCCACTGATCTAAACAGTGGCATCAGTAGCTTCAGGAAGTGGCATGCCGAGGATGGTGCAGAACTGGATCAGGGCCGGAGCAGGACAGCAGGACAGCAGCAGCCAGCGCTCATGGTGAGGGACAGGGCTCGGACGGTCCAGGACTCAGGGTAGTGGACGAAAAGATCCTCGGAAAGAGACACAGAAAAAAGTGGGGTGAGGCACTGGATAAAACTACTGCATGTTAATAAAAATACCATCCTGTGTCATGTGCCGAGTAAGAATTTAGGAGCAATTGGTCAGGAAACAGTCAACACCCCTCCATCCACTTCCTGCAGCAAAGAGGCCCTACACTTACACCAGGCTGCAAGATCACCTTTGATTTTCTAAACACAAGTACCATATGGACCTCCCTGGTGACTAAGGCTGTAGCAAGCCCCACTGGCACCGGTAATACATGCTCAGTACCACCGGTTCTACATGGATTTGCTTAACACTACCACCAGTACCATATGGACCTCCCCAGTGAATAAGGCTGTAGCAAGCCCCACTGGTGCCGTTAATGCATGCTCAGTGGTAAGGTAAACTTTGGAATACCTCAACAAGGTAAACTTTGGAAAACCTCAAGGATCTGTTCTGGGCCCTCTACTGTTTTCCTTATACATGCTTCCCCTTGGAAACATAAGTAGATATGATGTTAAGTACCACTGTTATGCAGATGACACACAGCTTTATATATCTTTTAAGCCAGGTGAAATTGATCCACTTACTAGATTAGAGATGTGTCTTACAGCTGTTAAAGCATGGATGACACAGAATTTTCTCTCTTTAAATCCAGATAAGACTGAAATATTGGTAATTGGTCCCAAATCGCTCAGAGACACATTCCTCAAGTTTTCCCTCAACGTTGATGGACTCCTGGTTTCTGCCAAAGCAGTTGTCAAAAACCTTGGTGTCACCCTTGATTCAGAACTCTCTCTCCACTGTCATATTAATAACATTATAAAAGTGGCTTTCTTCCATCTTAGAAACATATTTAAACTGAGAAAAATGTTGTCTCTTCAGGAAGCTGAAAAAATGGTTCATGCATTTGTATCCTCTTGGCTGGATTACTGTAACGTTTTACTGTCAGGCTGCACCAGTTCTACCCTGAATCGCCTTCAAATAGTGCAGAATGCTGCTGCTAGGATTCTGACCAGGACAAAGAAATATGACCACATTAGCCCAGTACTCAAAAATCTTCACTGGCTGCCTGGCAAATTTAGAGTTGAATATAAAATTCTGCTGCTTACCTACAAAGCCTTAAATGATTTGGCCCCAGAATATCTTAGTGCACTTCTCGTTCCTTACTCTCCTCCAAGATTACTTCGTTCACAAGGTGCTGGATATTTGAAAATTCCAAATATATCCAGAGGTACATTTGGAGGCAGAGCATTCTTTTACAAAGCCCCAATCTTGTGGAACAATCTCCCAACAAACCTTCAGGCCTCAGACACACTCTCTGTGTTCAAGAGTCAGCTAAAAACTTACCTTTTCAATCAAGCCTATGATTAGTTCATGATTAGTTATGTATAAACATTTATTTGGCTCTGGTGGGACTGACTACAACCTAGTTTTATGGTGGGTTCATAAGATATTGGAAGCCAGAGTTAAGTAAATCCATGTGGAACCGGTGGCACTGAGCATACATTAACGGTGCCAGTGGGGCTTGCTACAGCCTTAGTCACTGGGGAGGTCCATATGGTACTGGTAGTAGTGTTTAGCAAATCCATGTGGAACCGGTGGCACTGAAGTCATTCTCGGACTCTGGCATTTTAACACACATTCTTGACGCAAAACCAGTGAGAGACAATCTTCTTGTGATTTTGCTCAAATTCTTCTGACAGTTTTCATAGTCTTTCTTTCCAGGCCCATAGATTTCAGACAGTGATCATCCCGGCATGAGGTGACTTTGACCTTCCCAATCCTGAACTTCTGACATGGATATTTCATTGTTGTTTCAGAACACTGACCGATTTTATTGATAGCAGAGAAAGAAGTTGATAATTTCAGTGCCTATTGGGTCTTGTGAATTTCAGAGTAGTGACAGTTGGCCCAATAAAGCCCAGCTATATGGATTTTTGACTGCAGCTCCGTTGGATATTCAGCTTTTTTCTGTCCCTCACTTTGGGAATCACAGCTCTGCTTGTCGTAGCTCCTTCACACCAGTCCGTTTATTTATCAATTCAGGAGCTGCAAGACATGTTGTTCATCACTATATAAATGCTTTTCTTTCACATAAACAAAATCATATTCTTGCCAATGTTTATACTGCCAGACCTGCTTTAATTTGAATTTTAAATTAAATGTTTTCATCATGATTATGATTTTCATGTACATGGAGATACTGCTAGTGAAATTACCCCTTAATAAATATATATATATATATATATATATATATATATATATATAATTTTTTTTTTTTGAAACAAATGAGATAAACACAGTTCGCTTTGTCAAGTATCTACTTGAAAATGCTGGTACAAAAGTTCTCAAGTAATTTTGTCGATGTGAGTGCATGTTTGTATGTCCGCGTACGTACCTGCGCCCATGTGCGTACATGAGCATGCACATGCTCGAAATGTACAACTTATGATCCAGACCAGGAATCAAGTGCAGAGGCAGAGTACAATCCAATAGTTGGGTTTATTGACAGTAACAATAAATTGATGGTAATATTGGGATAAAACCCAGAAGAGGAAAGTCCAGTTAAGTTCAGACATCGTAGGCAAAACTGAGTAGGCATTGCCAATCTTTGGCCAGTTGTTCCAGGATGACGGCTGGATGGAGTGAACACTTCACCACAGTCGAACAGTTCCAAGGCAGGAAGGAGTAACTTTGGAGGAACGTGGCTCCACTCCTGATTACCATAGAAGGATTGGGAACTTTTTACTAATAAACTTAGTGGATGAAGTTCCCATCAGCATCCGAGTTGACTAAAGCCTGGGTGGTAATAAAGATGACCCTGCCAGCTCAGGCGAACAGGAATTACTGGATGAGTCAGATGAGACAGTTGCCATGTGACACCTCTCTATCAGATGTCTCTCTCGTCTGCTGAACAGCAATGACATGACCAGCACTTCTGAAGCACAGGTATAGATTAAACCTTATCCTGTTCAGTCGTTCCTCGGGGAGCAGTTTGTGAAGCTGAGCTCGGTCGTCAGGTGAATTTGTGGTGGACAGGGAGTAATAAAGCTGAGGTAAAGGTGTATTGGGCAGCTAGAGATCTGGTGAAAGTGTGGAAGACCAGTGAAGATAGAGGTCTGATGAAGGTGTGGTAACAGGTAAAGATGCTGGTCAGATGAAGGTGTTGTCAACAGGCAGCGATAGAGGTGAGGTGAAGCTGTGATGGGCAGGTATGGATGGAAGTCAGGTGAAAGTCTGGAGGACGGGAAGAGACAGATCAAATGAAGGTGTGGTGGACAAGAAGAAGTAGAAGATAGTTGTGATGGACAGATAGCAATAGAGGTAAGGTAAAGGTGTGGTGGGCAGGTAAAGATAGAGTTCAGGTGAAGGTGTGGTGGATGAGTAGGGATAGAGTTCAGGTGAAGGTGTGGTGGATGAGTAGGGATAGAGTTCAGGTGAAGGTGTGGTGGATGAGTAGGGATAGAGTTCAGGAGAAGGTGTGGTGGATGAGTAGGGATAGAGTTCAGGTGAAGGTGTGGTGGATGAGTTGGGATAGAGTTCAGGTGAAGGTGTGGTGGATGAGTTGGGATAGAGTTCAGGTGAAGGTGTGGTGGATGAGTTGGGATAGAGTTCAGGTGAAGGTGTGGTGGATGAGTAGGGATAGAGTTCAGGTGAAGGTGTGGTGGATGAGTTGGGATAGAGTTCAGGTGAAGGTGTGGTGGATGAGTAGGGATAGAGTTCAGGTGAAGGTGTGGTGGATGAGTTGGGATAGAGTTCAGGTGAAGGTGTGGTGGATGAGTTGGGATAGAGTTCAGGTGAAGGTGTGGTGGATGAGTAGGGATAGAGTTCAGGTGAAGGTGTGGTGGATGAGTAGGGATAGAGTTCAGGTGAAGGTGTGGTGGATGAGTTGGGATAGAGTTCAGGTGAAGGTGTGGTGGATGAGTTGGGATCGAGTTCAGGTGAAGGTGTGGTGGATGAGTAGGGATAGAGTTCAGGTGAAGGTGTGGTGGATGAGTTGGGACAGAGTTCAGGTGAAGGTGTGGTGGATGAGTTGGGATAGAGTTCAGGTGAAGGTGTGGTGGATGAGCAGGGATAGAGTTCAGGTGAAGGTGTGGTGGGCAGGTAGAGATAGAGCATAGAGGTCAGATAGATGTTTAGTAGACAAGTAGAGACAGAGGTCAAATGGAGGAGTAGTGAACAGGGAAAGATAAAGGTCAGGTGAAGTTGTGGTTGACAGGTAAAGGTAAAGATCAGATGAAGGCGTGGTGTACAGGCAGAGACAAAGGTCAGGTGAAGGTGCGGTGAACAGGTAGCGATAGACGTCAGGTGAAGGTGTGCTGGACTGGTAGAGATTGAGAGCAGATGAAGGTCCGATTCACAGGTAGATATAAAAGTCAGGTGACAATGTAGTGAACAGGTAAAGCAAGAGGTCAGGTGAAGGTGCGGTGAACAGGTTGACAGAGAATTGAAGTAAAGATGTGATGGACAGGTAGGGATGGAAGTGAACTGAAGGCGTGGTAGACAGGTAAAGTTAGAGGTCAGGTGAAGCTGTGATGGACAGGTTGAGACAGATGTCAGGTGCAGGTGTGGTAGACAGGTAAAAATAGAGGTCAGGAGAAGATGTGTAGAACAGGTAGAGTTAGAGGTCTGGTGAAAATTTGGAGCACGAGAGAAGACAGAGTTCAGCTAAAAGTGAGGTGGACTTGTAGAGGTTGGGAAATTCTGACGTGATTTGTTTTCACATAGATACCTGTTTCCGATTAAGCATCAGACACCAATTGAATTAATTTACTGGGAAAATAAACTATTCAGAAGCTGCTTCGCCATTAATGATTAAGACATATAGGTTTGAGACAAAGAGGAAGGCTACAATATGAAATTGCATGAATGGCAATTAACTGAAATTTCTTGTAAGTCCATCTTGAAGCAGAAAGTTATGTAGTAAATGCTGCTGAAGATAATATGTAGATAAGATTAAGATATCATTTCAAATCAATGAATTAGATAATTGCTGTTCATACAGCTTCATATTGTCGCCTTCCTACAACTTTCCTAGAAGCTGGACTATAAAGACTTCATTAATGATTTTTCTATCATGAAACTTTGACGAAACGCATGTATTTTAAATGATTTTAAACGCATACCATGCATTGCACTTATAAACAATTTACAAAAGTATTCAATTACCAAAGCTTTGATGTCGAAAGCGTTGGTAATTTAATAAATAAATAATCTTTTGAACGTTGAAAAAATTTTGATGAACAGCAACCTTAAAGTAAATTAGGTTGCACTGCTAAAAAAGAATGCTCGGGAGATGGAAGTCAGGGAAAGTACTGGATTAATAAATTCTTTTTTTTTTTTTTAAATGTTTCCCCCATCCCTACAATACCACTATTAGGTACATTGTCATTGTAGCCCTTTGGTGATCTCTGTCAATGCTTAAATTCTCTCTGAATAATTACAGGCTTGTATATTGGTCTTTATTAATAAAAACAAAAATTGTGTGATTATTAATCAAGCAATCCTAAATAGGAACAGCTTGAAAACAAATATGTGTTTTAGGGTCAGAGACTCACAGCATGCAATACCCAACTTGTCCCCAGTACCGGGGTCATTCGGGTTTAAGAGGTTAAGGTTAGGGTAAGGGTTTGGATAAGGAATGCATTGCTTAGTGTTAAGATTAGGGAAAGGCTGTAGAGACACAAAAAGAATGAATGGAAGAATGTAATATCCTCACAACGATAGAAGTGCAAGGATGCCTGCGTGTGTGCATGTGCGTGTATGTGTTGTGCATGTGTGTGTGTGTGTGTGTGTGTGTGTGTATGTTGAGGGGGAACAGTATGGGGAAAAGCATCTTTTGTTATGGGTGAGGGTGAGGAGCTCGGACATCCGGGATTGGCTCAGAGTAGAACTGCTGCTCCTCCGTGTTGAGAGGGGTCAGTTGAGGTGGTTCAGGCATCTAGTTTGGATGCCTCCCTTTAGAGGTTTTCCAGGCATGTCCATCTGGGAGGAGCCCCGAGGCAGACCCAGGACTCGCTGGAGGGATTATGGGCCCTATCTTACGCCAGAGTCCCTAAACCCGTTATTTGGGGATTTAGCATTGCGTAAGAGGCGTTCCCCTGCAAAAGTTGTTATCTTGCACACCTTCCTTTATCCCTAAAACACCTGCGCTACCCGTTATATTATGCATAGGTGTGGTTTGGGCGTTAAGCCAGTTAAACCAATCAGTGTGCCAGGTGCCATTGCCTTTAGGAGCAGGCTGCGCTATCCCAAATCCTCAAACCGAAACCCGTGATGGAGAGAGGAAGGTCGCCACGTTTCTCCGAAGACGAAGTTAAATTGCTCGTGCATGAGGTCAAATCCAGACAGGGGAGGGTCTGTTTTTGTTAAGTTAATCATTAATTGTATAATATTATTATTATTATTATTTGACATTGACATATTGTTTAATGTTTGGTATGCAATTAAAAAAAAACATCAAGCCTACCCCTTTTGTGATGGAAACTTCAAAAAAAAAAAAAGAAAAAGAAAAAAATGCATTTCGCCATGATTGGGTCATGCCTCCAATTGAGCTGAGTGGGTGTTGGGATGACCCACTAGCATAGAAGAATAGTGCCACAGCAGTGGCGTAGCCAGCGGGGGGGCGAAGACACGTCCCTTTTTGACTGCAATTAGTAGTTCTCAATCATTTTCCTTTATTGACGAGTTTTCCAATTATCGTAATTGGCAACCGGAGACACGGTTTCTCTCCATATGCGATCTAACACCGATTAAATCATGGGCTAAATTCAGTACAGTTGCGGAAAAAGAACAGAGAATTGGGTTGCACAAAACTTCCGTTTAAAACAATTATTAGTCCTGATCTGTTCTCAGTCATTTTCATAATGAACAGAAGATTCACTCCGAGAGCCCTCCACGCTTAACAAGTGCTGCTTGTTCTCCCCGATTAGGTAAGACGACAATCATTCATCTGGACGCGTCCTGTTAACTGTTAACTGTGGAGTGCTCTCGGAGTGAACCTTCTGTTAATTATGAAAATGACTGAGAACGGATCAGGACTAATAATTGTTTTAAACCGAAGTTTTGTGCAACCCAATTTTCTGTTCTTGTTCCGCAACTGTACTGAATTTAGCCCATGATTTAATCGCTGTTAGATCGCATACGGAGAGAAACCGTTTTCTTCGGTCGCCACTGCACAGTAACCTTAACAGCAACGGGCAAGGCATACGGACAGCTGGCAGCGGTGTATACATCATCTGCAACCAGGTGATATAATTCCGTCACTGCCTGAATGGGAGAGGCGCAGTTTTGTCACGCATTCTCGTTCTGTGGGAAATAATACTTGTATTGTATTATTATAATTTTAGAATATTATATATAGGCCTAAAATATATAATTAATATATATTATATATGATAATTATAGATTATTATAAAAGCAGAAAAAATGATTTATGCAAAATACAAACAATATAGACTTACCTGAAAGGCCCAGGTAGCTGGTGCGCTGGCGGTACACGCAGCGTTCTGGGCATCTTCTATTATTTAACTGGCGATCAAGGCGATTTAGTACTATCTCTGCCATTTTCTCAGGGGTTCAACTGAGGCTAAAGCAAGGTGGCTTTTTATAGGCGAGTTAATTGGGAAGTGGGCCGCATGTGCACGTCCACATGTGTCCAAGTGGACGCGCAATGAAGCCGCCTGGGGGCGCTCTTGTAAAAGCCAAATGGGTAGCGGGTGGTTTGAGGACCCGCTATCGCTTTCCCTAACATGTGTGGTCAAGATAGCAATTGTAGGGAAAAGATAAAAACGCCCCACGGGCACACCTCCAGGCATAAAAATAAAGGATTCGACATAATGTATAGCAGGTAGTGTGGCCGCAAGATACCGTTTAGGGATAGTGGAAGCTGCTAAATGCGTAATTCACGGGTAGCGGGTAGTGGCAACGGGTAGGGCAGTGTGAAAGATAGAGCCCTATATCTCATGGCTGGCCTGGGAACGGCTTGGGGTCCTCCAGGTAGAGCTGGAGGAAGTGGCTGGGGAGGGGGATGTCTGGGCCTTCCTGTCTAGTCTATTACTCCTGCGACCCGGCCCCAGATAAGCAGAATAAAATGGATGGATGGATGGATCCTTTGTTATTAATACAATCAAAAACAGATAATAAAGACGGAAAATGGAAGCCAATGTCAGTATTATCTCCTAATGATTAAGCATTAATTACCAAGCTGATTATCTGTTAGACTCTGCAGCATTTACTCTCCCTGAGACTGAGAGACATTTATTATCCATGTCTTGGACATTTTATCTCCGGCATTAATTGAGAAATTATGCCTTACTTGTACACATCCATTATCTGTTTTAGATACATGCATTATCCCTGATTTGTGCACATAATGTTTCTGGCTCAGACACCTGCAAAATCTCCATCTCACTCTGCTACCTACAGTCCCTTTTTACAGTTACTTTTTTGTGCCGTTTGATTTATGTTTTTACGATTGATTGACATGTCCTTTCTGCCTCAGGGGCTGCTGCATTTTTCCTTTCAGCAGAATAAGAAAAGAGTGTTTGTGTGAGAGATCTGCCGCAAAACCCTCCCCCCCCAACACCATCCCTCCCCCAACGCCACCTCTCTCCCCCGAGCCGCCCTCATACACCACCACCTCGCCCCGCCTCTCGCCCTCGTTTCCCATTTGTTATACAGCGGCGGTTAGGATGCCGTACACAGAGAGACCTGCCGTGGCTGAACTGTGTTTTAATGCTGCTGTGGGGTCAGAGAGGGAAATTGCAGTGTTCTTGGATTTGATGTTTTTGTCTGGAGCCAGAGAGCAGCGTGTAGCGCAGTTATAGTAAGAGCATCAGGAAGAAGCAGAAATTACATCGTGTCGTGTTTTTAAGTGTCAAGCTGAAAAATGCCAGTTTTCTTCCTGCGCTCAATTTGAATTTCTAAAGAGTTTCTAAAGATCAGGTCAACACAAAAAGACAGTGCTTCTTTTAAATGCATGCTGTACATCTAGGCTAAAATGCAATTCATATATGAATAAATTTTGTAGATTTTCCAGGGGCGTTGGGGCATTGAGCTAACAAACCAGCCTATTGCACTACATAGTCCTGCCCAGTAAATACAGAATTTTTTTTTTTTTTTTATTAAACTGCTAACACATGCTTGAGGGTGAAGAACAGGGGAGGTAAAATTTAAATCAATTTTTCATAAATGGATTTGGTGTCACATTTGCACTTTCATTGGCATATACTATTGAGTCCCCATTGAATTGAAACATGAGTCATGTGTTTGCTCATAGATTTCCATTAAAAACTAAATTTATGTGCATTCAGATTAAAAGAAATGTTGCCAAGCCTTGGCGTAGCCCGCTTTACTGTGTTTATACTTGCTTCCCTAGTGTATCTGGGGAATTAAAATGCAATATCCACAAGAGGCAATGTGAAAACCAAAGATTATTAATACAGTCTGTTGAGGAAAGTTAGCAGCCACGCCCATAGTGTTGTTCAATGGTCAGTTATGGTAGCAATAAGTCACAATGTCTCAAACATTAAGTGGCTTTGTAGCACTTAAAACTATATCTATAATTGTTCTATAATATTTTATATATTTATTGTTTTAACCATTGAGGTAGCTAACCTAAAATGTTGCCCAATCTTACTTAACTAGGTTACTAACCATTTATACTATCTGTAATGGCCTTTTCTGCGCACCGGACAGAGTGCATTGAAAAATAGCAAACGTGGAACTGGATTCACATGCAAAGATGTAGTTGGCTTTATTATGCCTTTGCTGCATAACAGCGAAGGTAGAAAAAGGCAAGAGTAAAAATAAACAAGAACAACTGTTCCAAAGCTGCACTATAAAGCGCTGGTTAGGTTATAACAGCGCTTAGAATTAACAATTTAAAGATACGCAAAAATACGGAAGTAACGTCTGTACAAGACTCTGGCTTATGAGGCTTACGAGACTTCGCACTGGCTATGTGCAAAGCTCTACATTATATAAGCTCACTAACGAGCAAGACATAATAGGACACAGATGCAAATCGTTTAAGTGGAGTGTGGAATACCAGCTGGGTCTTTTAGGGTGGTGGAGGCGTGGCGTTACACCACCTAGCATTAGCTTCACTGCTAACCATAAATTAGGCTATGTTATGCTCAGAGAGGCGTTGATTTTACCAAGGCTAGTCAGATTAAAAGATATTTAAAATCATTGGGGTCTTGATTGTACTGAGTCTGGAAGCATGTGCAACATGGGAGATAGAGGAATACTTTTTATTTTGTATCTTTATAAATGTCTTGAATAGTGAACACTGAAAAAACTCAATTGACTTCCATTCATTCTGTAAACGCCTGTTAGTTTTTCGGTTACAATGCCCCTGCTCCAAGGCATTCCTGGTTCCCCGGCTACCTGCCTCCTCCTCATTATTCAATTACCCTTCTGCTCTCTTTGCGAAGTATAACACCTGGTTTCTCTTATTTAATTATCATTCCCTTTTCTATTTATTCCTTAGTTTTCCCTCTCTTGGGCAGGCAGCCTTAGGCTTGTAACACTTTGTTTATTCAGAGCACTCCCCGTTTGGTTCTTTAGTTCTCCTTATATGTTTTGTTTTTGTATTTCTTAGTCACCTTGTTTATTAAATGAAGTCACGTCCGAGCATTTGGGTCCTTCATGTTTGATCACTCTCCTGGTGCTCTTATAACACCAGTCGGCACAAGGACGTTACAGGATTATATCTATGTTCCTGAATCTTTTTAGGGCAGACCACTTAAGTTTAACAATATTATGTTTTATAATTATTATGTTAAAGTTATTATTTTGTTCAACACACTCAGTTCAGCATATCATTGAACTTAATGTAGTCTGATGTGCTGTTACAATGTGTGAATGAGTTCGGCAGGCAATGCATCTGATTGTTAGTACTGATCTCTGCCTTGCGGCAAGATTTGTGCTCAGCACTATGACCTCTTTTTCCTCGTATTAAAATGTTGTTAAAAATGAAATGTTGTTCAGTTTCGGGTTATTATAGCCTGCGAGCAGGCTCTCTTGTTTGCGATGGGAGGGGGAGAGGGATGGAAAAGAGAGCCTGCACGAAAGCCAGGGTTTGTGAGTGCCCCGCGTTCGTCCACGAACGCAGCATTCTAATTGGTCGAATTTGACAGCTCCAAAATTCAAATTTGACAGTTGAACACTCGCAGGGCTGGCGTAAGACCTGAAAATTCGGGGGCAATTATTGACAAAAATTAGTCCTGGCTAATTCTAGATGGTTTTCCTTTATTAACACGTTTTCCAATTCAAGAATAATCAAGTGGCAATTGAAGACACGGCTTCTCCCCCCCATGCGATCTAAAAGCGACAAAATAATGGGCTACATTCAGATCAGAAAAATAATTTAATTATAATTAGGTCTATGTACTGGCACTCATTTCAGAACTCTTCAGCGAATGAAGGTACTTTTGGTGACTAGTGTGTGGTTTTGTCCGTTTATATTTTCCAATCGGACAACTGTCTATTTTTTACAACAAGTTGCGTGACCGTGCTGCAAAGTAAGTACTTGTCGCTGAAATTACCTTCATTCGCAAAACAGTTCTGAAATGCCGCTCTTGCTGGAAAAAAATAAATAAATTACAGTTGCTGAGTACCAATGCATAGACCTAATTAGTCTAACCACGCTGACAGCTTGTTAGGGGCGGAATTCAAAAACCCCTGGCTTTCATGCAGGCTCTCTTTTCCCTCCCTCTTCCCCATCGCAAACAAGAGAGCCTGCTCGCAGGCTAAGGTTATTACACAAGCAAAATATTCAAATTCACATCTGAGCGACAACAATGGACCGCAGTATGTCACTTCCTAAGGACAGGAAGCAGATCCTTGCTAACAGCCTCATCAGTGATGTGAGGATCAGAGTGAAGACAGTTTTACTGGAGTGATGGTGAGCGATGAAAACAGGACACTCCACCGGGTGATGAGACTTCTTTGACTAAGTGAGAAACTTTCATATCCAGGACGACTTCAGAGTGGAGTCGTTAAATGATGAGATGTTTTGAGTACCGGATAGGACAGGGCCCTTTACCCGAAACATTTCCAGGTCAGTGGCAGCTGCTCGGCCAAAACTGCAGGAGGCCTCAAAACATGCCTTTAAACTAATGATTGATCTTGAACACTTTTCAATCAGTTTCTTTGATTAAAGAGTTTTGAAATTACTAGAATAATAAATCAGCAAGTAAACACATGGCTTCCTTTTTAATGCTATGTTAGGGTGATCAAATGAATCCTTGAGTTTCCAGAGGCCCCAACTCCGAGGAACACTCTTTTTCAAGAAAGGGAAAAATTGATTTTTTTTTTTTTTGCCCGTATGTTATGACCCATATATTTCTAGTTTATTTCTTTTCAAGAGAGTGTCATTGGGATACTTTTGGCTGAAATTACGAGAAAGTTCCCCGTTTTGTTATAAGATATGCAGACCTCTAATGCATTGGAGTTGGGCCCTTTGGAAACTCAATAATTCAAATAATAAATTCAATTCAGAAAAAATTTTTCATTCACTAAGTCACATCACAAAAAAGAAAAACTACTCTGCTAACGTCCGCATTTTCTTTTAGCACATCCTGTCCAGCCAGGAATTAATTATTTATTTATTTTAAATGGTGACAACAATGTTGTCCGTTGCTTCTACTGCCACTGAAAGGGTTGCTTTTTGTGACCAAACTGTAAATAAGAATGGAAACATTTCAAATGAATTGCGGAGTTTTGTATTTGATCATAGAAGCGAGACAGATGGGTTGCAGGAATCAGGTCAGATTCAAAATTGATTTCTCATATAATTATGCTTGGATGGTCCCATGCACAACTTGTTCAAAGATCTGAAACCATTTCAGCACTTCAAACATTTGTCCTGTTACAGTTTGTGTTTTGTGCGATGGAACAAAAATCCATGCACTGTTTCTGACATGATGTGTTGTATTTAATACATCGGCTAGCCATCGTCCCCGAATAGCCACCCCTCCAGGAGGGATCTTCTCGAAAACAGCAGGAATGACTGAGCTCACCAAAATCAAGAAGTGGTGGCTTCATCCAGAAGAATTTTGCAAATATCCGCATGAGTAACCTCATATGCTGAATTGCAAATTACCAGATGGAACAGAATGGAACAGTTCACTTATGAATTAAACAGCCTGCATCACAGCATGCTCCGATTAGCGAACGTAAGTCGCACTAGCCATTCTGACATGCATTTTTTTTAATATCTTGACAATAATCTTTCATATTATAATCTCTTTATTTTGAATCATTTGCAAAAGTGGGCACTGCTGCTTGTCCCTGCATGTGTATTATGTAACAGGCAGAGTGCACTTACGATTTGCACTCTCCTACAAGGACACATAATTCTATCTGACTATGCACCCTGAAATTAGCAGTCAAAAACTGACCTTTAACTTCAGACCAGGTTTTTGTTAGTCAAGAGAGGGATCATTTTTTGCAGTCTCAAGATTGCATTGCGGCATAAATGCGCATGACCACACCTCATTTTGAGACCAACATGCCCGTGGGCGCTCAGTTTGGCGCGGTTTCACTCCCTATGCAAACTGGTCGCTGGACAGGAAATGGTGTTTGCCTCAGTCATAAAGTAGCAAAGACACTGGCTTTACGCTTTGCGCTGGGTGTAAAATAGAGGCCGCAGAGTCCAATCACATTGTTAACACAGAGGATGATTTTCTCAGTATAAAATGTTTTAGAGCTGAGTTTCACGTCTCTTGTAGAGCTCGTGTCTAGGGAAACTGCGGGCTCTCTGTGTTGACAATCGTCCAGCCAGACACTTCCAACTCCACCACAGAACAGCGAGCACCTTCACAGAATGTATTGCTGGTGCTGATTGGCTGCCTGCACTGCGCTGCTCAATATGACAACTAATCATTGGCTACCTCCATAGAGCTGCCCAGTCAGACTGTTGCTCATAGGCCAGAAAAAGTTATGTGCTGTTAAGTGTTGCTGGAAGTTATTGGCCGCATTCGACTGGTAGTTGCTGAGAAGTAAAATATGGGCTCTGCCCACTTGTGCAGTGATAAATTGATAATGTTGTCAAGTCTGCCTGTTGAACAGGTTTATGAGATCTCGACAGTGATGCTCCTACAATGGCAGAATCTCCCAATAAAGAGGACGTAGGGAAAATGGCCATCATGCCATAATGGAAGAACAAGAAGCAAACAGAAGGGGATGGTTTGTGTAATTTTCCTGGTTTGCATAGTTTGCAGTAATTCCTTGTGCGAATCACACACGTTATCAACCATCATAAAATTTCAGTCAACTTGGAAGATCTTTTGAAGCAGCACAATCACCAAACCAGGATATAGGTTGTAGAGAATTTTTTTTTTTTCTTAAAAAAATTTGGCATCTCCAATCCCACCCAAATTTGGAATGCCCAATCCGAGAACTATGTACAAGGCTTGCTCGTATTCTACCCCCTGTTGCCAGCTTAGGAGAGAGAGTTTGCAGCTCTCCTGCGAAGCACGCGCCTGTCAGCCCCTGCATCTTTACACTCGTTGGTCAAAACTATCGCAAGTTCAGAGCGAGGGCGGAGGATACCCGAACATGAGCAAACTCAGAATCTCACTGCCGAGCGCCCGGCTGGCCAACAGAAGACGCTTGAGCAACGAACAAGGCAACCATATTTAATTTCCCTTCCCAGCAGTCCCTTCCCAATTTGCATCCCTACAGCGCTTTAGCCAATCGTGCGCTGTTCTGAAAAACCTGCCGACCACTGCTGGTTGGTACGACCGGGGATCGAACCCGTGCCATAGTAGTCACTACTGCATTGCAATTGCGGTGCCTTAACCAAGTGAGCTAACCCGGCGGCTGAGAATATTTTTTTATTCCTCACAATACCCACGATACCATCCAAAAATTTCATATGCGGCACTCAAATTACCTTACAACTCGGGTAGCAATTTGCCATTCACGTGCTTCCGCTATGTTTTTTGCTACTTCACGAACTTCACACAGGTCTCTCGCAGGTGAATGAAGTAATTACAATTCTTCGCTTCCGGCACAAGTCAAATCATTCCAAAACATTCATGAAGATAATTACTCTGTGAAAGCACCGCTTGAATGGAGCCCTTGATTGTCTGCATTGTGCTGCTCAATATGACGAGAGCTCATTGGCTGTCTACCTGTTGCCATCCAGTATGACTACAGCACATCGACTGTCTGCATGTTGCTGCTCAATATAACAATTAATCATTGGCTGTATGCTTAGTGCTACTGACCATGACTACTGCTCATTGGCTGTCTGCATTACAGTTCTAAGTAAGACTGCTGCTGATTGGCTGCCTGCACAGCGCTGCTCAGAATAACTGTAGATAATTGGCTGTTGGCCACAGGAGAAAGAGGCCATTTCTAGAATTCCAGAATCAACATTGCTTATTGCTGTCAGAGAATGCAAAATTTTCTATTTCTGTTGTCTACATCACAACAGATCTGTATACTACACCATTACACAGTGTGTACCACATCACTACAGAGCGTGTACTACACCCCTACACAGCTTATACTTCCTCATTACCCAATGTAAACTACATCACTACGTAGCGTATAAAACAACATAACACAGAGTGCAGTACATCACATGATTTTTCTCCTTCCTCTTACAATTTGTCAGATCTGGAGTGACAGAAGTAGTCTGTCCGGGCCAGGAATATCTCTCTCCCCATCTCTCTCTCTTTCTCTCTCTCCCCTCCCCCTCTACACCAGGAGTCCTGCCCAGATTCATTGATATGCAGCTCCAGTCTTCCAGGCATATCCCAGGATGCACTGGGGCCCGTGGGGTATTCTCTGTCCTTGTGTTTGACTCTGTGGTAGTGATGTCAGTGTTTTCTCGTGGCTCTGAGCTGTGATGCCCATCAGCATTAGAGAGATGATGCTCTGCTGCTCCTCACTAATGATGCACTGATGGAGATGTCTGTGAGCTGAACCCCTCTGATGAGGCTATGCTCAGTAATGTCATGGAGGACATTTTATAGCCTTTGACCAGCATTAGCAGCCATTCAACAATTAAAAGTCTCACAGTGGGATGGCGCTGAATACATATCTGAACATGTATTACTTCCACATCCTCAGAGGATAAGAGAACACCTGTACACTATCATGTCACACTTTTACAGTGTCAATACACACCTGTAAATCATATCACGCCTGTACACTGACAGTACACACCTGTACATCATCATATTACACATGTACACTGACAGTGCACACTTGTGCAACGTCATATTACACCTGTATATTGTCAGTACACACCTGTGCATCATCGCATTACACCTATATACTGTCAGTACACACCTGTGCATCATCACATTACACCTATATGCTGCCAGTACACACCTGTACACCATTGTATTACACCTGTATATTGTCATTACACAATAGTGCATCATCGCTTTACACCTGTATATTGTCAGTACACACCTGTACACCATTGTATTACACCTGCTCTGTTAGGTAACGATCTGGAACCAGACGCGAGAACCAGGAATAGCAGTAAAATAGGATCTTTATTGGAAAGGGGGCGAACCCCCGCAGAGCAGGAGGCAATGGTACAAAGTCCACAATCCAAAAATCAAAAATCCACCGGGCATAATCCGAGTCGTAAACAGGGCACCAATCACAGAATTACGTAGTCAGACAAAAAGGGTTCGATACACAGAAGTAGCAAGCAATCCAAAACAGAGCCAAAATCAAAAATCAGGGACAGTCCAGTCAGAAGACAATCACTAGAGAATACGAAGCAAAACCAAGCATAGCACAGGCAAACCAAGAGAAACGTTCTGACGGAGAACTGCTGTGAAAAGACTGCTTAAGTACACTCAAGGGAAGTCACATGCTATGATCAGGGACAGGTGAATGGGATCAGACTAATTACGTGGGAGCAAACATGAGGGAGAACCTAACCACATAAAATTGGCAAAAGCCAAAACGCGGACAGGGATCACGCGACAACCTATAGACAAAACATACAGCTCCGGTTAGGGAGTTCTAACATGCACAGATAATGAGAGGCAGGACAGAGTGGAGCAGGTGCGGAGGATCCGCTGAATTGCAGCAAAGACTAAGTGAAGGCAAGAGGCGAAGACTAGAACAGGGCGAGTGCTGAGAGCTTGTTAATCAATTAGTAAGTGCAGCTATACAATCCCTAGTGCTCGTTAGGAAGTTAGTATTATATACAATGTTAGTCTTGGTTAGTATCTTAACAAAAATAACAAACTGTTAGTATGGGTTAGTAAAATAGAAAAGCAAGACGAAGGAAGCAAACGAGATTAGAAGGAATGTTTGAAACCCAGAAACCATGAAATCACCTAAACATGTGACACGCAGGACTGGGCAGAAGCTGTAGCTCAACAAAAGACCAGACAGGGGAGACAAAGTGCAATGAAGGGCATGAACAAAGACGTGGACCGGAAACGAACAGAAAAGTGGATCTGGCAGGGCAACAACAAAAACATGGCAAGGATCAAAAACTAAACGGAACATGGCAAAAACATAACAGACATGGCAGAAACATCACAGAGCATGGCGAAAACATAGCAGAGCAAAGCAGAATAATGACAGACATGGCAAAATCAGAACAGGCATGGCAAAATCATAACAGGCATGGCAGAATCATAACATGTTCACTGACAGTACAAATCTGAACACCAGGGATCCCCAGTCTTTCCCAGAAAGGGCCGGTGAAGGTGCAGGCTTTCATTGCAACCAAGCAGCTACACACCTGATGCTACAAATCAAGCTTATTAACAAAGAGTCCAGGGGTTGATAAGTAGTACCAGGTATGTAACTGCTTGGTTGCAATGAAAGCCTGCACCCACACCGGCCCTTTCTGGGAAAGATTGGGGACCTCTGCTGTGTACCATCATATTACACCTGTACACCATACTGTCACAGCTATATGTCGATGTGTCACACCTGTATACTGCCATTACACATCTGTACACCATACTGTCATACCCACTCATCATCACACCTGTGCATCACCTCAAATAACACACCTGAGCATCATTAAAGAACACCTGCACATTATCCTGTAGAATACTGCACAAGACCAATCACATCACTGTAACATTCCAGCTGCTGTTCAATCATACTGAGATGAGATGGGCAATGAATGAAATATTAGTTTTTATGAGTCTTATTTGGTCTCGAAGCACAGCATGCTGTGGACAAGAAGCAGTGAGTTATGCCTCTCTATTTACACTATGGGACCAGGCCTAAATGCTGAGAAAAATGATTCTTGCTCTCCAATTCTGGGCAGAAGATGAAATGTCTATAAAAGTGAAGTAAAGGTATGTACAACCCTAACCCTAACCCAACAGTCCTACGCATGAATGTGCAGGTCAATGGTCAGTTTCCTACATGTCAGAAATGAGTAAATAAAGAAAAGTCTTTAAAAGGGAAATCATCAGTGAGCAAACTATCATATTCTATCTTCAAGCTGTTTTAACAAAAATACTTTGACGGCCTGTGCATCTTGATGGTTAAACGTGTGCATATGTGCGTGTGTGCGTGTGCGTGCGTGCGTGTGTGTGTGTTTGTCTGTGTGTGTGTGTGTGTGTGTGTGTGCGTGCACGCACATGCCTTCAGAACTGTGCTACATGTGACACAGTGCTCTTATGAAATTGATTTCTCGTCAAAGGATCACCCACTGTGATTTTACATTGATATGAAGACAGAAATACCATACTAAAGCAGCAATCTTATTACATTTAAGTGCCCACATTCTTCCCAAATGACAATTTTATTGGCAAATATAATACAATAGTTTTGGGCAATATAATACAATGTGACAGACAGACAGACAGACAGTCACGCGCGCACGCACACACACACACTCACACACACGGTGTATTCACACCTAGGCTCGAGGAACACACACTGCAGAAACGCACACACTGGAACACACACAAATACACAAATAACACAGAGAGGCACACAAACATGCGTACATCATTTCTGCGAGTAATATTCCCCAGTGAGGATGTGATGAATTACTTTCATGATTAAAGTTTAATGTAGTAGCAGTGGCTGCCTGCTGAATGAAATATGAACAATAACAGCAGTAAAATGAAAATAAAAGCAGTAAATATTACATAAATATGCTGCCACTGGAAAAAAAAAAAAAAACACTTTAAATATTTCACCACTGTGGTGTTCATTCGAAATGAGACTATAATAAGTGGTGATTTCTTAACTGTTATTATTATGAGACATCTTCTCTTGTTCTGCACAGAAAGTTACAATTTTCTGAAGTTTTATTACCAACTCATGAATATATCTCCTCTCAGAATTAGCTGTGGAGTTCCATGGCTGGGAAACTGAACACACTCCGACTGCAACAGTTCTGGGATCAGTGCAGAGCACAGCTCAGTCAAACACACTCAGACTGCAACAGTTCTGGGATCAGTGCAGAGCACAGCTCAGTCAAACACACTCAGACTACAACAGTTCTGGGATCAGTGCAGAGCACAGCTCAGTCAAACACACTCAGACTACAACAGTTCTGGGATCAGTGCAGAGCACAGCTCAGTCAAACACACTCAGACTGCAACAGTTCTGGGATCAGTGCAGAGCACAGCTCAGTCAAACACACTCAGACTACAACAGTTCTGGGATCAGTGCAGAGCACAGCTCAGTCAAACACACTCAGACTACAACAGTTCTGGGATCAGTGCAGAGCACAGCTCAGTCAAACACACTCAAACTGCAACAGTTCTGGGATCAGTGCAGAGCACAGCTCAGTCAAACACACTCAGACTGCAACAGTTCTGGGATCAGTGCCGAGCACAGCTCAGTCAAACACACTCAGACTACAACAGTTCTGGGATCAGTGCAGAGCACAGCTCAGTCAAACGCACTCACACTACAACAGTTCTGTGATCAGTGCAGAGCACAGCTCAGTCAAACACACTCCGACTGCAACAGCTCTGGGATCAGTGGAGTGCCGGGTTCAGTAAGGGGAGAATAATATGCTCGTTATTTTATTGCGCTTAATTGGTTGTCTGAGGGGAAACCGGAATTGCAGGGTAAAGGAAATGGAGGCTTCATGTGCTGAAATACGGCCAGAGAGATGTGTCCTCATCTTCTCTCTACCTCCTGACCTGCACTCTCTCTCTCTCTCTCTGTCCCCCTCACTCTTTCTTTTTCTATTTGTTTCTCTCTTTCCGTGCTTCTCTTTAAATCTCCGTCTCTTTGTCATTTCAGATTTCAAAATCAAATGCTGTTTACATGACATGCTGTATTTGAAAAATACATATTGCCAAAGCCTATAGGTCGCAAAAACAATAATTGTAGTACAAATTAATTGGAATAATTATGAAATGACTGTAATAGCAGTAACAGTAACATGAAACAGTGTCCGTGCGTGTGCACATGTGTGTGTGAGATTGAGACAGAGAGTGTGTGTGTGTGTGTGTATGTGAGAAAGAGAGAGGCAGAGTATGTGTGTGTGTTTGTGTGTGAAAAAGAGAGGCAGAGTGTGTGTGTGTGTGTGTGTGTGTGTATGTGCTCTGCAATGAATAATCCTGAGAGGATGACATTTTCCAGTGTTTCTTGCTTTATATTTTGCATTTATTTATTTATGTATTTATTTATTTTCCACACTTTGAAAGTTTACTGCATAAAAACAAGCCTCCTTTAGGCATTTCCATCGGGACAGTTGTTTTCAGAGCTGTACTGTCCAGACCATAAAGATTCAAATATAAAGACCTGGAGGCTCCTTCTCATTGGAGCAGCTCAGTGGCTCAGGTCACCGACTCATGAAGGCGCCGTGTTTCACTGTGGGGCCAGAACAGCGCTGTCAGCATCTAAATGTGAAGGGTCAGGATTAACCAGAAAACACACAACAAAAGCAACGGGTGTAGACTGAGGGCTGAGAGATGACAGAATAGATAACTAATTTTGCCAAGAAGTTTGCAAGCTGGAGAATTTTAAAGGTATAAATGAGTGACTTGTCGTGACAATTTCTAATATATAGTTTCTGATATTCTGCCCCCCACCCCCCCCCCAGCCACTTCCTTTAGCTCCTCCTGGGGAACTCCAAGCCATTCCCAGTCCCCCCAGTCCCTTGGCCTTACTAAGGGCCTGCTCCCAGTTGGACATGCCTGGAAAGCCTCTAAAGGGAGACGTCCAGGAGGCATCCGAACCAGATGCCCGAACCACCTCAAGCAACTCTTCTCAACACGGAGGAGCAGCTGTTCTACTCTGAGCCTCTCTTGGATGTCCGAGCTCCTCATCCTATTCCCAAGGGTCAGCCCAGACGCCCTGCAAAGAAAGCTCATTTCAGCCGCTTGTATTCACGATCTTTAATTTTTTGATCACTACCCTAAGCTCTTGACCATAGGTGAGGGTTTGAACATAGATCGACCAGTAAATCGAGAGCTTCACCTTTAACTCCCTAAAGCCCAACGTCCCCCTAGCGGTAACTGCGGCTTTATGGGATTTTCAAATGATGTGCTGTGATTTTCCAACCCTTCAACGCATAATTGCTTTAAAGCTGACCCTGTTTAAGATCCCTCGATCAATAATCAAACAATTTATTTACTTAATAATCAAGACCAATATATGAGCATGTGATTATTAAAAAGAATTAAGAAACTACAAATCACTGAAGGGTAGCTTTGACAACTGACTTAATAATTAAACTGTATGAATGGGGAAAAAAAGCAAAAAAAAAAAAAATTAATTAACCCAGTGCTTTCCCTGAATTCTATCTCCCATTCTCAGATTTTTTTAAACACTGCAACCAAATTAATTTTAAGATTGCACTCAATCATAATGTTTTCAGCGATCAAAAGAATAGGTTGCATTTGCAGGGAAGCATAGTTGCACACTGGTTGTTGGGCGAAGCAATAATAATTGATTTATTAAATTACCAACGCTTTTTACGTTGAAGCGTTAGTGATTGAATAATTTAGTAAATTAAATATTTGTGCATCATGAAAGTTCGATGCATGGCATGCATTTAAAATCATTTACTATGCATGCCATGCATCTAACTTTCAAGGTAGCAAAGTCATTCATTAGGTCTTTGCAGTTTGGCTATAATACAAGGTTGTATGATCTAGTCTAATTACACAAAACCTTATCCAAATACCATCTTCAGCAGCATTAACTACATAACACTCCGAGATGGAATTTCAAGAAATTTCACTTAATTACAGTCTATGCAATCTCATATTGTAGCCTTGCTCATTGACGCAAAGCTGTATGTCATAATCGATAATTGCAACGCAGCCCATTGGAAGCCCATTTGCTCAGTAAATTAATTCAGTTTATTATCCGATTTCTACTCGGGAATAGGTTGAGTGTTAACCTGCATTTTGGTAATGTCACTGGTTGTAGATAGTTTTGTTTTTACATGAGCAGCCTTAACACGCGCACCTAAGTCGGCAAAACCGCGTATTTACTCCTGGAAAAGCAAAGGAAGGACTGTTGTGATGAGACTGGAGCATCACTCACAATTCAATCAATCAATCAATCAATTTGCCGTTAGCGCGACCACGAGCGGTAAGATTCACAAACAACTTATCCAGGAGTTAACAATGTGTCACTTTGATTGGGAACATTTTCTTCGGCATATCAAGCCAATCGGACGCGGATGCAAAAATAAATATATTCTGTTTTGTGTGCTTGAGGAATTCAGAAGCTTCGTAAGATATTGACGTTTTATGTCAGCATAAATGTGGATAGGAAAATGCCAGATAATTATAGCAATGAAGTATAAAGCAAGCTGAGGGGAAATGGAAACGGATTGATCCTCGCAACTGAACAAATTTACACTTAGCTGGTAATTAGTAAACCTAAATGGGAATGAGTGTGGAGATATAATGCGCTATAAGGCAGGGTAAGAGCAGTGCCAATATCCCTCCTATGACAACTCCGGAGTGGAGGAGGTTAAGCTCAGCTCCTTCGTCACCATGACGGACCTGTACAACACCCGCTTTACTGCAGATGCCACACTGATCTGCCTCTCAGTCTCCCGCTCCATCCTAGTCGCACTCATGAACAAGACCCCTAGATACTTAAAGTCCTCCAGTTGGGGTAACAAATCAGCCCGCACTGAGAGGGGACACTCCATCTTTTTCCAGCAGAGAACAGTAGCCTCGGGTTTGGAGTTGCTGATCCTCATTTCCACCGCTTCACACTCAGCTGCGAACCGCGCCAGTAGGCGTTGGAGGTCACAGCAGGATGAAGACAACAGGAACGCATCGTCTGCAGATGGCAGAGACGCAATCCTGAGACTGCCAAACTGGACACCTTCCAAGCCTCAGCTGCCCCCGGACACCCTGTTTATGACATTCATGAACAAAATAGGTGACAAGGCACACCCTTGGTAGAGTCCAACACCAACTGGAAATGAGTCCGACCTAATGCCGAGACTGCGGACAAAACTCTTGCTTTGGTTGCACAGAGATCAGGTAGCTCAAACTAAGGACTTGGAGCCCCATCCTCCTGTGGACAGGATACATAACATAACATAACATGAATGGCGAGAACAGGCCATTCAGCCCAACTAGGCTCGCCAGTTTCTTTACACTATTGTGAATATATCACTTCAGATACTCAATGACTCAATGGTATCTAGCTTTAAGTCAAGCCTGCTCTTGAAAACTCCCAAGGTCTCTGCCTCAACAATATGGTCAGGCAAGCTATTCCACATCGAAATTACTCTTTGGGTGAAAAAATATTTCCGAATATCAGTGCTAAATTTACCTTTAGTCAACTTCCATTTGTGACCCCAAGTTCTACTAACAACACTTGGTCGAAGGAATCCTACGTAATTCCACTTTGTTAATCCCTTTAACATATTTAAAGAGCTCAATCAGATCACCCCTTAGTCTCCTTTTCCTAAGACTAAAAGATTAAGGATCTTCAGTCTCTTCTCATAGCTTTCATCTTTAATACCAGGAATTAGCTTAGTGGCTCTTCTCTGAACTCTTTCTTGAGCCTCTATATCTTTCTTAAAGTATGGTCCCCAGAACTGTACACAATACTCCAGATGTGGTCTGACGAGTGTGTTGTCCAAAAGAAGCATCACCTCCTTGGATTTGTACTCAATACTTTTGGCAATGTATCCCAGCATCCGATTGGCTTTTTTAACTGCTACGGCACAATGGCTAGAGTCTGTGAGGGTTTGGTCAACAATCACTCCCAGATCTTTCTCGTGTCGAGCACATTCCAGTTTTAAACCTCCCATGAAGTAATCCCGCCTCATGTTTTTATTACCTACATGTACAACTTTACATTTCGCTACATTAAATTTCATTTTCCACATTTCTGCCCAATTCTAGATTCTATCCAAATCATTCTGAATCACTTTAGTGGACTCTAAACTATTTGCCAAACCTCCCAATTTAGTATCATCTGCAAATTTAACTAATCTGCTCTCAATATTCCTATCAAGGTCATTAATGTAGATGAGGAGCAGCAGGGGTCCCAACACCGATCCCTGGGGACGCCACTCCCCACCATACCTAGCTCAGATGAGATACCACTGACCACCACTCTTTGTGTTCTGTCCTGTAACCAGTTTTTGAATCCACTTCAGAATACCTCCTGTAACTCCAATGGAGCTCATTTAAAAATTAGTCTCTTATACGGTACTGTATCAAATGCTTTCTGAAAATCCAAGTATATGATGTCATAAGCCCTGCTCTGGTCATAAGTCTTGGTGGCCTCTTCAAAAAATTCCAGGTTTGCCAGGCATGACCTTCCCTTACGGAAACCATGTTGGCTATCCCTCAAGATATTGTTACGTTCAAGAAATAAGTCCAGCTCATCTTTTATGATAGATTCCAATATTTTTTTAATGCAAGTTAAACTGACTGGCCTGTAATTTCCTGGCTCAGTACGGTCCCCTTTCTTATATTTTGGTATTATATTGCCCTGTTTCCAATCATTTGGTATTTCTCCAGTTTATAAAGTCCGTCTGAAGACGGCGGATAGCGGCTTAAAGATGATCTCACTAACTTCCCTGAGCACTCTAGGATATAAGCCATCAGGACCCGCCGCCTTATCTGCCTTTAGTTTATGCAACTTGTCTATTTTGTACTTCGTTATCCCTAACCTCAATTTCCACTAAATAATCTTGTGCATTGGACATGCCCTCTGGCCAAATAAAGACCCGCTCTGAGGTAAAATTCTCAACAAAGTAATTGTTTAATGTATCCGCAATATCCTTTTTATCATATAGCAGCGATCCATATTTATTCTTTATGCACTTAACCTCCTCTTTGACTTTCCTTTTTCTGCTACAGTACTGAAAGAAGCGCTTAGGGTTAGTTGTTGCCCCTTCTGCAATTTGTCTTTCATACAGTCTTCTAGCATTCCTCAGCTCTTCTTTGACCACAGCCCGCATTTTACAGTATTCAGCCTTAGTGTTCTCATTGTTATCCTTTAAGTCCATCTTATAAAGATTCCTCTTTTCCCTCAAACTCCTACGAATAGCTGTGATCATCCACTGAGGATTCTGCTTTTTCAGCTTACTTTTGGACACCTTTGGTATGAATTTGCATTGTGAATCAAGTAAAACTCCCTTAAATCTTTCCCACATCTCATATACAGACTCACAGTCCAGGAGTGTCTCCCATTTTATTTCACTTAGATAGGAGCACATCCTGTCAAAGCTTGCTCGCCTAAAATTGAAAATTTTTGTTTTTGAAGACACCTTTTTAACTTCCCATGAAACATCAAAATTAACAGTAGAGTGATCACTTGTCCCAAGTGACTCCAGTACCTCAACATTACTAATTCTATCTGGGTCATTACAGAGCACTAAGTCTAAAATTGCCTTCTCTCTTGCAGGTTTATTAACATATTGCACCAAAAAATTATCATTTATAACATCTAGAAATTCTTCCTCCCCCCTACCCTGTCCTTTCACCATTTCCCAATCGATACCGGGATAATTTAAGTCTCCCATAATAATAGTCCCTCCTCCTCTACAAGCTTGCGTAATCCTCTTAAAGAGCATTTCATTGACTGTACTGTCCAAAGCTGGTGGTCGATAGCATACTCCTATGTTTAAACCCGTCTCGTGTTTGCCAATGAGCCTGACCCAGATATCTTCACAGGGCAAGGAATGTTCAATTTCAGGAATTTCCTGCACATTTATGTTTTCATTCACATAGAGTGCTACACCCCCTCCTCGCCTATTGCATCTATCCTTCCTAAAGAGCTTATAACCCTCTATATTATATTCATCTCCATCCTCTTCACTAAGCCATGTCTCTGTAATCCCAACTATGTCATAGCCCTCACTAATCATAACGGCCTCAAGCTCTGGAAGTTTATTTTTTATGCTTCTTGCATTTAGATAAAAACATTTCAGGTTATCACGAACGCTCTTCCCCTTCGATTTCCCATGTGCCTGCTGCTCCAAGCCCTCATTATGCTTTGTTGCTTTAAAAGTATATCATCAATAGTGCATGTAACGCTGTCAGCTTCCATCAGGGCAGTCTGCATTTCCCTCTGTATAACACTCTCTAACCTCCCTGCCCCCCAAGTCCCTAGTTTAAATAACTCTCTGCTACCCTCAACATACTCTGACCCAATGCAAAGGTACCCCTCCGGTTCAGGTGCAGCCCGTCAGGCTTGAACAGGTCACCCCTGTCCCAGAAGTAGTTCCAGTGCCCCATAAACCTATACCCCTCTTTCCTACACCAGGTTCGTAGCCACATGCTAAACCTCCAGATAAAATTTTGCTTGCCTCTGCTTGCACGTGGTACTGGTAGAATCCCGGAGAAAACTACCGTGGAGGATCTGCTCCTTAGCTTTTCAGCTAATTCCACAAATTGGCCTTGCAGAACCTCAAACCTACCCTTACCTATGTCATTTGTCCCAACATGGACCATGACAACTGGATCCCTCCCCGCTCTGGCCAGGAGCTTGTTTGCATGCTCCAGGAGGTCTCCTACCTGGGCACCAGGCAGGCAACACACCGTATGAGACTCCTTGTTGCGCGAACAGACTAAACTGTCTATTCCTCTGAGTATTGAGTCCCCCACTATCACTAACTCTCTTTTCTGAGGGGTACAGGCCAACAGGGTGCCCTGTTGCTCATCAGTCCCCCCACTCTCAGGGTCAGGGGCCAATTCGAGTTCCTGCAAGGGTCGGAATCGGTTGGACACATCAACCACTGGAGGAGCTGTCGCTCTGCGGTGTGCACGCCCTTTCCTGCGCTGACGTCCTACTGTCACCCAACTTTCTCTCCCTGCCTGCTCTGGGGTCCCCGCACCACCCTGCTTTGGCGTACACACCATTTCTCTAAATGACATACTACTTAGTTCCTCTAAAAACTCTACTCATTGCGAACTATGTTGCGCCGCCAACTGGCCCTGAAGATCAAGGATCTTGCTCTCCAAATGCTCAATTAGCTGGCACCGGTGGCAGACAAACCCACCCTGGAAATCTCTTTCCAAAAGTGCGACCATCCTGCAACCATCACATAGTTTTGGCCACATTTTGAACCCCCTGCCTAATGACCTCACTCACCCTAGATAAAAGAAAATTACTAATGCTGAGACAGAAGCTCAGGAACCACAATTTATTAATTTATTAACCTGAGAAGCCCTAAGCAGCAGTCACAATAGAAACCGTGGGGAAACTAGCCTCTTTTAACAGGGGCTTAGTTTCAGTTAACAGAAATGAAATACCAAATTGAGACAAACTCTATATGTAATAAGCACTCCTAATAAGCCGACTTGAGTTTATCTAGACCCGCTACTATTAATATATTAACCTAAAAATATCACAGGGCTTAGCTGAGAACCCAGATAAAACAGACTGGCTACAACGCCCAGGAGAAACTGGAGGAGGGAGGATGCGGAGCACTCCGGTAAAGCTTACCGTTTAAATTCCAACCTAACCGAATGGACAACTCAAGTGACTGCTGCCCTACTAACTAAATACTAAATCTCAGATCCCCAGCCAAAAATGCAAACAGTAACTATCTAGCTAGCTAGCCACAAATACAATCAAGGGTAACCGAGAAAAGAGTAAAGCCCCGGTTCCCTTTAATTAAAACGGACCGAATAAACAAGTTGTTTACTATGTGAGCGAACTAAACGCGGTATCTCCCCCAACAAGCTGTCGCTAAGCACTCAAACAAGCAGTTAAACTTTAATCAGCTGATCAAGGCACCGCAACCGGAGGAAAATACAAAGATAACGTAATTTGCAATGTGTTTAATCAGAAGAGCCCTTCGGTAATAATAAAATGCGAAAAAGATAAAAACCCCGGTTCGCGTTAATATTCAATCTTGGCAATGCGTTTATGCGGTAATGTGGTCAGGATAGAGAACGAAGGGGACTAAAAAACCCCGGTGAACGTCATTATTTATTGGCTAGAAGACTGTATGAAAAGCAAGCCACCAAGAATGAAACCAAGCTGGGTTATAGTTAGATATCCAGGTAATTCGATAATATTCTTGGCGTTGAGAGCTTGCTGAGGTTTGTTAGCTAAATCAGCTACAGAAAAACCAGGCGACAGTAGCTAAGTCCTTGAAAACAACTCTGTTTTACTTTGTATATCACACAATTCACTTAGTTAGACAATAATTTAGCATTTAAATTTATTTTACTTTACCTTACTTTGCTCCCAGGAGACTGAAACCCCCCAAAAAACCCCCGTCGCCTTTGTTTGACCAGATTAGCGACTTAATTTGGCTGTTTGCTCACCGACTTGTTACAAGGGGGAAAAAGGGGAAAAAGAAAGGGGGAAGATTCTCCCTGCCCCTAATGCGACAAAGGTTATACCTCGGGAGCAAATCTTCTAACCTCTATTAATGTTTGAGCTTTAACACACAAATTATTTTCAGAAAAACCCGTTTGCACAAGAGTAAATCTTCAGCTTCAATCCCTCCACACGTCTTTCTCTGTCTCAACCCAAGCAGAATGATCACCAACGAACAGCACTACAGCACAGCCAAGAGGTCAGCAACAGCAGCTCACAGCAACCATGGGACACAGTCATAAGCCTTCCTCAAGTCCACAAAACACATGTTGACTGGATGGACAAGCTCCGATGACTCCTTTAGTATTTTTGCAGAGGTAAAAAATTAGTCCTCTGGTCTGCAGCCCAAACAGAACCTGCGTTGCTCCTGAATCCGAGGCGGAGTCTCCTTTCCAGCACCCTAGCATCGGAATTCCCTGGAAGGCTGAGCAATGTGATCTCTCTGTAGTTGGAGCACACACCCTGGACCCCCTTTGTTAAAAATGGGAACCACCACCCCAGTCTGCCAGTCCAAGGGTCCTGTATCCAACATCCATGCGATGTTGAACTGGCATGTAAACAATGACAACCCTAAAACATCCAGAGCCTTCATCTTGTCAGGGCGAATCTCGTTCATCCCCAGTGACTTGCCACTGTGGAGCTTTTCGACCACCTCAGTGACTTTGATCAGACAAATGGGTTAAGTCCGTGTTTCATCTCTGCCTTCTCCATGGAGGGTGTATCTATCGGATTCAGGAGTTCCTCAAACTGCTCCTTCTACCGTCAAACAATATCCCTATTCGAGGTCAACAGTTCCCCACCCCTACTGAAAACAGCCAGGGCAATGCCCTGCCTCACCTTTCTGAGTTGTCTGAGGGTTTTCCAGAACCTCTTTGAGCTGACCCAAAAGTCCTTCTCCATAGCCTCCCTGCAATCCTCCCAAGCCTGAGTGTTTGCTTCTGCGACCACTACGGCTGCAGTCCTTCTAGCTTGTCGATACCGGTCTGCCGAGACAACAGTCACATGGGCCAACCAGGCCCTAAAGGTCACCATCTTCAGCTTGATGGCCTCCCTCACTATTGGTGTCCACTAACGGGTCCTTGGGTTGCAGCCCCCACTGGTACCAACAACCTTCAGGCCACAGCTGACAGCTGTCACTTCCACAATGGAGACTTTGAACAAGGCCCACTTAGACTCCATGTCTCCTGTCTCCCCCTGGGATGGGGGAAAAGATCTTCCGGAAATGTGACCTGAAAATCATCCAAATAGGGTACTCTACCGCTCAACCTCCCGAGCAAGCTCCGGCTCCTTCCCCGCCAGTGTGGTGGCATTCCATGTCCCAAGAGACAGTTTCCATGGCCAGGTCCCAGAACGCCAGGCCCCTGCCTGCCACCTGGCCCACAATGCACCCAACTCCTACTCCTCCCTTCATGGGTGGTGGGTCTACGAGGGAGCAGCTCCTTGCAGCCTTTTCAGGCTGAACCAGGCTGGATCCCAGGAAAACTGGCCACCAGGCGCTTACCAATGAGCTCCCCTCCCAGGGGGGGCCAGTGTCCCTAATCTGGGCAGGGTCCTCTTAATTCTTTGGGTACTGATCCATAGGGGTCCAGTGAATTGCATTTTGTCTGGCCCCTCACCTTGGACTAATTTGCCATAGGCAACATGGCGATAAGGTAGCAATTCAGAGCGACTTTGGTCATTTCCAATCCAAACCCCAGAGTGCTACTAAGACTCTACACAAACATTTTTCTCTCTTACTTAGACAAATTCAGTTGAAACTAAGGCTTCTTGTGTTTCCACACTAACTTTACTCAGACTTGACTCAGCATTATACACTGTGAGTCTAATTTCAGACCCCTGTCATCAAATTCTACCCTTATAGATCTATACAGAAACACATCCAGACATATCCATAGCTGATAAAGTCCTGACACTTGATGTCTCTATTATGATACTATTATGGGATAATGCATGTCCCTGAATGAAAAAAAGCTAATCTTCTTGCCCGTCATTGGTGAGATAAATCCAACACATTTATGAATAAAAATTTATTCACTCAGAACAAGCTACAAAATGACAACTTTTTCCTGTTACTGCACAATGAATTTTGGCTTTTTGCATGTCCATTCTATCGGAGGAACATGACCTTGTCTCTTTATATATTTTTGTGCTAAGAGGAACATGCTCTTATCTTTCTGTCTGTTCTTGGCTGTTCTTGAGCACAGAGATAACATGCTTTTGTCTTTTTTGTTTGTTCTCCCGCACAGAGGGAACATGTCTTCATCTCTTGTCTGTTCTTGTGGAGAGAGGGAACAGTCTTTTGTCTCTGCCTGTTCTTGTGGAAAGGGGGAACATGATTTTGTCTCTCTGTATCTTTTTCAGATGTGGGACAGGTTTTCCCTCGGCTTGGTGACTCTGCACTGCTG